>JAODKT010001744.1:47067576-47087042 GCA_027576195.1 Cossypha heuglini
CCGGGGGCGGGACTACACCGCCTCTCGAGGGCGCCGTGCGGGCGCCGAGCGTGCCGCTAGGGGGCGCCGGGGAGCAGCAGCGCGGGGGCCCTGTGGCGAGGAGGGCACAGAGGTGCCGCAGGATCCCGCAGGATCCCACGGAGGTACTTTGGGAATGCCCTCACAGGCACGCCGTGGGCTTTGTACGAACACATCCGTGCTGTGTACCGGCACTGCTGGGTCCCATCCTGTGCTCCGCAGCACAGGGGAGACCAGGAGCTGCCGAAGAGGGTCGGCGGAGACCACAAGGATGGTTTGGGATCAGGAGCGGCTCCCTTACGAGGACAGACTGCGGGAGCTGGGCTTGTGTAGTCCAGAGAAGAGAAGACTGAGAGGGGATCTCATCAATGCGTACAATACCTCAAAGGCGGGTGCCAGGAGGATGGTGCCAGACTCTTTTCTGTGGTGCTGAGCAGTTATACGAGGAGTACTAGCCATAAACTACAACACAGGAAATTCCACCTCAGCCTGAGGAAGAACTTTACACTGAGCTTGGCAGAGCACTGGAACAGGCTGCTCGGGAGGTTGTGTAGTCTCCCACTCTGAAGACGTTCAAAACCCACCTGGATGCATTCCTGTGTCACCTGCTCCAGGGGACCCTGCCTTGGCGGGGGATTTGGACTGGATCATCTCCAGGGATCCCTTCCATCCTTAATTATTTTATGATTCTGTGATTCTGTGCATATATGCCTTATGAATTTAAAAATTTGGGATTAAAAGTCCAATTTTTGCAGCATAGGGGATGCTCTGGCTGTGGACAATTTTTCTGTTTGGTGCAAAACTTGCTTTTCTTGATATTGCACATGGCTTGCTACAGGCTTAGGATGTGGCATTTATTGTGTTCCTGTGGTAATAGAAAGGGAAAAAAATCCTGAAAGAGCTGCACCTGAGCAAGGGAGTGTAAATTCTGTCACAGCCAAGTCTGGAAGCCTCAGAAAGGAGCCACATGCAGAAACAAACTCAAGTCTTGTAAGCATTAATGGGCAGTAGTTCGGACATAAATTTGAAATGCAATCTGGTAGCTTCCCCACTTCAAAACAAGGGCGGGGGGAAGGGAGAGAGAGAGAAAATAGTTCAATTTGTAATTTTATGTACAAAAGCAATGTATCAGAGGCTGGGTGGCCCTTTGTCCCTTTATACCCAGTGCTGGCAAGATGGTGCACAGGATGCTGGTTATTTTGTCTGCAAGACTTAGAAGAAGAAAGATCATAAGAAACGGATGGGAATTTAGAGTAAAACCATTAAAATTTTTAAGGAAGTGGTGGTATTAATCTATGGAGAGGCGTTAAAAGACCTAACTGTGTGAAAACGCTAAATTAAAAGAAAGTAGGGTTAAGAAGAAAAAAATAGCATTTTCAAGAAATGTCATTGGAATGGAAGAGATTATTTGAAGAGATTTGCCAGGTGTAGTCAACAGCAATTAGAAACAAAATGAACAGATGAAAAGGCATACTTAGCATCAATAATAATAGGCTGGTAGGGAGGCTCTGCCAAGCCAGAAAAATAATTTGAAAGTTATAGGAGCTACTCAATCTGTGCTGGAGGGGACATGAAGATGATAACCTGACTGACCTTCCCCTTCAGTCACTGGAGTTTTCAGGGCAGGCAGTAAGCAGTGCAGCCAGCACTGACAGGCTTGCAAACTACAGGGCAGTGGGTGCAGTAATGCATCTGTGGGTGTCATACACAGCCTGCCCTCACCCCCTCCCAGCTCTGAATTAGACCAAGGTCCTGGGACAGGGTCCAGGGGAGGAATATTGGTCAAGTAGGCCACAGAGGAACAGGAATGGCTTCTGCAGAGGTGTAATGGCTGGACCATGGTAGACGATAAACCCTTGCATGCAACCACAAGGCACACTGATGGAGAGTTTAGACACTGCCTGTCAGACCACTGGGCCTCTTCTTTATATAAAAATATCTTAATCCTTTGGCAAATAATAAGTCTGCCTTGATATTTCTGAAATCTACCGTAGAGTAACTAGGTGTAGTCATCTATGAATTAAGTAGAGAAATAAATTATTAAAGAAAATTTTACAGGAGTTACACTTCTCTAAGTGCCCTGCTGCCACTTTTCTCTTTTGTATCTCATTATACATACATCTTCAATAATCATTTAATAATATTTATATTTTAAGAATGTAATTCTCATGACGTAAGTGGACTTCAGGAGGCCTGACAATGTGGCTGCCTCCTGACTGCTGCTCTATGAGTTTCACGCTTTCATACTGCCTTGTGGAGGAAGCACTTGCTTGGCAATACCTGGCTCTGGGGGCACTGAGAACCAGCACGGTATGGCCCCAGCCTGCACTTCCCTGCTACAGTTACTGACTGGCTCTCAGAATGAACCTAAGCCCTACTTCCCAGAGGTAAAAAACAGGTACTTTGACCTAGTGTACCAGAAGCACCATCAAAAACAAAAGATACCAATCCATGCTTCAAGGTTTCCACTTTCATCCTTCATATCTAGTCAATCTTTCATGGGCACACAGTGCCAGCAACAATTTATTTGTCTTACCTCCCCCTCTCTTTGGCCCATGCTGGACATAGGAAAAATGGCCCCATGCCCATGGGGAAGAGGGGTGTTGAAATCAGGCTGGGATCTTTGGTGGTACCACAAACACAGTGCATGCCATTGAAAAGAGCAAGTCAGTTTTGATGCTTGCTCAGTTTTGCAGTTTCCCACCTCTTGTTTTGAAAGCTATGAATGGAGAATAATGTTAAGTGAAATAATAGTGTTGTGAATACGTAGTTCTCCCCTCATGGTATTCTTGTCCTCACAGCTGTTCACAGTAGACAGCAGAAGGGATTTGTCACATACACAAGGGACTAACTTGCTACCCATCTTGTAGACACCTCTGGTTTTGTGTGGAGCAGTGGTCCCCTCAGTGTCTGAGTCACAGCTCTGTAGCACTGTGTCTCATACACCAATGCTCTACTGTTGCATTCACATCTCTCATTCCAGATCGAAGAATTGATACTCATTTTGCGTACAAATGGCAATACCACAAGGAAAAAGTCACAGGTCACTAGACAGCTCTTGACAGTGCTTGGTCTGAACCAGCAGAAGGGTTTTCAAGATTGCCATGGATAATATTTTGGAAGTGAGATTCTGACTTCAGCAAGAGATGTGGCTGTAAAGTGCTGCATTCAACTTCAACCCTTAACTTCCTTATCCCTATGACAAAAGGTGCAGAGGTTTCTTCATCCTCAAGGCAGATTATGCTCAGCAATACAGCAAAGAGAAATCTAATCTAATCCACATCTCAGTTTTTAACTTTGGTACTAGAAGGCATATATATTTGTGCATTAATACAGTGATTTCTTCAAATTCTTTATCCCACTTTTGTTCATGCAACAGTTGGTATATCCCCAGCATGACTGTACTTCTCTCAGTCCCCAAGCTAACTCAGAAAAATCTGTGTTACATTTTGCAAGTTGGAGTGCTTGTCCACGCCAACTGCTCTGTTTATGTCTGCAGTGTGTGTCTTCCCTAAACTGGCACCCAGTTGCCTACACCTGGCTGAGAGTCAGGTCAGGTAGGCAATATAGGATATTACATCAAGTAGGCTTCCCAAAAAGGGGAGCTAGAGCAAAATGGCAAGCTGAGCAGATGCATAAAGCATTGAAACATCTGTTAAAGCATAGTCTGAATCCTAGGTCTTCCCTGAGGCACCGTGACTCCTGGGCAACAAGGGAGGGATGGCAAACTCCTGTCAGCTGCTGCCAGACTTATCTTAGTAAAGCCCCTTCCTGGTGGCCATTACTTGCCCGCACCTCTGCCAGCCCCAGTAGTATCACAGATACTGCTGATGCTACATGCAATCACTGAAACTTGCTCTTAACCATGAATACTTATGTATTTTCATATAAAGCAGAAGAGCTTTGTGAGGGAAGAGACAGCTGTGCTGGAAATTTCTGTTGCCAAGAGCTGAGATACAGGGGGGAGACCCCTGCATCGGCTGGCCAGGGATACAAACCTGCACCCCTGGGCCGACCCAGGATAAGGGCTCAAGGAACCTTCTCACTTTGCCTGACTCTGAGAAATGTCTGTGTGTGCCGCATCACAAAATACCCCTCTCTCCCTCAGGACAGTAAGCACCATGTGCCTTAGACACACCCTCAGCTTGGGGAGATTGTACATACGGTTTAATTGCATATGTAGGCTTTGTCTCCTAAACAGTGTTTGCTCACATTAGGTGACATCGATGATCTAGATTTTCAACTTCTGATCTAGAAACCCAGCCTTCATATGGAAGTGCACTCTGGACAAGCCAGGTGAAAAGGTTTCTTCCTTTAACTGGAAACTCATCTTTCTGTCATCCTGGCAATAAAATTCTGGAAGCTGAATCATTAGTTTGTTATGTAAACAAACAGATTTGTGCAGATTGATGTTAAAATCATGAGGAATTGTGGAGATGTGGCTGGAGATGTGAGTCAGCAGGATTATTAAATTATTAAATTATACATTTTTATAGCTGTATGCCTGCAGGTATATATTTTCATATAATAGAAATAATTTATAGATTAACTTCCCTCAAATACACACAGTAGTTTAGTAATGGAAATATGCTACAGGACACAGATGCTATTCCATATGATGCAAGTATTTCTAACAGGCATAAATAAGGCAATTTTAAAGGAATTCAGAGGGTTTATACATTCTAATTAACCTACATCATTTTAGAGTTTGATGTATAAGCTGAAAAATTTCCTTTCCTCTCTCCCTGGTGTTATTTCAAGAGGAGGTTGAAAGTACATTGACAGAGATTGCAATTTTCAGATGTTCAACACTTACATCTTTAAAATCAACAGCAGTGGTGCACTTAGCTTTTAAGGCAGTATTTGCAAAGCTTGTGAAAGCTGAATTTCTCTCCCAGAAGACAAAATTTTCTCCCTCTCCTGACAATCCCTGGCATGCATAATAAAAGACCTGCATGTCTGAATTCAAATACCCTAAAACATTCCTGCTAGCCAGTGCATGACCATACATGGCCTCTTCAGTATGGCATTCTGGTAGAAACTGCTCTAGGCTCCATAGCAGATCTTGAGCACAAAGACTTGTACATTTACAAGGTAGGATTTAAATGTAGCAAAATCAAGTACCAGAGTAAATTTCACTACTAAAGCAACATTTGCAAAATACAAGATAGATTCACCAGAACAGTGGTTTAAAGCTGACAGTTGTTTAAGATAGAGATTTTAAAAATAGCTTAACTTTACAAATTAGCTGGCTTAGCTCATGGTACTTTAACTGTACGACTATTAGATAAAGACAGGTGTGTTCATTTTGCTAGTCATGCTGGGATTGAACAGTGCCCTGCTATGGTGTGAGCTTCTACCAGAGACATGTTGGGAATGTACTGCGATTTTGTTTCCAATTGATTGATTTGACTAATAGTTATGCTCCAGAAGCCTCTCGTATCCCTCAGTCTGTACCCATTTTGATACATTAAAGATGTGAAACTTTCAGAACAATCTACTAACAGTCTTCTTGCTGCCCTTTTTTGAAGCTACACAAATTATCCACAGCTATTTTTGTTTCTTAGCTCCCAGGCCAAGGAAAAGATGGGCCTAACAGTGTTGATAAACAGAATTTTAGCTATTGAATTTGCAAGATTTCCACAGTGAGTGGGATAAAAAATATATTACATCCTCTGCTTTCCAAGTATAGAACAGTCATTTCACCTACAATGAAACCTACTAGGCTAATCATGATACTTGGTAATATGCATACTTAACTCCCAGGCATTTGCACAGACCTCTGCTAATTCATTGCAGAGAAAAACTACAGAGCTGATCAACTAGTGAGCAGTCTGGGTTAATGGAATGTTCTAAAGGCTCCAGGGAGTTCAAAAGAGTTGGAAGCAAACATCCATATGGTAAAGCTACTTTTCCTCAAATATATGGCAGTAGAAAGGGGTGCCCAGGGGTAATTGGATGAAAACTCCATTTATCCTAAGCCCCAGCCAGCACAATCAGAGAGAGCAAACAAAACAGAGTATGAGTGCTAGGCAACGGTCTGGACTGCGGCACGCCACGCGCTGCAGCTCTCACAGAAGCTGCTGAGTGGCTGGGAGCAGGCGGGTAGTATTTCAGTCCTTGGCTTCAGATGCGAGTGCTGTAAGCATCCCTACATTACAGTCATCTGCAGCTGTAACTGTCACTGGAAGTCTGAAGAGTCATTGAGCTGTGCAGACTAGCCATGACCTTTTACACTGCCGTATATATATGTCCTGAAACCATTCTGTCTGTCAGAAAGAATCCCAGTTCCCAGTGGTTTCTGGCCACGTGGGTGTGTGTGCGAGTATACATGCATGCTGTCACATGCTTGCATGCTTTGGAAAGTTTTGCTGTCATTTTCTGCCTTCTAACCATTTCCATAAGCAGCTGGCCGGAGTCAAGTGTGTGGCCTTTTAATGAAGAGTTCTCTGGAGGTAGCTTCCTACTAAATCATGACTAAGGACTCTTCTGTTAGTCTGTCTCTCATTGTTGAAGAAAGACAGGGCATGGACTAACAGGAAAGCTATTTCCAAACCTGGCTTAAGTCTACATTAGGAGGCAAAGGCTTGGTGGTTTTTTTTCAAATGACATAGGGTTCTCAGCTCCCTTGTGCAGAAGTGTCTCTGCCTGTTTGGTGATTTTCTGGTAAGACTAGTCTCATTTTGGCAGTAGTTCTTCTCTTTGTGGAGCTACTACTGATCCCAGCCATCCCCTTGGCATTGTCCCGCATCCCCCTCTCCAGACAACCAGCCTGCTTGAGGAAAGTCCCCAAGCTCTTGGCACTTGCCTTTGATAATGTGTTTCACATTTCTCCATTAGTCTACTAGAGACACTCATGTAACCAGTTCCTTCCTTATCTAGGCTGCCAGTTCCATTGCTGCAGGGTGTAAGCATCTGCTCCATCTTCTTCTGCAAGCTGGATGCATTTTACTGGGGTTTCTTGCAAGCAGGGCTCAGAAGATTCAGTTAGAGCAGAGTGGAGATGTTTCTTTAGCTTTTAATGCTAACTGTGCTGACCTCATTAAAGCTGTCCTCCACAGATTGCCTTAGCTTATTTAAGAATAATAAATCTCTGGGATATATGCCACTAGTACCTTGGGTACCCAGGTACTGTCCTTGGTACCTTGGGTACCTCTGAACTCTGGCTATCAGTCAGGGAGTGCAGGAAGACCATCCCTAGCAGTGAAATCTGAGGAGAAGCTGCCTTATCTCTGCTTTGGGTTCTGCTTTTTTCTCTCCCATTTAGTGGTTACACCAAATGAGATTGATGGTTTTCTGAGATGGAAGAGCTGCTATTTTTTCTTTGCCCTTTCTCTAAGGGATAAATACAGTGGAGTGAGGTGGCAGCTGCAAGATTTCACATTTTCCACAGGTCAAGTTGATAGAGAAACATGTAAAATGAATGCCAAAAATCTTGTAATAAAATTCTACTTTTAAGAGGAAAAAAATCCCAGAAAATGGCTTATTCCAGTTAATATGTCTCAGAATTTTTGCAGAAATCCTTATAGGCCTTCAGGCAGAACAAAGAAAAATTTAAGATCACAAATATTCTGCTGCAGAGAAAGCCAAATAAACCATTATACATATGGGATGTGTTAGCTCTGCTTTTCATTGTACAATGCCTACAAGACTTTTAAATAAAATATGTGTAGCCTTCTGTGACATGAAGACCATTGTCTTCATTTAAAAGCTGAGCATAGCAAAGCATGGGGATATCTCTGAACACCTAACCTGCTTTGGGGAGAGGGGCTGAGACTGATGCCAGAGAACATTTTTCCAGTGCGTTGCCTTGCGTCAGCCCTTTTGGCCTGACCACTACCTTTCCTCATCTGCTTGGGCACTTTGGATCTCCAACCATTAATAAAGTATCTGCTTCAAACACTTCTGTTGAACCAGGTGACCACCATGCCTTGCCTGTGCCACCCAGGCCAGTTTCCTTTCACTCAAGTCCACATGATGCTCAGCATTCGCCAAGGTCTCTCCCCATCTCTGACCCTTTGTGTGCTCCTGCCAGGATACAAAGGGGACAGGTGTTATCAAGGTAACATTTGGAACCTCCAGAGAGAGGAGACAATGCGGAGGTTGCTGGTTGCAGAGTCCTCTGAGATGCAGGATAAAAGGCTCCTTTGCAAATGCAATAGTCATGGCAACGGTTTTCTTCAGCTTTTCCTGCAGAGCAGTAATTCAGCTTTAGATGTAATTCCATATATTTGATTTGTAGTCAAAGCTCTGGAACTCATTTTCTTTTACCATTCCAAATGCAGGGAGTGTTGCTCAGTTTGCTTTTCCAGTACTAGCACCAATGACTGTGAGAGCAGGATCAGGTCACAGCTTGATGAAATGCTCATGTCTTAGACTTTTCTCATGGAAGGATACAAATTTCCACCCTTTGCCAGAGTATCCCTGCATACCCTTTTGAGTGCTGCATTCTGCTGCAGTGCTCAGGAAACTCTGCACGTAGCATGAAGGCAGCTGCCTGGGAGAGGTACAGCAGAGCTGCAGTCAGCAGCGAGTACAGCCTCAGACAAGTAACATGAGCTTCATTTGGCTGGAGTTGCAGCAGTAGCCAGCCAGCAGGTCTGCACACTAAGTGTGATGGTAAGTGTGGCAGGAAGATGGGTAGTGGTAAGTAGTGAAAAGGAACACATCTCAGCATTGAAATGAGATGGTTATTTTTATTTGCAGGCTCTCAGTGTTCAAGAGAGCTGTCTGTGTGGTTCTTGAAGGAACTATGCAGCAATATGAGCAGACATTAACACTTGTGAGAACACTTTTTTCTAACTAGCTATGGAAAGAGAATAACATTAAAGTGTAAATGACCTGAGGACTTTAACTGCTGAACATTGGCTGAGAGCTACACAATAGGATACTACCTGCAATATGGGCTTCTCACCAGCAAAGCAACTGGTACCTTCTGGGATCACACAGAAGGGATGATTTTATAGAGGTGGAAGAAATAACTAGCAATAACAATGCAACAGGTCAGGAGCCCAAGAACAGGAGTCTCTGGGTTGCTGAGGTTTGGTCCAAGCCTGTTTTTCCTTTTGTAAACATTCGTGTGCATAAGATTTCAGATTTTTTTTTCTGCATCTACCCCTATTTCTCTTTGACATCTTCCTATTTTCTTTTCCTTCTGTTTTCTTTGCATAATCTCCCCATTGGTGTAATTTATAGGCTGTATGCTATAGACATGTTGTCTTTTATCTACCATTTTAAATATCACAGAAAAAAGTACATTTACACTGTGAGGAAAAAATAAAAAAAGGTTATAAATACTGTAGACAGCACTTCAATGAATCAGCACTGGCAGAAGAATGCCAAAAGCCTCCCACAGCTGAAACTCTCCACCCTTGCTCACAGTGCTGTGGCACTCCTCAAGGAGCTTGGGTGGCTCTGGCCACCCCACTGTGGCAAAGGGAGCAGAGAAGAGCACAGAAGAGCAGGGAAGAGCAGAGGCCCAGCCCTATCCTGCTTATGGTGACCCTGCACTGCTATAGACAGCTGACTGTTATTAACAGATACCACTCACAGCCTTGGGGACACTGGGAGTGATTAATTGAGAAACCCTCTTACTCTGCTCAGGTCTTTCTGCCCTCCCAGGCACCAAGACTGGCTGCACTGAGGGTGTTTTGCAAGGGCTGTGGACACCCAGCAGCCTCTTGACTCCATAAACTTACTTTCCTGCAGCACAAGGGCACAGCCTGCGTGTGGCTGAAGCACATGGTGTGTCCAAAAATGACTCTTGGCCTAAATTTTTGAGACAGAGGTACACAGCTGTTATTCTCCTCATTTGCAAAAAAAGGAACAGTCAGAGCACAAAGCATTGTACCAAAAATCACACCACATGCAAGCACTGTCACAGCTAGCACACTAGCTGCCTCCTGCAAACATGGTGCTTCACCACATGAGAAACATTATAGATACTGATCCAGACACTAAGGTCCCTTTTACAGTCTTTTCAGCAAGGAACTAATTATTTCTCAGAGGTAACTGTCCTTATTTTGGAACAGGCAGTTTTCAGTATTCAGAAAATAATAAATAGTCATATTTAATTTAATTGCTACCAGAGAAAGCTACCAGTGCTATTTTAGTAATTACATTTCGTATCACCATTAGAAAACAATAGTTTTATAGATACCTAATGCAAGCTGGCTTACTGACTCACTGCTAGCAGTCCTATCAAGTACAGGAGAAGAAAAGAACACTGAAGAACTGTCTTAAATCTATTCAAGTATCCTTGAGAGCTAGCATACACAAAATGAAAAAAAAAAAAAAATTCAAATGGATGTTGTTTTGTTGTTTCTGTTGTTCTCCTTTTCCAGCCTCAGATCAAAACACTTCCATCGCAGACAAACACAGTCTCTCTCACTATTCTCTACAACATAATTGTTGTCTAATATTTTCCTGTAAAGAATGTGCCAAGCAAAGTTTAGTTACAATGATCCCAGAAAATGTTTCTTGATATTAAAAAAACACATCAGCAAATGCTTTTTTTGTAGAAAAACACCTTCAAATATAACAAAAACAAAGTAGCTTTGAAAGGCCTGTTTCTCAAAGCAGAAGGCATTTCATGGAATGCCTTTTATAATGCATTGATTTCATTTTGATGACCAGAGCTCCTCTTCTATTAACATTTTTCAGTATCAGCTATGAGATGTGAAAAGCTGCACATTGTTAATGGTAAACAATACATGTCTGCCAAAGCTCACAAGATAAAGCCGAACATAGCTAAGGTTTCAGTTTGGCTTAGAGGCAACTTGTGCCTCTAAGCAGACACAGTGACAGTCATGCCTTCGTGTATGGCAAGCATTCACCAGTACTTAATTAAAATGCCTAAACAGAGAACTATACCACTAGTTTTGTCATGAGAAGGATTTCCCTTCCTTCATAAAAGAATTGCAATGAATATTACTTCTGCTTTATTCTAAACACAGTCTGCTTAAAGAGTTTTCCACCATGGCAAGTGCTATAATTTCTGTTTCCTCCTTTCCTCCCTCTATATCTCTGTATCTCTCACTTTTGTGTGTATGTAGAGTCATGGAAAATTTTCTCCCCTTGTTTTGCAAGGTCAGGGCTATCCTCTTACAGTGCATTAACAGTCTGCAAAACAAAAATGTTTCTGGGTAAGCAGGCTGCTTAATGGCCTCAGAAGAGTTGTAATTTATACAGTTAAAAGCATTGACAAGGGAGGTGAAGGACTGAAATACATAACGGGATTATTTAAAAAAATTGTGTTGATGGCATAATAGTCCATGCTGAGCCATTCACAATATTTAAGTTTTCGAAGACAGGTTCATTACAAGGTGGCACTACAAAGATTTTTCCAGACTTAGCACAAAATTTATTCTGCAGCAGGTTCTGAATGTTGATGGCTTCATCTGCATCATTGTCAGCAGGCAGAATCTCAAACTTAGAACAAGTAGCCATAGTGTTGTTACTGCTGCAAACTTCTGAAATGCTTATAGGCTCTGTAATTTCAGCAGAGGAGCCCAATAGAGTCTCCTCTGGAGTCTCCCAGGCCTGTACTAAGTCATTAGCCTTCTGCTGCTTTCTACTGAGAGTGGTATATCTGGAGTTACTGCCCATTACAAAAAGGACACACACATAATCCCACTCTGCCCTGCACTGGGGCAGCCTCACCTTGCATATTGTGTGCAGTTTTGGTCACTGCACAAAAAAGACATTGAGCTGTCAGAGAGTGTCCAGAGGAGGCCATGAGGGTGTGAAGGGTTTGGAGGGGAAGCCGTGTGAGCAGTGGCTGAGGGCACTTGGTGTGTTCAGCCTGGAGGAGACTGAGGGGAGACCTCACTGCAGTCACAGCTTCTTGTGAGGGAACAGGAGGGGCAGGCACTGATCCCTGCTCTGTGGGGACAGGGACAGGACCCAGCAGAATTACCTGAATTTGTATCAAGGAAGGATAGGTTGGATATCAGGGAAAGGTTCTTCACCCAGATGGTGTTTGGGCAGAGGAACCAGCTCCCCAGGAAAGTAGTCACAGCACCAGCCTGATGGAGCTCCAGAGGTGTTGGACAACACTCTCGGGCACATGGCATAATTCTTGGGAATGGAGCTGTGCAGTGCCAGGAGTTGTATTTGATGATCCTTGTGGGTCCCTTCCAAATCAGCTTATTCTGTGATTCTGTAATTCTGTGATAAAAATGTTTTCATAGTGACTAATGTCTGCTTTCTCCATTCATTAAAAAAAAAAAAAAAAAAGGCAAAAACCAACCAAATAAATAAACAAATTAAAAAAAAAAGATAAGTCAGGGAAAGGAAAATACAGAAGAACTGCCACTGGGACAGGGTGGAAACAGGAATTTTTTGCTTTTCTTGGAACAACCAGCTTTTTTGACTGAGTAAAAGAAATACAGAAATGAAAGAAAGCAGAAATGCTGAAAGAAAAACTGATATTTATATTTCTCAGACTGTTTCGCTGGTGAACTCATTGCTGAGCACTCTGGTCTGCAACAGGGACAAGTACTTACCACAAAGACCCATCAGCCACCACTAGTAGGAAAGTCCATCCAGGGGAGCAGAGCTCTTCTTGTGTTTGTGTGATGCAAAGGGAGGTATTGTGCTGGAGATGTTGGCATAGACATGGCAGGATGGAAGCTTATCCATCCCCTGTGTGATCTGTGCTCTCGCTCAAATGAAATCAGTGACACAGACAGAGGGTTGGTTCAACTGCTCAACACTATCAAGCCACTCAGCTCAGAGGGGGTTGATACAAGGTGCACCACCTGCAGAAACCAAATGGTCAGCCTTTCATTATCTCATTCCTGTTTATTTCTTTAATCATTGTTTGCACAGCTCAAGCTGAACTTATAGGAGTCTCCTCCCTTTCTACAAAGACGTTGGAGGAGCAGAGGTTTTTAATTCTGCTAAGGCTGCTCACAGATCTGAGCAAACCCTAGAGGGAGGGGAGAGTGGAGCAGAAGGGATCCTTCTGCTTTCAGCAGCTGCCAAACCAATTTAGTTGTAGCATGAAAGTGCACCCAAGGCTCACACCCTCCAGGGAATTCATACAACTGAACTTGCCTTTAAATTAATCTGGACTCCAGGGTTCCCGCACACGTTACAGAGGACAAGCGAGGCAGAACCACATCTTGTATATGAGTGGTGCCTACAAAGGAAAGAGTGTTTGCCTGCCATAACACCACAACTTCCATTCCCTGTCCTTCCCCTCAACTCTTTCAATCTCTTTCCCCTTAAAATGCATGTTCATGCACAACACCCTGGCTAAGGAGAAATCAGCAGGGTCACTGGTGGGATCATTGTTTTTCCCCTTCACCAGCCAGAGAAGTTTCTGACAGTTTTCTTCTGTGTCTGGTACTGTCTGAATACCTTCCTGTGGTCTTGATGCTCTCTCAGCACCTCCTGCTCTGAGAAGCCTGCCAAGGTCTTCCACAACTAGGTCTTGGTCTGACCCAAGGCTTTTCTTTTTTTGTACACAAGGTTAAGCTGGCATTAATGCGTTCAAATCTAAGCATAGAACAGGTGGCCAGATTCATCCACCGCTTTGTGTTTTCCCATAATTCTAGCCTTGTGCTGGAACAGTGTGCTCCATTTTATCAGTAGAGCTCCAGTTTTCCAATTAATGGGTAAAGAGCCAGCCATGATGTTTGACCTTAGAAGAGCAGAACCTCAAAGAGCAAGAGCAGCTTGTCCTGCAGTAACACAAAACCGACACAGACGTTTCCTTTCTACCTCAATTTTATGTATCAGACCATTTTTCTCATTAAGTGAAAATCTGCTGTGAATGTTGTGTTTTACTGTAATCTCAAAAATATGGGCAGCAGAACTAATTGTCTCCAGAGATAGGGGGCAAAACACTGCGGGCCCTTTGGGGATAAAAATAATTACCTGTATTGAAACCAATCAGGTTACTATGTTTTTTAATAAAGCAGGTTCAGCCCAGATTAATTCAATAAATACTGCAATAAACATATCTTTAAGGCTATGTCGTGATCTGGTTGTGTAGCAGGACACATGAAAGAGTTGGCTCTGGATATTAAAAGAATGATGGATTTGAAAGAAAGTGCTCTTTGGAGATCAGAGCCTATGTTATGTGTAATGAGGCCTGCAGTAGGAAGCTGACAGTATGAACAATTATATATATTACACATGGAAACAAAGACATAGTGTAGCTGTACACTTCTTACATACATCTAGTCCTCTGCAAAACCATGAAAAGGCAGGGGTGGGATTCATGCCTTGTACACAGCATCCCCAGAGCAGGGCATGCTGTTCATCCATCCACAGGATTTATTTTCAAATGTTTCACAGAAGTTTGGGCTTATTTATTTTATTTGAAAGAAAACAGAAAGAAGAAAGTGCAATTCAGAGGTTTGCTTTTACAGTATGGACAAACTAACAGCAAGTTAAGTGCAGCAGGCAGTAATTATAGTAAGGCATAGACCTCCTGTTCTAATGATTATTTCTATTCCCATGTGACCTAATATAGGGCCAGGCATGCAGTTTCTGTGCTTGTTTGCTGCCCTCTCTTGGCAACATAAACAGCCTTTGGGAGAGAAAACTGAAGCTTCTGTCAAGAAGAGCAAAGAATCAAAGCAAACTCATTCAGAGAAAGAGTCTGTGCCAAAGAAAAATAAAAAATTTGCATCTTTTTACACACTGGAGAAAGAATTAAACATATCTAAGAAATCAGATTTCCTCTCTATATGGTTCATTGACTCAATGTGAGCAAGAAGGAGAACTGGTTCTGGTGATGAGCCTGTTACTAAGAAACATCATCCTTTCCTATACATTATTGTGAGCATCTACCAGCTACCTTTCCCTTCTTTCTCCTCAAAAGCAAGTTTCTAAAGAAGAAAGATTTTTACTTTTCAGTCCCTAGCACGATATTTGAGCAGACTTCCAAGACTTCAATTGCTTCCATATAGATTTCTGTCTGCAATACACGTATATGTATCTTTTGTTATCAGTGTCAGAAAGGCTGAAAAGAAACTGGATCCTGTGATTAGCAGTAATCCTCTATAGCAAATATGAAATCTGCTTTTCATGACAAGTCTTCTTCCAGCTCTAGTTTCAAGAAGAGGAATCCATATCCTTCAGGATCCTCTTTGCAGATAACAAAATGCAAGCCACATAACAGTTGATTATCAAATCTCTCTATGCTATGAACCAATGTGTTCACAGACCATGCACACAGGTCATTCATATTCTAGAAAGCTGTAAACAAACAGCTTTATGATTACCCAGTGAGAAATACCTTTCTACTTGCAAATCTTCTGTGTCTGTCATGTTCAATATCTCACTTATGCATAAGAAAACACATACTACCTTTTCAGATAACGAAGGCTCTCCCATAGAGGAAACATTCCTCATATTCTTTCTGGAAAGTAGTGGTTTCAACCTTAAGAACATCCTTCTGCCAAGATTATGTCAACACAAATCCTTAACCAAGGAGCACAAACAGTGTTCTCCAGCCAGCTGCCTTCTCCAGGTCATCCTTCCTCGAGCATCCAGAGAGAGACCATCATTTGAAATAACACTGCCAAAGAGGCTTGCCAACAGATCCTGTTGGTTTGATACCCCATGAAAAAAAAATGTATCATATTTTAGGCTGAAAAATGAAGAAGATGGGTAATGAATTAACATGGACAATACATAACTTCTAAGATTTTTCAGAGGATTTCTTTGGAATTCCTCACTACAAAGTTTTTTGCCCAATGGCAGCTTTCTGTGGGGAGAGCACAGAGGATCTTTGCTCTTGTACCCTGCTGAGCAACAGCCACAGCACTGGCACTGCCCAAGCTGTTGACACTTGGAGTTCTTAGGGGGAAGCCACCCCATCCCCCTCCCTGGCTCACTCTGGCGCCAGATGTGACATCACTCTTCTCTACTGCTCCAGGACACAAATATGTATTACACGGCAGGGGGACACCAGGGCCATTGCCAGTGAGACTTGTACCTGATGTCCCTTCTCTGAGAGGGACATCCCACAGCAAATCTCAGATCCCTGTGGAGATATGAGTGCTGAGTCTTACGCCATACCTCCTCATGACAAGGCCAGCAGCAGCACCATGGAGTGCCTTGCAGAGGGAAACCTGGGCACGTGCTGGGAGCAGGAGGCCATGGACAGGGGAGGAGGCCCTCTCAGGCATGGCAGTGACAGCACCTCTGACGGAGGAAGGCTGCAGAAGAGTCAAGCCTTTCAGTTTGGGCTTTGGGTGCGGTCTTCCCCCTCTTCCCCTTCCCCTTCCCCTTCCCCTTCCCCTTCCCCTTCCCCTTCCCCTCCCCCTCCCCCTCTCTCTCTCTCCTCCTCCCTCCTTCCTTCTTCCTTTTTCCTTTTTACTTCTTCCTTCTTTTTAAATTTTTTTTCCGCATATCCCACACTAGCTACCTCATTCTAGAGATACATCTCGTAAGCCTCTCTGTTTTCATTTCAGGTGCCACCACAGGCATGCAGAAAACATGCAAGAGATGCAGGTGGGCAGATAATAATGGTTTCTGCAAGGGTTGGGTGGTTCTGTGCTGCCATGAACCTTCTGAAAACCATTTTGCAGTTACTACAACCACGCTTATCTGTTTTGGTTATGTTCCTCCAGGTCAGTGAGTGTTAGTAACAGAGATCTTGCCCCTGTGAACTGCCACCAGATGGCAAAATACCCATCAGCCACGCTCCTGAGCCTGCTCGCCAGCACCACAGCCTGGAGATGAGGCTGCAGGAGAGCCATGCCCGAAAGATAGGCTGGGAATAAATCCCCATAGAACAATGTCTGTAGAGCAGGTATTTGTGTATTGCAGTGCTGGTGGTGAGGGGGCTGTCTCCACCTGACTCACCCTTTGTCAAGTTCCGTGGTGCATTTATACAGTAAGTGTTGCTTAGTGTTATTATGTCACTATAACATCATAATTTACGCACCAGAACTAGTTTATGCAGTGTGATCTCATGGTTATTAGATAGTTCTTTTGCACTGCACTTGTGCCTCCCCAATTTGGGGGTCATCAGGGGTTTTTGATGAAGGCTTCCAAGGTCTTCTTCACATCTGAACTTTTCAACTTTGTCTTCAGAGTGTGTGCGGTTACAATGTTCCTTGGTCTGTCTGGCCCTAACCAACCTAAATTCTTTATTTTGTGGCTAATTGCCTTTACATTTGCCAATTTCTCCTTAGTACTGCATTTATATATCTCTAAAGCTATCCATCTGGTGAGGGATTTTTTGTGGGTTTTTTTTTTGTCTATTCAGCATTAAGTAACTAGTTAACTACATGCTAACCATTACATTGTATAGAAAGTTATTTATATCAGGTTATATAGGTATAAAGGGCTATTATTTAGGTTATATTGATATCAAGTTATATAGATAAATCAAGTTATATCTTATAACTCGAGCTATATAAGCACCTCGTAACTTTGACCCAAGTTATATAGGCATCAAAAGGAGAAAGTGGCAGTCCAAGGCAGAGCATGCAACTGCTCCCATCAGGTATGAAACACTCCAAAGTGTCCCTGCCACTCACTGGGCCTTGCCTTCAAGCCTGACTTCTCACAGATCTGATTGATTTTGGCAGTCTACTTCACAGGTCTCCCTAGGAAGGAGTTTTCTCAGCTCTTGTATAATTAAAGCAGTGATCCATTAAGACTGACTCCTGATTTCTTTAGAATTCCAAATTGAAGATGTGTTACATCTTCAGTAGTTCAAATTGAACAAACTGACACTCTACATAAAACTGAGTTGCAGACAGTTCCCACTTAGTGACACCATTATACAGTAACCAATAATGTAGAATACATTGATCAAGGTAATGTTATATTTGCAATGTGTTTGAGTGGTCCCTGGGTGTTTTCAGCTCTCTGCTGGCAGCAATCTTAAGGGATTTCAGAGTTGCCATGAAATGCTAGTTAATCCTGGATGTCTTGCTGACCATCAGAATAAAAAATGACTGTGACTGATATAACTGTACAGAAGTGAATATTTTCTTTTTGAGGGTATGTATATTAGAAGAAGAAAGTACTGCACAACTGAACAACTTTAAAAATGAGGGTTCAATAATTTTCCTCCATTTTGGAAAAAGAGTTGAGTCCCGGCAATACTTCTCTCAGCCTAGAAAGATCAGTAACCACTGTACTTATACATGAGACTAGGCTTTCCAGGTTCATTTGGTCTAAGGATGCTGACTGGATCAAATACAACTCCTCCCCTCTCTAACAAGACAGGCAGGGATTTTTCTAAATCGGAATTAAGAACTAACACTGACTGATTGCATACCAATAAGCCTAAAGCCCTTTCAGATATGCCCCATTCTGCCCAGGTCTGTACTACTCATGGGAATGTCATCCAGAAGGAGGG
This sequence comes from Cossypha heuglini, assembly GCA_027576195.1. Lineage (NCBI taxonomy): Eukaryota > Metazoa > Chordata > Aves > Passeriformes > Muscicapidae > Cossypha > Cossypha heuglini. Next base: position 47,085,932 of record JAODKT010001744.1, read on the forward strand.
AGTGATGATAGCTGCTGAGTGATGCTTCCTGGGAAGGAGATCTTTGCCCTTCAAAACCTGTGGAGCTTCACATGGAATTTGAGCTCTTGAATTCCTTTGTCTTTTGGACTCATGCCGAGTCTCCAGAGGCTGTAGGCTTTGATTGAACTGGATATTGAAGCATAAATAAATGCTTTTTTTTTTTTCTATCTGGCCATATTCCTGGGTTTCAACTTAAATGTGTATCTCAAAGATATGATGTCTCTATAACAGACAAGTATTCTCAACTATTTGCTAATTTCATTCTTGTAAATTCTCTTCCCTAACTCTCTCACCCCTGTTATTCTAATATGCAAGTTGTCATAATAAAATCCAGATTCACGTTAACTAACATTTGAATGATCCTTTGTTTTGGTCTTGCATTTCTTAATGTCCTTGTAGCTATTTTCTACATGTATCACAGAGATCTCTGCCTAATGCTTGTATCAGCTGCACAGCCAACCTTTCTCATCAAGCAATGCTACTGAAAGGCCAAGAAATGCAAATCTGCAAAGCACTGAATAATTTCAAAACCAGTGGGGAGGCTATTTTCACAGCAACTTTACCACCCACATACATATTAGCTGCTAAGTTACACTTGAGAGAAACCTCTGCAAAAATTGTTATGATGACTACACAAACACCCATTTCTTTAACTCCCTTCAGAATCTATCATAAACACTACAGGAGAGGAGACACAAGTTATCAGCATGAGAAAAATATTCAATGTGATTGGCCTGTTGTTTCCTATCCTCAACTGCTAAGCAACAGCTAGATGTAATGTGTAGCTTGTGGCCTCAGCACTAATAGCAGAACAAAAGCTGAATTCTCTCTGGCTGTTTGAACTTCCACGCAAGCCCTTTTAAATATATGGGGGTGTATTTCCTGTTGTTTTTAAAATCCCGCATTTCCAAGTAATTAATGATCTGGTGGTGATTTCTGGTTTTGTGGTTTTGTTTTGTTTTGATTTTGTTTTGCTTTGGTTTGCTTGTTTTTCTTTTTTTTTTTTTTTTTTGTGTTTTTTGTTTTCCGTTTTGTTTTTTTTTTTGTTTTGTATTTTTTTTTTATTTTTATTTTTATTTTTATTTTTAAT
>JAODKT010001744.1:47093410-47151847 GCA_027576195.1 Cossypha heuglini
GGTACATATCCGTGATGCAGAGAACTCATTTCTCTGTGAAGTGCCAAGTCAGAACCCTCCGCCGGGCGAAGGGGCCCTGCCGCTCACCGCTGCCGTCCTGCTCTAGGTGGTGACCACGTACTGCCCCGCCAACAACGAGCCCATCGCCAGCGTGCGGCAGGTGAGCGCGGCCGCGGCTCCGCGGGCCCTGTCAGCCAGCGAGGCGTCCTGAGGGTTGGTTTGGGCGCTGGCCCTGCCCGCGACTCGCGTGGCGAAGGGCACGAAGCTCCGGATACCGCATCAGGGTCCGGGGAATGTTGAGTGCAGGCCGGCCGCTGGAGCTCGTCGCAGCCAGGGCCTACTGCTGGCAATATGCCTGCGGCGTTCCTGGGAAGAAAAACAGTTTGTTTGCCTTCTGTTTTTTGGTTTTTTTTACTTCTTGTCTGTCCGGCCCTCCGGCTCGCACTCTTGGAAGCGTCGTTGGGAAGAGCAAGGGCCCCTCCCTTCCCTCTTCGTTTGTTCTTAGGGGAGTTTCAGAATTGGGGCAGATTGTGCCTATTTAGTAGGAACGAGTGGCCTGGGACGAAGTAGGAGAGAGAGCAACGTAGTAAATTCAAGTAGTAAATTTTGAAAGTTTTTACTGTAGGAGTAGCACTGTTGTATTAACGTACTCCATTTGTGTATTTGCTATCAACTAGCTCTTGATGCCCAATGAGGCTGATGGAGTAGGACATATTTATATATTTGTGTGTATGTATATCTACAAACATATATAAGACCATTATTTTATAAGGAGCTTCCTCTAACACCCAAATGAAAATTTCTGCTCGTGTTTTTCTTTTTTTTTTTTTTTTTTTTTTTTTAATTTAGGCAGCGCATGTGCTTTTCATTGGCAGTGGCTTCAGACGACTTGTCATATTGAGACCAAATTATGTCAGGATACAAGCATCCTGTAAAAGTGGTATCCTGTAGTGCAAGTACTCTCTATAAAAATATCTTGAGTTGGATGCACAAGCTTTTTTGTGGTATTTCTTTTGGGTGTTTGATTTTCCTAACTTTGATGTGCTCCTTCATGTAGGGTAATTTGGAGGATTATGAAGAAACAGTAAAGAAGGCTAAAGAGGCATGGAAGGTCTGGGCTGATGTAAGTTAATGGACACCTCTCTTTTATTACAGATCTCTGGCAGAGACAGGCTCTTAAATTGCCCCATAAGGTGGAGGTTAAAAATGTGTTCATACTGTGTGTGGTGCACTAAAGCAGAAATTTGGAATGGAGACCTCAAGAAACAAACCCAGATAATTTTTTTTCTTTTTTGTTTTTTGTTTCTTTTGTTTGTTTGTTGTGATACCATTGGAGTACAAAGATGAGGACCATTGACTTGTGGGATATGTTTGTTTTGGAAACCCTGGCAGATTTACCAAGGTTTGTGCCTGTAAGCTGTTGCTAACAGGTCTGGTGAGGTTCAGAAACCCTGTAGCAAGTAAACTACCCCTGTGCATGTTTCACTTCCCGTCGCCCCTTGCTTTCTTCTGGGAAAGCTGTGTGGAGTATTTGGATGTGTAGTGGTGTGAAGAAGACTACTGGTTATAAACATGGGCGTTTTTTGTTCACCCACTGTCTTGGTACATCACAGAACGACTGCGTTGTTCAAAAGCATTAGTGTTATGTTGTGTATAATAGCTAAGCTATTTTTCCTTAGCTGTAGTTCCCTGTGCAGATGTACCAGCTGTGTCCAGCCAGCACCCATTCCGTTGGTGGCTGTGCTAGTCTTGGTTCTTACAGCTACCTGTTGTTTCTTTGGTAGAACTTGAAACCTGGATTTCAAAAGGGGATATGCACTCTGTTTTAGCCAGCAAAGTAGTTTACCTTGCCTGAAGACAACAAAGTTTAGGATGAGCAAGACAGCTTCCTCAGGATATGTTAGTATATGTTCTTTCATTACAATTTGTGAGTATGATGTTGGTGACTCATAACATGTTTGGAAATAATCTGAAAGCAATCCAACAGATAAAGAATCAACACATCATATGTTTTTGAAGATTTTTCTCAATGCTATTTGTTACTAATATGTGAGTTTTGTTGTTTGTAATGAGCTTACTTGAAAGATATTGTCAGTAAAGAGATATGTGTGCATGGTTTATGCATTTCTCCTCAGTTTTGTTTTTACAGAGAACTACTGTTTTAAACCCGTAAATCCTGTTGTATATGGTTTGCAAATTGATCTTGGCTATTGGTTGTTATTCACCATACTGATACCGCATTAGAAAAATATATCAAGAGCTGGTGTATAAGCTTAATATTTTCATGATTGAGGTTTCTGTGTGTCTTAATTTCTGCTAACAAAGTAAAAGTTATACTGGAAGAAAGTTTGAAAGTGTGATATTAAGTACACTTCAAGGCTCAGAAACCAGCAAGTGCACTTTTATGAAAAATACTTATTTCTTGAGGTGGAGCTGATTGGTTGCAGTGGAGGTGACGTAGTTGAACAGAAGTAACAGAATTAACAATCTGAATGCTTCTGTCAGTATTCAGTGGAACTGAAGTTTTGAATAGACAAAATGTTTGCAGTGTTATCAGTCTTGAGGCAGGAAACATTTTCTTATAAAGCACTGCTCATGATAAAAATGAACAAGTAACAGTGTCTTGGGAAGATAAACAAAAAGCACAGCAATCAGTGATTGCTTACTACAAGGACAGAAAACTACCAGTATATATACAGCAGGAGTCTCAATCTCACCTAGATTCTTCTGTTTCGTTTTGACTAGATCCCTGCACCTAAACGTGGAGAAGTAGTGCGACAAATTGGTGATGCCCTGAGACAAAAAATCAAAGTTCTAGGAAGTTTGGTAAGGTATTTTCAGAAGTAGCTTATATTCTTTGGGGGGGACAGTGGGGAATGAAGGTGAGGGGTATGTCAGAACTGGTTTTTTTCGGTAATACTAACTGTTTTATCTGCAATACTAACCTTAGTAGTTGTTTAATAATTGCTGATAGTTCTGTTAGCTTTAAAAAGAAGAAATTTTGAAAAGAAGAAATAAAAAAAGTATTATAGAAGCGGCATGTGTCAGCTGAGAGTTTGGTTACTTGTTAAGAAGATGTTCTTCACCCAGAGAGTGTTTGGGCACTGAGTAGGCTCCAGGGAAGTGGTCACACAACCAGCCTGAGAGAGTTCAAGAGGCAGTTGGGCAATGCTCTCAGGCACATCATGTGATTCCTGGGGATAGTGCTAGGCCAGGAGCTTGACTTGATGATCCCTGTGGGTCTCTTTGAGCTAAGAATATTCTATGATTCTGTGATATGACTATTTATAATAAGAAAAGGAAATTTATTATAGGCCTCTCTGGGATGAGTGGTACAACTGTTGCCCTGCTATTTTCTCTCCTGCCTGTCAGATAGGGGACTTCCTAATGCAAAAAGTATCCTGAAAAAGACTTTCCTCCAATACAGAGCTTCTAATCTTGAGCTCTTTCTAGTGATCTTCAGGATTTTGCCAAGTGACGTGTGGAAATATGAGGCTTCAGATGTTGTGAGGGTCTTAATGAGATGATCTTGCAGTACCATGCAGGACATAAAGGCTGAAGGACCACTCCTTTAAAACTATTGCTAGTTGCTAGGGAAGAAAAGGAGACAAGTGGGAAACTTTCACTTTCTTTTTACAGGGCTTGCCTGTCTGTGCTGCTATAAAGAAACAGCTGTGAGTGAATAACTCCATGTGTAGTCAAGCCCATATTGTTAACCTTCAAAACTTTGTTCTGCTGTTTCCCTTGATGTTGTCTCTTCAGCACAGTTTTTATGGTGGAATTTTTTGTGGAGGGAGTGCTAGCGTACTCTTGTATTCAAAAGCAGTAGGGCTTCCCTGATGAGCGTGGACAGACAGAAGTTTGTCCTATATTCCTTGACGAAAACTTACGGCTTTTTGCCACATTTTCTTAGTTTTCTCAAACAGATAATATGTCTGTTCAGGTGTGCTAGGACTGGGGATGAGTTTCAGGGTGAAAGAAGTGCGGTAGGTATTCACGTTTTAGGACTTTGCCTGGCTTTAGGATATGTGAAAAGCAATGGTATAGAAACTCATCTTTCTCATATGCTGTAGTAAATCTCCAGCCTCACCTTGCCATGCCCTGGTGGAGTATCCAGGTATTTCTACTGCACTTAAAGACCCACTGCTGTGTTTCTTAGTAAATGTTGGATGCTGCCCTGTTTTTGGTCACAGAGCAGGGCTGTTCCTTCTGTCTTGAGATGACTGCAGGCAATTTAGAAAAACAGCCATCTTTATGTTAACTTCCACATGGAGAGAAAAATCCTGTGGAAGTTCTTTGATCCTGATTCCTCATTTAACAGCCTTTTAAAAGTACAATCATCAGTGTAAAGTGGTAGGTGATATCTGCATGAAGGCCACACCTAGCAGTCAGAGCATGACTACAAAACTGAGTGGAGATAAGTAGGTGATTTCTCAGTTTCTAAATTTTCAAATTTTCTCACTTTTGGATGAATATATCTTCAAATACCTTATTCTCTGATATACCTATATACCTATATACCTATTCACTGATATACCTCAGCTAGTAAATCTGACATATTTTTAAGAGAAGGATGTGGTTTAAGGTCAGCTTCAAAAAAAAAAAAAAAAAGATAAATTGATCCTAAACCTCCCAGGCTGCTAAAATAAACACGTATAAGCATTTTCAGCAGTGTCTGCAAATGAAATCTCTCAAATGTGCTTTGAGATATTGTAAAATTAGTAGTTTGCTTATGCAAAATGTAAGTGGCTGTTTTCTTTTGTTGGAGTAGAGTAATCTCTTTTTTCCAACTTGTTCCTTACCTGGCCCACAATGTAGGCAAGCCTGCTGATGTAAATCCAAGGTTTTGTTGATCCTCATTAGTGTTGGACATTCCTTTTGTTAGATGTTTTTCATGTTTTTCTCCATTAGTTTCCTTTTCCTAATTTCTTCATCTTGTATTGGGATATGACCCTTGTCCAGGTGTCTAGTGTGTTGTTTCTTTAAGTTCTGAGTAACTGGGGAAGAGGTGAACTTCTTCTAATGAAAAAGTGTGTGTTAAAATCTTACTTGTCATTAGAGAAACACTAAATATGTTTGGGATTCAATGGCATTTTGTAAAAGAGTTTGTCTTACTCCCAATTTTTTCAGGTCTCTTTGGAAATGGGAAAGATTTTTGTCGAGGGTATTGGGGAAGTGCAGGAGTATGTTGATGTCTGTGACTATGCTGTTGGTTTGTCCCGAATGATTGGTGGTCCTATTTTGCCTTCAGAAAGTAAGTATGTGGTATTTTTCTGTTTTTGTTTGTGGAGTTTTTTGTTTGTTTTTGTTTGTTTGTTGTTTGGTTGGTTTTGTGGTTGTTTTTGCTTTTTTAAAGAAATGAAGATACAGAGGTGTAACTTAAATATACAGTCTTGTAGTACAGTACAGCGAGATGTCCTGTGTGTTATTTAGGGAGCTTTAGGAATAGATGTGGTGGGCAGTAGTGCCAGCTATTGAAATACCTAATGAAGTGACAAATAAGCAGGTCAGTCCATCCATTTTCTCTGTTCTTTGAAGCATTATGTTCTTTTTGACTTTTTAATTGATGAAAGGTGGTAGAGGAAAGTATGTAAAAAGTTTGAAAGTGTGCTTTGAAATGAGACACCTCTTTGTCAGTTATTGATTACAAGTCATTATTATGTTAACTGAATAGCTAAAATAATAAAACTTTATGTTGTCACATCATTAGCTTTTTGCACGATCTAGCTAAACTTAACTTGTTCCAGGTAAGCTGCAGAGCACAAATAATGCAACTCTTCGCAAGGTAATGCTGTTGTGAACTGAAGAGTTATGCTAGGTTTCTTGCTTACGTATTTTCCCTTTTTAAAAATACCCAAACATTAAATGGATGAAAACTGCATGATGTTGTGGCTTTCAGGACCTGGCCATGCCCTTATAGAGCAGTGGAATCCCGTTGGGCTAGTAGGAGTCATCACGGCCTTCAACTTCCCCGTGGCAGTTTATGGGTGGAACAGCGCAATTGCCATGATCTGTGGAAATGCTTGCCTCTGGTAAGATCTAGCTCTCCACCCTGATAACAGTATTTTTAAATTAGAAAGTTAATAATTCAGGCGTGAAATTGAGTGTCAGGTGTTTCTGGATATTTGATTCTATCTAATGTAGGCTTAAATTCTCCTTATTTTTAGGCTGTTTGTAGTCAGAGCTTTTTTAAATTTTGTGGTAACCTCTTTTTTGAGGTACTGTGGTACAGATGCATTCAGGCCTTAGCCAAATGACCTGTGAATAAAGAACCCAGGTGAGGGCTAAGAACAGTGGCAGTTAATATTCAGAATTGGTACAGCTAAGGTTGAAAATCTAAATAAATAGCTTTACTCTCATCTACCTCCTTCAGTCTAAAGTCTGGCCTAGTCCTTGTCCACCTGGATTTCAGTAGAAGTTCTGAATGCTCAGCTGCAGAAGGAAGTGCTTGAGTTCCTGTCTTAATTTGTACCTGAAAACCAGCCTAACCAAAGTGTGCTGTGGATCAGAGACCCTAAAAATTGCTTATTTGAATTATTTCTTTTTCTTAAAGAATTGAAAAGAATAGGAAGATTGTATAATTCTTTTTCTTCTCTCTCTAGGAAGGGTGCTCCTACAACATCCCTTATTAGTGTTGCTGTTACAAAGTGAGTTCTGGTTTCTTTGATCTTTGTCTTAATAAATAGGAGAACTTACTCCTCCAAGGAATAAATTTCATGGTGATACTTCCTTTATGTTTATTGTTACCTTATATTAACATTTTAAATACTTATTGTGCATTACAAATAGCACTTATTTTAAAATGCTAAATAAAAGTAGGTCCCTTAAAATGGGTAATTACTAAGTCTTGTGGATCTAATATTAACTCCTGAGAGCAATTACCCCAAACCACTACTACCCCAAAACCTCCAGACAGTTCTCATGGTTCATTCCCTATTTGCACCTATCAGAAATCTCTAACATTTTTGCATATTTGATTCAAGGATAATTGCCAAAGTCTTGGAGGATAACAAGTTGCCTGGAGCAATCTGCTCTCTGGTTTGTGGTGGAGCAGACATTGGGTAGGTAACATTTATCGTGTTTTCTGAACCTTTATAAAAGCTAAAGATTATTCTTTGAGCTATTTCTTGTAAAATTATTCTAGTCTCTAGGAGTTTCCAGTACATGCACATGGTGCCATGATTTTTATCAGCTGGTCTGAAACTCTGACCCTGCACTAAATATAATATGTATATCTACTTGCTGTTTTAAGATCAGCTGCAAACAAAGCACTTGTCAGATATTTAATGAGGAGACGTGACTAAGTTTATATTCCACTTCTGCATATGCTTACACCCAAAGAATACAGCTAATGATAGGTTCCCCTTACCATGTTCTTGAGAGTTTTGAATGTAAAGGCATTAGCCTTTTTGATTAGTTGTGGAGGAGAGTAATTCCCCTTTTCCATGCTCGTGCAGGACTCTGCACTTGCTCACAGATATATACCTGTGCTTGGAAGCTGTAAAATCCAAATCACTTTGTTATCCAAATATGCAAATTGATTTGCATATTTTCTTATGGATCATAACAATTGGAACTAATCTCACAATATATTTTAGACTGAATTTCAGTGTTACTACAGATGATGCTTTTTTGGCCTGAAAAGATGGAGGGAAACAGCCTTGTTCCTCTTTTCTGGCTAAGAAGGAGCTTTCCTGTCATTAGCTCAGTCACCTGATGTTTCAAAGAAGTGGCTCTGGCTTTATAGATCTCCCTGGTTGAAGCTGATGTATGTGGAAGGTGCAAGCTGCTTTTTTGTCTGCATGTCTTTTGTTGAACACAGTGCTTTGTGTCCCATTGTGCAGGACAGCAATGGCGAGAGATGAGAGGATGGACCTCTTATCCTTCACTGGCAGCACAAAAGTGGGCAAGCAAGTAGCACTTATGGTTCAGGAGAGATTTGGTGAGTGTGTGGGCTCTATTTCCATGTTTGGTGAAGGCAGCAGTGCCCCATAAGATTTTAAAATAACCGTTTATTTCAACTGTGTTACTTTTTTTTTTTTTTTTGTCTTGGATAAATGGGGGTTTGAAACTGCACATAGATAAATATGGCATTTTTCAGTTAGTTCTGTTACAGTTCAGGTCTTTTTTCCAGGTTATCCACAAATCCATAGTCCTGCAATTAATTTGGGGAGGGGTGTGGTGATCTCCATTAGTGTTTAGTTGTAGGGAGATTGATAGGGTCAACAGCCAGGGGTTATGGTCTTTTGGCAACGTGAGTGAGTAGAATAAATGAATATATTCCCCCTCACCTTCTACTCCTGATAAATATAGTAGAAAAGTGATTATTTTTGAGGTGCTGTTTTTACTTTGGAAATATTTAAAAGTTTCCAGGCAAGAATCTCAGCTGCTGGATTCTAACTTCTTAGTTTATAAGCAGCACCTTGGAAACATGTTTTTTTTTTTTGTTTTGTTTTGTACATTTGAAGTTCATACAAGTGTAAATAAGCCCTCCAGAAACCAGAACAGATAGCAAATATTCACCCAGATCATGTTGTGATTTTTGTCTCAGATTGTAGATAAACAGTTGTCAGGGAAATTAATGAGCTTAGTTAAATTTTGTGTGCATTTTGATCTTTGTAGGACCTTATTCTTTATCTGTGTCTCATTATTTATGCTGCAACTTTTTCCTGTTTTCATCTTTTTCTTTCCGGTGCTATTTTTTTGCCTATCTTTTTAAACTTCTTTGTGCCATAACTGCTGTGCAGGTATCTTCACATCATGTGATAGATGTAGTATTTGGTGTAATTTTCTGCTTTGGCTAGAGTGATTAGTTGACTGTGATTTCTAAAAAGTTTTGGTTTAGACATATAAAACATATAAAACTTATAAAAATATGTTCCATGAAGCTTAGCTCTGGTTTGAGGTGACCTCACTGACTGAGGTGAAGTGAATACATGTGAGCATGGCGTAACTTACTTTGTGTTTTTCATTAGGTCGAAGCCTGCTGGAATTGGGAGGAAACAATGCCATTATTGGTAATATGCACTGTAGAATTTTATAAAGTCCCATAGATAACATTTGGAAGTTAGTATGCAAATATTCATAGCTAATTGTCCCTTTTTTTTTTTTTTTGTTTCTTTTGTTTTTTTCTCTCCCCACTGGGCTTTTAAAAGTACATATAGTTTGTATAGAATAATGGAATGTTGCCAGGTTTTTCTGTTTTGGTATTGTGGAGGGATCGGTGTTTTAAGATAAAAAGTGGGAGTCCAAGGTCTTTTAAGTAATCAGTGTTGAAGAGAAGAACAGAATGAGAGGAGCATTAAGCTTCAGTAATGGGTTGTGGACAATGCTAAACTAAATAAGTTTGATTTTAGGATAGTTTTGGTTGTAGAATCATTAAGGTTGGAAAAGACCTTTAAGATTGACTTCAATTCTTAACCCAGCACCAGCATATTCACCACTAAACCATGTTCCCAAGTGCCACATCCTCATACTTTCTGGATACTTCCATGGACAGTGACTTCATCATTTCCCTGGGAAGCCTGTTTGAATGCCTGACTGCACTTTTATACGTAATCTCGTGAACACTACAGTTTTAGCATTTTTGAGTTTAGGTACATACATATGAAGTCTAAGATACTTACGATACTTTAAAGAAAAGCGTGCAGATATTTATTTCAGTAGCACGTTTGTCAGGTTTAAGTACCTTAGGGGTATGATCCAGTTCCTAGACAAGGAACATAAATACTATCAAGATGAGCAACATGGCAGAAACAATATATAAGCTCAATAAATACCTAAATTGCTGTCCCGTTGTGCGGTTGCCTTTTGTTTCACCTTTCTCATATTCTGGACCAATATGCTTATTTACATATAAGTGCTCTTTTGAAGTACAAATACGATGCTACATCATCTGCTCTTTTGAAAATCACATTTGAGCAGGTCCTTCTTTTTTCCTATGCTGCTTTGTAGCTAGTAGTATAAACTTCCTTTATGCTTTGAAAATTGTTTATTTTTTAATGTTAAAGTCCTGCTTTTTCTGGAATTAGTTGGACTTTATCCCAAACTTAATAATAGCTTTGGATGCTTAAGAGACTTTTGTGGGACTGATTAAGCTGAGTGATATTTTGGGGATTCTTTGAGCTTTGTAAAACATATCTATGTCTTCTAGCCAGATGGATTTGTTCAGCTCATTGTACTTTTTAAATTACTGTACACCTGTGTGTTTCGGCTATGCTTTTTGCAAGGCCACATGGATACACTTCATGATTGCTGCTTTATGCTGATAAACTTCTCAGAAACAGACAAGGTGGAGAAATGGCAAGAAATTGCTTGTAGGTTCTTGAATTAAGAAGAAGCTGAAATTATTTGCAAGCTTTATTGGAAAAGGCTCTCTTCAGTAGTTCAAACCTATAATTATGTCCAGTTGCATGTGTCTAATTCTAGCTGCAGAGAAATAGTAGGAATTTTAAGGTGTTTCTTTGTATCTTACCCTGCTGTGCTAGTGCAGCTGTTCCTGATGATTCTTGACCATCCTGTCAGTTTCTAATACTGTTTAGCATCTTAAGCCTTGTGAACTGCTTGTTTACTTCAGTAACATGCTCATGTTATAATTTTTTTTAAGTGTTTGAAGATGCAGATCTGAACCTAGTCATCCCATCTGCTTTATTTGCTGCTGTGGGAACAGCAGGCCAGAGGTGCACAACTGCTAGAAGGCTGGTGAGTAAATGTGTATTGTCTGGTTTAGGTAGCTCTGAATTTTAACTTAATTCCAAATTGGCTCAGAAAATGCGTAACAATTCCTAATTTTGTGAAGAGCAACAAATAATATTTAAAACACGTTTTTATTTCGTCAAAAATACGTATGGCAGGAAAATAAGAGCATAGTTTAATTCCCATGTAATTCTAGCTATAAACAGTTTCTTTTGCATGTATTTCAAAATTTGCTGAAAGTCAGGAAGATAGTACTTGGCAAAGTTCTGTATTTCTATTTTCATTGCCAGAGCTTTACTTATGACTGTTACAAATTTTGGTGCAGTGTTTATATTGCAGCAAAGCAAGGGGGTGTGTGTTACCTACTTTGTTATTCATTCTTAACCAATCATTTTCAACAAGTTTAACAGTGTTATAGTTTCAACCAGTGTCTGTATAGTCTTGTCAGAGTTGGGTTGATTCAGTAAATATTAGGCAAAATGGATGTGCGTTAATTGATTTGGATGTATTGGATGGGCAGTGATTCCTCACACTGTAGCAATAAAATTTCTTGAGTGTTTATTCTAGAACACTAAACTGAAATGTTTACAGAACATATTGATAACACTGATCTGAGTTGGGGTAAAATTAAAACAGGTTTTTGTTTCTTGGCTTGTTTTAAATCTTTATGATGAAGGTTTTACATCTTTGTTTTCTGATGTTGGTGCTGTTTCAGAGGCCTTGGCCTCTTTCTCCTTTTAATTTTGGGATTTGCTGAATATGAACCACACTATTTCCATTCTTCATTCAGCCCCCTTCCAAGTGCAGGAGTACTTCAGGAACAGTTACATAGGCTACGCTGTCTTACAACTTTCTTACCACATTTTAGTTTCTGCATGAAAGCATCCATGATGAGGTGGTGGCAAAGCTTGCCAAGGCCTATGCCCAGGTCCGCATCGGTGATCCATGGGATTGTAAGTAGCATTTCCAACTCATAGGTTTAGGAAACAGGTTGCTATTGTTTTCTTTCTGTTTAAATTCTGAAGCAATTGTAGATCCAAAGTATCTAATTTTAGAAATTTACCAGGGGGTGGAAATAGCTGGTTTCATTTGGAATACCAACTCTGAAAGGAGATGACGAATCTGACTAATACTGGTCATCCTGGACAGATTAAACAGTTAGTCCTAAGATGTTGTGATAAGAATATTTGCAAATGGAGTTTTGATGAAAGTATGCTTCTGAATCTTATTTTTTTAGCTGACACTCTGTATGGGCCTCTTCATACCAAAGAAGCTGTGAAAATGTTCCTTGATGCAGTAGAACAAGCAAAACAACAAGGTGGCTCTGTGGTCTGTGGTGGAAAGGTGACTTAACTTTTATTTTCTCTTCTACAGTTTGTGCTCTAGGAAAAAAATACAGTAACATGATGGCTTAGGCCAAGCTTGTACCTCAGCTTGTCCTGTCAGCCACTACAGAATGTTAGTTTAGTCAGATTTGAATTGGAATCCTGTCTTCAGGGTAAAGGCAGTTCTATTTCGAAGCTACGCTTACACCACTCCCCAGCTGCAAGTGACAGTGAAAATAAAAACAGCAATGTGGGTGGTACATGTCAAACATGTAGCAAAGGAAAACTGCAGTTCTTTCTCTCACAATATCTAGCTTGAGGAAATACTGGAGATTCAAGACAACCACTTGTACATCTTCATCATACAGGACATTTAATTTTCATTGACTTATGCTTCTGAGACTTCTTGTCTTTCATTGGCAACTTCTTTATACCTTTAAAATTCTAAGTAGCTTACAAGTAGGGGAAAGGAGGTTTCAGCTGCTAGACTTTACAATTTGATTACATCCTTAGTGGAAATAAGTTATGCTTCTATATTTAAATACTTAAATAAGTAAAATTTAAGTTAGTCTACGTGGCGTTCTGTTTCTGATTTCTGAACTGTAGTAGTCAGACCATGAAGGATTCTTTTCCTACACTAATACTAGGCTGGATGCTGATTGGAACTTACTTGGTTATTTTTTATTTATTTTGAAGGTTATAAATCGCCCTGGAAACTATGTTGAACCAACCATTGTGACCGGCCTTCCTCATAACGCGCCCATCGTCCACACTGAGACGTTTGCGCCCATATTGTATGTGCTGAAATTTAAGGTAAAATAACAGTGGGGAAACAGGTGTCAAGGGTGATATCAGTAGAGTCATGTCACATCTGTGCAATTGTCCCAGTGCTTTGGGAAGTGTTCTTCTCCTGTTCTGCACTGAGAGATAGCCACTGTTCGCCTCATTGTGTAGCTGCATTTATGTGAAGAGTTGGGGTGGGAATCTGCACAGGAATGGATTTCTGTTGTTAGTGTTCATTGTTGGTATATTCACACCTGTTCAGAAGCAGACTGTGTTTGGTGCAGTAGAGGAGGTATTGCTGGCATGATGCATGTGTATTTGCCCAGTGCCATTCTGTACATTTGCATTATGGCTGTTGTGATACGTTGGGTTTTTTCTCACAGAACTTCTTTGTAACTGCTTTGCTTTGGATTGTCATGGCTTAACCATTGACACACGCTTCTTCTAGGAGGAAGAGGAGGTTTTTGCCTGGAATAATGAAGTGAAACAAGGTCTTTCCAGCAGTATCTTTACCAAGGATTTGGGAAGGATTTTCCGCTGGCTTGGGTATAATTTAAATTATTTTTATACTTCCATGAGGCACATAAGATCAGTCTTTCATGTCTTTTGTAAACCTATGCATAGTGCTAGTTGAGCATTTTACAGCCTTCATTTTAGGGAGGGGGCCTTTTCTGATCCTAAGGAGGAATTTTGCCTTATCCTTGTAGGCCCAAGGGATCTGACTGTGGCATTGTGAATGTTAACATCCCAACCAGCGGAGCTGAGATTGGAGGTGCTTTTGGTATGTTGCTTGTGCTTCTTCAAGGTTTTAATCAGTCCATTTAAATGACTAAAAGTGGAGAAATCAATGAAGTTAATTTTGAAGCATACTGCTTTAGCATAAAACAGATATTGACTAGTGGTAGTTAGATTTAAACTTTTAAAAATACCTGTATTTGGTTTTTAAAAATTCCATGTGTTATTTCCTTCTCCTCCCCTCCATCAAATGAATGTAACTCAGAGATATATTCTGGAGGTGTTTAAAGATATGGCTAGATGGAAAACTATATAAAAGTTTTCATTTAAACAGTCTTGAGCAATTTTGTAAATATTGATAAGTTTATATGAGATGTATAGTGTGTAGTATTTTTGCTAGAAAATCTTTAAATAAAAATTTTTGCCTTTCTTTCTCTTTTTTGTATATACTTACGGAAGTGAAGAGGTGGAAGAAGAATATTAACCTTACAATTTAACAGTACAAGAAACCAGCACATTCTTGTACTCTTGTCTTGTGTTAAGACAAAATGTTTTTAAAACAAGGTCCTTTGGTGCCGCTATGATAAGACTTTGAACTCCAGGCAGATATTTTTTTGCATCAAGCGTGAGGAGAGAGCTAGTGGTGTGTGTTTTGTGGGGTGGTAATTTAGTTCAGATATAGAGCAAGGGAAAGGAACAGTTTTTCTGATGTATTTTCATAAAAATATCTTACCTCCTGGAATTAGTCCAGATTCCCATGTCCAAAAATAGGTTTTAATTAATAGTGTTTTTGCTATAGGTGGTGAAAAGCACACCGGTGGGGGAAGAGAATCTGGAAGTGATTCATGGAAACTTTATATGAGACGGTCTACTTGGTAAGACAGACCAAATAAGTTCAAATTACAGATGAACTTCCAAAAGTTGAAAACATATAAATCTTTGACTACAAGGCTGCTGTATTTACTGAACGTGAGATAACCATCTATTAATGTAATTGCATTTTCTTCACATACATTCATAGTACAAGAAGATTTGAAGGGTTTTTATAAAGACATTTTCTTAACTTCCAAAGGAAAAAAAAAATAGGTGGTTTTGGGGTTTTCCCCCCTCCTTTTGATTGATGTTAAACTCATCTGAAAAATTACTGAAACTTGTCAGGAAATACGTTGAGTGGCAACCACAGTGAGGGGACCATGAGGGCACCATTATTGCCTCTGGTAGGTGATTCAGCTATATGTTAATTATCTATCCACAAATCTCCTGACAGCACATAGTGAATGACCATTAGTATCCTCTGCTGACTTCCATAGCCTTTACTTGTGCTATCTTTGCTTTCCATGCAAGGACTTACGAATATGAGAAATCCCACCTTGATTTTTCTATCTGGATGTTCTCCTACTAAGAGATTAAATAGATGAAGAGAAGTAAGATTCTCCATAAAGGAAGAGATCATGGAAAATGTGGTTTTTTCCTATACGTGGTTACTATATTAAAAACTGGAGTAAAGTTAGTTCATAATTTTAAGTAGGTAAACTGCTGTAGAGAAGTCTTTTGTTTAAATGTGACAGGAATCAGAAGCTTACACATAGGAAGTGGACTGCATAATCTGTCTCAGTGGTCAAGTCTGGTCTCTAAATTCTTGTTTCTCTTTCAGTACAATCAACTACAGCAAAGATTTGCCCTTGGCTCAAGGAATCAAGTTTCAGTAACAACCTTATGAATGGCTGTGCTATGAACCGTCCTAGCATTTCAGAATCAAGCAGCTCCTAAGCATCATGGGGATAAAAAATAATTATATGACACCAATTCTGGCAAAAAAATCAGTTACTCTTAAATTGCTTCACTTTCTATGTATGTATTTACTAATTTAGTCTTCAAATAAGAAGTCTGTGATCTTTGGGAAGAAGGGAAGGTGACTAAAACTAACTACCTTGGGTTCAGGTGGTCTGGATAACCTGTTGCCTTAACAACGTATTTCAGTACCAACACTGCCTCTATCCCCTCCCCACCTTTTGCTGATATTTCCAGCAGTGTCTGTGTTTCAAACTGTGTACCAAGTTTCCTACAGGTAACTGGTGCTGTAGGGGATATTTGGGCTGCAGTAGAGGGCTATTTTTCAATAAATAAATAAAGGTACATTTTGTGAAATATGTTGGGCTTCTCGTTTGTTTCATTCACTGTTTATGAGCAGGAATATTCAGTGGACTGTCCATTTTCACACACTGAGCTGCTAGCTGGGCGAAGAATCATTGTGCTGAAAGCACTGCTTTAGATTTCCTGCCTCTCCTTCAGAAAGGAGTCTTTCAGCACACATATTGGGAGGTAGAGGTCTACTGTGGTGTCTTGGGAATCTCCTTTTAATACCTGAAGGGGTTACAGCTAATCCAGATTGTCACAGCTCTTGTGATACCCTACCACCAGACTGGCTAGAGATGACAACTGGAGATGTAGTTGGAGTGAATACTATTCTAGGGAAAAGCATATTGTTTACTTGTGTTTCACCTCAGATGAGAGTTTCTTTTGGCTGCTGGAGACTGCAGGCAACAACAGCTCATTTAGGAGCCCTGCTCAGGACTCAAGATGAGAAAAGGTACAGTGCTACTGGACTGATTTTAGTTTTCCACTGAGGAATTTCTGACGTTCTTAATGTATTGTTTTCTTCTCAATGTCATATACCAAATTTCCACAGTCTCTGAACATGGCAGAACTGTTCATTATGGGTTCAGGTTCTAGGAGTCTGATTTGACTATTGGTTTATTTTGATGGTGTTTTGATAGCAATGCCATGCAAACTGGCTTGAAAGTCTGCTTTACCACAATGCTGGTTGGTCTCCCTTCAGGCATGTTTCTAATTTTAAAATGCATAGTCTTTGGAATTTTACATCTGAATCTCTTAACTGCCAGGAGTATTCTCTCCTCTAGTTCTTTGTGTCTGGCCATTTCTTTAAAGAACTGTTCTATGTTAGACCACAGAATGAACTGACATACCCTAAGCAGACAGATAATCCCTAGCAAATAGGACAAAGAAACAATTCAATTCCCAAATTTAATTGTTCAGCAAACAGCACCAGTTTATAGAAATTGTACTCTTTAATACCATTCTGTGGCACTGAATGTTACTGTGAAGCTTTTAACAGTGAAATACAAGTTCAAGAATTCTCTTTTCTTGCTGCTTGTCATAGTTTTTGGATAGCCTCGTGTCATACCTGTTTTTTCTTGAAGATAGAAGGTTTTTTTAGAGTAAAATACTCTTTTAGAGTAAAGTGATCCCCCAAGTCCAGTTGTTTAATTTACAGAAATAAGGTTGATTCTGCCATCTGGCTTTAGATATGGGAATTCCACTTGTGAACGGAGCAAAACTGGTATGGTGAGTCTGATGTTTGACTGGTCTTCAAATCATTATCTGAAAACTAATATGAATGGAATAAATGCACAAATGTGTTCAAGAGGTGACTGCATGGCAAACGCACTAAACTTTTGGAGGGTAACTTGACATCTTGATACATAATTTCTTCTTCAATACAAACTTTTGTTAGGGTAGCCTTACAGGGGACTCAACACAAAGTACTTGTGTAACTGCTTCTGTGTGTTACGAGTAAGTGGGTTAAATCCACAGTATGTAGGCAGAAGATGGCTCTCTGTAAGTAGGTTACAAACTCAGCTCCACTTTTGTGAAGTATGGGAACTACTGTTCCAAAAATCTGTTATCTGCACTGTCACTGGATTGCTAGTGTGGCATCAGAGCAAGTAATCATAATGCTGCTTCTCTTTCCAGACAGCTTTGAATTCTTTGTATGTGGTGATGAGCAATCCTACTATAGAATTGGTTGGCTTGCTGAATTACTTCCTGTGAAGTGGCTCTGGGAAGAGTGTCTTTTAAAGACTGCTGCAGATTGTAATATGTTTTGGCCAGAATTTAGATGCCTATAAGTAGTTATGATTATGATGAAGCATTAAACTAAGGAGGTCTAAAGATACTATAAGCACACAGTTTCTCAATTTCTGCTTTAACTTGGAGAGTCCACTCAGGAGATTGTAAACAGCATTAGTTGTCAGTGGGTTAACTCACCCAAGGAGGGCAATTTTGAGAATTCATAAAATGTGTCTTGGAGCTACTGATATGTGCAACGTAATGGACTTGCAGTTTTAATACAAATTCTATCAGCGTCTTCCACTGTTGCATAAACTTAATTACCACTGAGTGTGTAACACCAGTGAATAACAAGTGTTAAATGACACGTGATCAATAATTCATTTGTTAGCACAGTATTGCTTACTGTGAAATGACCTTGGTGAGAACACTCTTACAAGTAATTTCTTTTCTTTTTGCCATATTATTACCTAAAGATAAATGAAAATTCTGCTAATATTTTTGCTGATAAACAGAGAAGTTGCTTTTTTAATGAAATGTGAGAATGGGAACTGTAGGCTGCTTCTCTTCTCTCCTGTTGTGTCCTATCACAGCTTCTTGCAGAGGTGATGATTTTCAGGAACCAAGGATACTACGTGCCAGTAGTAGGTCTCAACTTGGGATTTTGCAAAAAGTGGTCATGCAGTGCTGAATTTAAATCAGCAGGGAAAGTGTTCACAATTTTCTTTCAGGAATAATACACCAGCCTATTCATGTTATATCACATTCTTTTCATGTAGTGTTTTCATCATTCTGTGCTGTTGCTGCATGAGTTCAAAACCACATGGCTGCTAGAACTTTTGATTTGAGGCATCTGTGTTTCTGTATGAGAAATCATGTGTGTAGATGATGCATTCAAGACTCAGGTGTACTAGCCCATTCGTGTCTCTGCATTAATTTCATTAGTAACTATGTGAAAAAGGTGTAAATTACAGGAGACTTCTGTGCCTGGATTTTTTTTTGAATCGCTGTCTGTTTTGGTCCTGCACTAAGGTGTTGATCATGTATTGCACAAGTGTGTCCTCTTATTTTCCTAAGTGGAAGCAGAAAAAAATTTTAAGGCTTATAATATAGGGGTAAAATTACTTAAGTCACACAGAATTTCTTGAGTAAAAACAGTGACTTAGTGAGGATTTTTTTTAGTGTCTTCTCTTTTGTATTCCTTAATCAGCAAGCTGTGCTGTCATGTGGTACGTGCTTGGTGTTTGAAAACTAATGAATTAATTGCTGTCAGTGTGCAAACATCTGCTGTCACTGAAGTGCTGCTTGAAATGAGAAAGTGTCTTTCTTGGCTCACATTTTGAACATGGTTATCCTATGGATAGCTGGTACACTGTCTTATATAATAGCAGTCTTTCCTTTCTGCTGAATTATTAGCACTGATTTTCCATACAGCTCATTGCTATTTGGAAAATAACAGGAATATGTGGATTTTGGACAGGGACTTACACAGCAGAACATAGCAGAGCCTTTATAAAAACCTTTGTGTTCCTCCCAGTGTCGCTGTTGGTCAGGCTAAAGCCTGCCCAAGGGCAGCCTTTGCAGTTGCTAGCCAGCTGTGTGGAACACAGACCTCTTTGTCTGAATGTTTTTTATGTTCCAGTACATCTGGGACTGCTGCCTCTGAGCTAGTAATTAAATACACTCTATTCTGCAACAGCCTCAGTTGATTAGTGCAATTGTTATATAAAACATTAACTCCAAAAGCCAAAGGTTAAAAATAATAGTGTTTTAGCCAGGGAGAACAAATTATTTAATACTTACTTTATCCAGTATGCTGCTGCTCTCTGGCATTATAGCTCTTTTCCTGCAGCCTGATTTCAAGGTGAAGTTACAAGGAACAAACAGCTTGAGTTACATCTCTGAATTCGGAGGAAGGCATGTCCTTTCATTATATTTAAGTCTGCAAAACTGGCAGCATGTGGCAATTGTGTTCCATGCTTCCCTGACACTCTCCTTACAGGTGTCCCAAACCTCCTTCGCTGTGATAGAGAAGGTAACATCACCTGCTCTTACTGAGCAGAATGTTACAGAGGTAATGAAATGGCAGTGTGTGAGTTTAAAAATGGGAGATTCAGGAGGGACAGGATAAATACTAGCTCTCTTGCTTCAAAGGATTTTTAGTTAAACCGCAGACTGTTACTGTTATTGTCTTCTGTCTTCTGTGGATTATAAGCTACTCATTCTCTGTCCTGGTTTAGACTACCCTGTAAGACAAACTACTCAGTCCAATGCAGCAGCTGTCCTAGAAATACGTTTAAAAAGTGTAGCACATACCTCTTCTTTGAGTTGTATTTTGTCTACCTACATTTTTTAGCACTATTTCTGATATTTTTATTAACACATTTACATCAAGAAGTGTGAAGGATTCCTGTGGAATCCCAGAATATAAACCTCCTTCTAGCTCCTGTGACTGTTTTCACTTAACATTCTATGTTCTCATGATTATGTGTTGGAGAGATGGGGACTATCTGTTTGCCACAGTTCTTTTCTTAGTTTTACCTAGACAGCAGTTGATTTATGGTCTTGTTTAAAGCACAAGAAGTAGCAGAATAAGGTTATGGTGATGTTTCATGAAACAATATAAGTTGAACTATTCTCTGAAGCTTTGCTGTTGTAGTAAGTCCTCACAGGTTAAAAACCCAGTTTGAGGACTTCTGTTTGGCTTAACCAACACTGCTGTGACTCTCTTTTGCCTGCTTGTTTTTTTCCCATATTTTTCAGTTAGCTCTGTTACTGATTTATTTTTTTTCATTGCCAGTTTAATGTTGAAGTGACTCCCTGTAAAGTCTGAAAAGTACCTTAGTTTTGCTGGAGGATGTATTGTAAGGCACCAATGCATTGCTGTCTGCAGAAAATGAAAGGGCCTTGAAAGTGAGGATGAGGAATTCAAAATCACCAGAAAGGATGGTAAGATGCTGATGATGAGAAGCCAATGTGAAAGGCACAAACAGGATTTTGACTGCTGCTACCAGGATTTTAACTGTTGGTTATTGTATTTGGAATGCTGAGGAAGGTCAGTGAGAGATGCAAGTGGGAGATGGGGCAGAGTGCGCAAAATAGAATTAATTGAAAGAGTGTAGCTTTGAATATATAAAAAGATAAGAGGATTACTGTGTGAGGAAAATGCAGGGAAAGGAGGCAGACGTAGTTTAAGCTAGCACATAAGTTTGCATTTATGGCAGATGAAACATAGATAGACATATTCACTAAGGTACAACGCAAACCTCCAAATCTGTTTAGAATTCATTGATTGGAGCATGAATCTAACAGGCTGTCAAAATTATCTATTGTGATTAAGGAAAAAGACCCCACCAAGAATATGAAGGAAGGCATCTCAGAACAGAAGAAACATTGTTTTGATGGTTGTGTTCCTCTTAATGTGTTCTTTGCTGTAAAAATTGTCCCAATGTCATGAAGCATGTTTTGTCAAAAAAAGCCCCAAGCCAAAACACCACACCAGTCTTTCTGTTCTGTGTTTTTAAGAATCATCTCTGATGTTGCAAACCATGCGTTTCAAATCTCTGTGAGATTTATGTCAGCCATTGTTTGTCTAAGTACTCTGGCTTGCATGCTGATCATATGATTTTCTCTTCCGGCTGTTCACTGCCTTCTTCTTTATGAAAAAATACTGAAAGTTCACAGAAAGGGTAACCCTTCCTCATACTTAGCCTGTGTTATTCCTGTGGGAAACAGTAAATTTGAAGAATACTGTGTACAATTCTTTCTTGAGTTCTTCACACTAAAAATTTCCTAATTAATTGAGAAGCTTGTAATGCCTCAGAGTCTTAGCTTCTTTCTTTTTTTTTGAAACTGGGATAAGACATCAGTATTTTGGAGTCTGCTGAATATGCAAATGATTAATGATTTTCTTGGTTTTCAATGCCTTTCAGCTACTCAGAAAACATATTTTGAATTCTGTATTTAAGCTCTTAAGAAAACTTCTGCAATGTGGGTTAAACATGGAAGTCATGGTCTTTCATGATTTGCCTGCCAGAAATTGGACCAAGTTCTGTTGTAGAAATATAGCAGATACTATCGAAGTCAAAACAATTAATTTTCCCCCTAAATACCTGTAGACTGACATAATAGTCGCTATAGCATCTCCATAAACTTCCTATTTTTAAAAAATGTTTTATCTGTTTCATTTCTGTAGCTTCTCATTCCGTGGTACTAAGGGAGTCATCAACTTTTTTATGGTTCAGTAAATCATGACAGCAGAGCCAAAAATACTTGTGCTCTTTCGTCTTTGGAATTTGTACTGTTTCTTTTTGTATAATTTGATCTAATTACTCAAGATTTATATTTGCTGGGGATAGAGAATCTGGATCTACCAGGCTACTTAACTAAGACTCACGATATTAATTTTTGCTCCCTTCCACTCAGGCAAGATGAATACATGAGTGCAGCCAACACACAATAATCTGGTTCTTCCCAATCTTTTCTGATAATTTCTTTCACAGCTCTTTCCCAGGAGAGTGGGTGCAAAAAGCTGTAATTTTTTTTCCAATATGCTGTTCTGCTGTCCTACTTGTCCAAGAAAAAAGCTGTCTGTGCTTTCCTGCTGCCCTTCCTGCCCCCCTGTGGAAGCCTACACCCACCCAGCTGGGGTGCCCTCCCAATTTGTCATCAGCAGGGCTGACTGCCAGGGATCAGACGTACCAAATAAAGGCCTCACACTACATGAGCCACAAATGTGGTGGCTTGACTGCAGCATGTCCTGACTGCCAGGCGAGAGCAACCCAGGAACAGCTTGGGCTGAGTGAGGTCTGCTCCTGTCTATAGGATTTCCAGAGGAATTACTATTGCTCCACCGCCCCACAGTGCAGAGACAGATTTCAATATAAAGACAGTTCCTTTACGCAGATGTGGTCAGAGCATTACAAAGCAAGATTTTGGCTTGTGCGTTGAACTTAGACGTTGAACAGGATCTTGGTTACACTGTTGCCTCATCCTGCTGTTTCCCACACAGGGTGTGTCCTCCCCTTTAAAACAATGCTGTTCTCTCTGTGCTCCACCAAAAAGCCAGTTTTAGTTGCTGTCCCAAAGCATTTTTCAGCCTGATTTGCTAAGTTTTCTCTGAGCCAGGACAGGAAATCTAACAAAACATGGCTGTAACTGTTTACTTTTTTGTCCAGGGATGTGTATAATGGTCCTATGCAACCTAAACATAGGAAAGTGCTACTAAAAGGGAAATAGATACCTAAAGCAGCATCTTCCACATCTGCTTGTAAGATATGAATGTGTTATTACCCCAGAATCTCATCATTTCCAGTTCCACATTTGTCCACCAAACTGATTACTCAGATGCTCTAATCTATTTAGCAAAGCTGACGCAGCAAAGGTGATGCAATACACCTTTGTAATGTGGACTTTGCACAAAGTAATTCCAGCTGATTTTCCTGGAAGAAAATAAGGGATACTGTACCAGAGGTGAGCTGGTAGGGATGGGAAGCAGAAACACATGACCAGGAATGTAGTGATGGTAGGGTAACAGTAATAATGGTCTTTAAGGAAAGCAGCTGCTGGCACAACAGTCACAGCTGGCTTCACTTAAGCGCATAATGGCAGAGGGGATGGACATGTGCATGAATCTGAACCGGCTCAGGCAGATGAATGACTAAAACCTTAAGGATCAGGCAGTGCTGATTTCTTTACATTCATTTTTAATCTCAGGAAAGACACCAGAGTTGTGTAGAAGCCTAACTTACTGCTGCTGACAGATATAGTCCATTTTCTGTGGCTGTGGCTCCCTTGGGAAACACAGAGGTACAGGACAGGTGTGCAGAGAGCTTGACTCAGAATATTCTTGCAGTTTCCAATGCTGCTTCACTTTACACAGAACACAATTACAGAAACAATAGAGTAAAAAAGTTGTAATGTCAGCAAAGCTCCTAAAGCATTATTTTAGGCATTGCACAACATGCCTGCATTTGATACTAGGCTCTTTTACAGACTCTTATCCATATCTCTGGTGGAAAGTTAACTGGTCTTGGATGGATTACTATTTAGAAGATCAGCTTTTGGATCCAGGCTACATCATCCAGGCTACAAGATGGGAAATGGAGGCAGAGGATGGTCTATAAGCAGAAGGAGGAAGTAGCTAAACACTAGAGCTCTCAATATTCAGCTACAAGCAGTCTCATATCCTTAGTCCTAACCCTAACACAAATCTTGTACTTTCTTAGTTCACTTAGACCCCAGCCCACAAATTGTTTTTGTGGTAACATTTACTGTGATGGTCAAAGAGTGACTGCAGAATCGAAATCCATGAAGAGAGTTGGAAGAGAAGTATGGAAGATGCATTCATACAATCAAGAACTTGGTCTTTCACACAGCATTCTTCCTTATAGCCATTACTATTGATCACAGTCTTTAGAAGTGTGACCATTTTCAAGTCAGCAAATGTAGATTATATTGTTTTCTTCATGTAAGCTGTCAGTGGCATCACTTAAAACAGTTTTTGGGAAAAAACATAGAAGGACATCTCTTCCTGCAAGTATCATAACCCAGTGTTGAGGCATTACTGTTTCATGATTCATTTGTGAGAGAAAGTTTGTGGTTCATTACATACGTCATGGAAACAGCTGTTGGTACAAGCTGACTTTCTTCCCACACTGCCCTTGCTCTGGAATGGGCCCACGTGTGCACATTGCCACGGTAGCAAGCTCTAAGTGCGGGAAGAATTCAGAGCTGTTTTTTGCCCTGTGTGCCAGATTCAGCATGTAAGGTTGTAATTAAGTTACTCATTACCTTCTCTTCTTGGGGGAAGCCTTTATTCATCTACCTGAAGATAGTGTGAAGAGCTGATTTTTAATTTTGTACTTGACAGCACATCGGAATGATTTTTCTTTAATCTCCTGCTAAGCACTGTTAAAATGCCTACTCAGTGGAAAATTACCTTATCAATACCATTAAGTGAGAACAGGAGTTAAAGAAGTCTTTATTGTACAGTCCAAACTACCTGCATTGCCAAAGACTATAAAATCCTTAATGAAGAAGCTTAAAAACTTTAATGAAGAATGTCACACCTCCAGAACATGATGCAGCTACTACATCATCATGACATGAGCTTGCTGCTTATGTAAAGCTAGGGAAAGGTGTATTTTCAAATTTAAGAATATAATGAACATTTAATTTCCAAGTGGACTTAGTAGAGAAACTGGAAAGATAAGAAGGTCACATAGTAAAATACATGGGCAGAAACGCTACCTACAGTGGACAAATTTTAAAAATCAGGAGGAAGAGCTATCTAGAATGAACTCACAAAGGCTTCCAGCTAGTCTGAGCCTAGTTAGTATATGGCAACTCTCTTCAAGAACTAATTTCCAAGTTTTTTGGCACAGGTGTTTTTTTAGTGAACAGACGTCCAACTCAGGATGGACTTTTTGGCTCAAATACTGCCCATTGTGGGGAAAATAGATAAAGTGATTCAAGAAAAGCATTTGTAACTTCAGTGGGGGAGAGCTGGAATATTCTTGTCTGTTTTGTATATGAAATACAGTCTTGGGAAAGGCTTTACTGACATCCCTTGAATTCCTGCTCAAAGTCTGCTTGCTAAAGTGCTGCATCCTGACCCCTTTTTTGTAAATTATAATAGATATGAAACTAGGTTCAGGAGAAAAAAACTGCTTCTGATTATCAAACTAACCCTGCTAGTATCCTCTCATAGCACACTTCTAATCAGTTCCTTCTTGGGATCATCTCTTTTCAGGGTGCTACTAATAGCAGGTGTAAAGGTCTTATGAACACTAGATCTAGGCCTTGTCACCTAAATAATTCGAGATTTAATCCAAGATGAGTAGCCAGTCTCACTGGCCAGTTTGATTAAGTGGAAACTTGAGAGTCAGTAGGTGCCACCGGGAGGAAGACCAGAAGGTCTGAAATAACAACTGTAAAAGGAAAATACCTATATTTTGGACAGGAATAGCGATAGGCATCATAACATTCCATGAAGCTCAGGGAATAAACTCTCCCAAGTGCTGTGGATTTACTGTAGATTGGATATTGTTATATTGTTCACATTTGACTGATTTTTTGTTAAAATCCAGGATAGCCTGTGATAAACAGGTAGTAACTTTAGACACAACTACCTAATTAGACACAATTAAATGAAATTTACTGACATACATTTTTTGTGGCTGTTCAGTGAACAAGAGGATATTATGAGGCTCTACATTCATAAAATAATACCACGCTGATTTTGAAAACAAGAAAGAAAAAAACCCATCGCTTTTGTAAAGTCTTGTTACATGCAACCATGTTTAGCAGAATGCTCCACTGGGTTCAAACCATAAACCTAGAAGTGTCAAATGAGATGAGTCAATTTTCCCTCTTGAGCAAATTTGCCTGTCAGACTCAGATAGTCTCACCAGGCAAACTGAAAAGCAGGTGCTGGTAAAATCCTTTCAAATGACATTATTCCTCTGCTGTTTATAGAGGCATACACACAGGCACTGAACACAAAAAGAACTGTTTGCTCAGTGTAACTGTTTGCTTAGTTTTCTGTCTAAATAGCCAGCTTTTTCTGATCATTACTGCACGTCACACCTGCTCTGTAAATGCAGAATTTCCTATGTATTTGGGAATAGCACCTCACTAGCAGTTGCAGCTGAACCAGCTGAGCAATAGCCTGCAAAGACCTGGATAACACCAACCAGGAAATTTCTTTAGCATTTGTCAACTGAATATGAGGTGGAAACATGGAAATGAAAGTGGAGGTGTAGCAGGAAGCAAAAAGCATTACCACACACCTCAAAGGCTCATGTGAAAGCAGTTAACAGTATTAAATTCAGATATACTCAAAAACACATACAAAACTGCTTGTGTTTCCTGCAAATGCTAATGAGAGCTACGACCTTTGATGTTCTGCTGAGAGGGAGGCTTTCAGCAGAAAATCCTTCCTGCCTAGAGTGCTAGCTGCATCCTTCACACCAACAGTACCATAAACTTGATACCTTGACAGAAAACGAATTCAACAGCCCCTCAATCCAAGCAGCCAATACAACTCCTCATTACTTTTTTTCACTAACTACAACTAGAGAAAACACAGGTGATGTGCCCCTCTCGCCTTCCACCTGCAAACTCAAAGCATCTTCCCAGAACGTGGCACTATTAACTACTAGGTCCTGCATGGCTGGTAGAACTCCGCTGTTTTTTTAGCCTCTGTGCTGTGAAGGACAACAGGTAGCCAAAACTGGAAAAACAAACACACAAGAAGTTTTAAAATTGGCTTTTAAAAGTAGATTTCCACGCAGCGTATGCAGCAAGTTTTAAACGGTTGTTAATAACAGTGTGTGCTAAGAATTTCTGTGTGCATTTCTGACTTCCCTAAAGTCACATATTTTTTCCACTTACTTCTGCAAGCTCGCACGTTTGCCAAAAGGAAAAACCCCTCCTCGTAGCCTTTGTATGCACGGATACTGGAAGAAGTGTCCCTGCTCTTTAAGAGTCCCAGCCTTGGGGGAAGCAGCCTTTCCTTGTTTATCCCTGTACAGTACTTCCCTTCCAAACACGACTGGGGCAAACCCCCTCCTCTCCAGTTGCAAGCTTGAATCACAGGATTTAAATCACTCCACTCACTTCTCAGCTTTCTCCAGGTGGGGCCTTGCAGCGCTCCCTGCAGTACCTCAACACTGCCCACTGAAGAGTGGCATCGACACTGATGCCTGAAGAGTGTGACTTCCTTGAGACATCCTCCTCCTCCCTCCAGGAAAAGGAGGAGCAGGGTAGCACCTGAGGGGCAGGGAAGGGGTCACACTGAGCTGTGCCAGGGCGCTCACGCGGCCGCTGTGTCGCCAGCCAGCCCTTCCTCTGGAGCGTAGTTCACTTTCTGCGCTGGAAGAACACTGTGACACCTTTGTCCAGACTCGCCTCCCCTGGCACGCTGCTGCAGCAGGCTAAAGGGCACACATCCACCTCCCTTTGCTCATTCCCTCCAGTAATTATTTTGTTCCATATGGATAATGATAAGGGCTTAGCCTGCCTGATTTACTTAAGGCACATATCAAATATTTTCTCTCTCTCTCTGTTCTCCTGCAGAAAAGCACAGACTTGACAATGTAAGGTAAGTAAAAGGCTAACTCAGTTCAGCTGCCAGATATAACCAAGTTTTCTTGTAGTTCCTTTGATAAAAGTGACTCATCGCATCAATTTTTCAACCACAGAGCTACAGACTTCTAATACAGAATTAAAGGGAAGGAAGAAGAAAAGGTAGAGGATGAGGTGAGAGAGTCCAAGGCACTACATAAGCTGTGCAACTGTAGAGGATAGCAGGGAAAGAATGGGAAAAAATTAAAAGTAACTTATTTCAACAGTTTTCTTCAGAAGCTGAATTTTCCAATAAAAAGTCACAATAGCTGAGGAAGCAAAGGCAGAGACTTCACTAGGGAGAAGAGTCAAATCTCACAAATTTCTTACATACTGTGCTCAGGCAGAATCTTGATCCAGGCAGGCATGTTAGAGTCCTCAGGGCCCTCTAAGCTGCCTCAACATTCTGATACTTATCCAGTATCCTCCAAGGAGGAAACCTGAGAAACCTGGGGAACTTGAGAAAACTCAAAACTCAGGGGGCCAAATTTGCTCTTACTGCTGCCATTAAGATCCAGAAAGAAGCCACACACAGTGGAATCAGAGGAGGAAGGACTGCAGCAGGATGCAGTTCCTAACCCCTTGTGTTGGGTGCTGGGTTTTGCACAAACTTTGTACTGTGGGCTATAAGCCTCATGAATATCACATTTGACCAAAACGGATGGATGGACTTGGGTTCATCCAAATTATAGTATTGAGTCACTTGTTTTAAAAAAGTTTATTTAAACAAAGTAGATACATTTCACAGAAATGGTTATAAAATGCATAGCATATTATAAACAATACTGTTACTTCACTGATAGTACTTATTATCCTAAATATTGCTTTTTAAAAACTAATAAGCCTGCTTGGTGAATCAGAAAGCTAAAAATCCCCATCTTAGGCACTCTGGAAAAAAACCAGTATGTGATATAACAAAGCAGGTGCCCACTTTTTCATTCACTCTACTGATTGTTTGTATTGCTGCACCATTCATTTGCCAGTTCTCATCACGTGGAAATGTCCGCTTCCTGGAGTTACATACCAAGACTAGATTTTCATTTACTGGACTACAAATTGTACTTGCTCAGCCAATCAAAACCCTATGGAACTCCAAGGAAAGATGACTGAGGATCTTCACACTGATTAAGTTAAAGGACAGAGACCGTATGAGTGGACAGAAAATGAGCAGTTTTGCTAAATTGTGCAGGTGTGTCACACCCATATTGCTATATAAGCAACTTGATTGTAAATTGGCAAGTCCATACAGATTTCAGGCTTGACTTTAATGGAACCTGAATGCCCAGCAGAAACAGAACTTACCCTCAGTGGTGATACAGTGCCACCGAAAGTGGAATTGAGCCTTTTTACAGCACTGGAGAACTTTTTTACAGCACTGGAGACCTCAAACATTCATGACTTTGCATACCCACAGAGGTGTCTGTTTTCTGATCTTTGGGATGTTAGGGTGCAGAGAAGTAAGTAAAAATTAAGAGCACAGCACCAATCCACAATCATAACTGAAACAGATACCTGCTTATTCACACAACACTTCAGTACATGAATCATGACTGACATTCTTCACATTTATACATGTATGACAATAGGCATAAAGTACATATTGAGGTAAAAGGATAGACACCAGGTTTGCACTGGTGTAAGCAACTCTAAAATCAAGCAAGCTATAAAATCCATTAATTCACACACAATAGAGAAAGAAAAATCCCCATATTTTTAAAACATAGATACATGTAGATCAAACCATATATGTTTTCAAAATATATAGATACATGCTGAAGAATCAACTGACTTTTCTGCATGATGACATGAGCTTTACAGTAGTTAAGACTTGGCTTGGACTGAAAATACAGAAGCTTGAACTCTGGCCAGCAGAGCTCCTTTGGAACGGTTTGTCAAGACAGAAGAATGAGGTCTGAAGCAGTCCAAGAACATTGATGTTTCATTCACCATCTTCAAGTAGTTTTTGTAAGTTGTTCTGTATCTTAGAAAAAGAGAGGGAAAGAATTGGGAGGCAAGAAGTGTTACACTGCATTTTAAATAAAAAAGAAAATCAAGACATACTCTTCAATATACTCTGTGTGCATGTTAATTCTGTCTTTTCATACCAATGGCATTCCTGTTAAATGCTTCCCTTATAATAAGTGCATCAAATGGAACACCTAGACAATCAGCTAGCAGGACATCTAAGTTTCATATGATGAATATTCCCTGAAATTTTCTCCTATAGATTGTCTTCTCCATTAGTTATAAAGAAAAGACAGAAATAAAAATCAGAGCTAGAAGCAATAGGAAAAGAAACTGAATTACTTTCACCTTAATCAAAATCCAGTAAAAGCCTCAAACTTACAAGTCATAGCTCTATGGCTAAATGGATAATTCAAATAGTTTTTGTAACAGCTTCGGCCATGATGTGTGCACAGCAAAATAGAGTCTTCTAACCATTGGCAGATATGTCCCATTTACCAGATTTAGTGAATTGATTGTGGATTATCTTCCTTTAGTTGCAATTAAAGTAATGTCAGCCAGTTGCATCCTTGAGAATAATTGGAACAGATCTATTTTTACACAGCCTATTTATCCCCTTTTCATCTCCTTGTCCTTAAAAGCAGAGAGGAAGGAATAGAGTGGGTCACATCCCCAGACACACATGTTCTCAATATCTCAGTATCTTAGTAACTTGCCGGCAGTGGTTACAGATTTAGTCACAGTTACTTTCAGGCTGCAATTTAAGGAGCCATTGTACTTCCTGTTCAAGGATGTCACTTTTCAGTCCTACCTCAAGATTTCTATCCCAGATGCAGACTTTTCTCAAGGAGGACATTGTGAGGAAAGGGAAACAGTAAGAAGCACCTAATTTTATGAGAGTTGTTTAACACGTAAATAGGGACTTTCTTTTAACTTGGTAAGTTAATATAAGGGAACAAGTAATATTAAGTCACATTTTCCGCCCACAACTTAAAGCTTTATCATTTGATAGACATGGTGCATTTTAACAAGCTGCTAAATACAATTAAAAGCCAAATTAGCAGAATTTTGCTAAACAATGGTAGTTCCTTGGCTCCAAGTATGAAGGAGAACTTGTAAAAATCACAAGGTCACACTGAAGTCATTGCAACATATTCGTGCCCTAACCAATTTTTAACTGCAGTGTAGTTTTTAGTTTTTAATCTAGATAATCTCAATGCTCCAGTTTACAGTGCTGTCGTCACAAGGAAAAGTAAGGGGAGATATGACAAGTTATACTAGACCATATATGCCACCTTTGCTGCTGCAGCCAGTTACCAGCACTTTTCACTAGGACATATGAAACTGTTAAGCAACTGCAGTAACTTTGCTCAGAGAACAAAAAGCTATTAGATTTCTAACCACTGCTCATCTAGATTAGAACAGGATGTGGCAATATGCAGCTAAAGGCAATTCTGATGCAGCTTGTATGCAGAACACTTCATCACCTTGAATACTTGGCAGATAAAGGTAAGTCTTTAAGGCTCCAATCCTGTAGACACTAAACAAAGAAAGCAAGCCACTAAACAAAAAAAGCACACCACTTAAGACTCTAATTCAGGACAGAAGGTCACTTCTCTGGGAAAAGCTGAATGATCTAACCATACAGCTGCCTATTACTGTTCAAAGCAGAGACTATATAAGGGAGTGGGACAGTGCCTAGCCTTGCTGCAAAGGGCTGGCTGGCTTCCCACTGGAATGAGGTCTCCAATGAAACATCTTGCCAGCCTGTCCCAGACTGCCAGAAAGCAGTAACCTCTTAAATGACGTAATTTGGCTGAAGATTGTATCTGGTAACCATCTGGTAAGCATTTTCTCCTTGTATTCACACTCTTGCTATCCAGAAAATACAGAGGGGTTAAGCCAGGGTTACTCTAGATTTCCATAGCCAAGAGAGTGAAGATATGGGGGAAGAAACCCCTTTTTGGCAGTATTTCTAAAACCTATGTCACACATGTAAAGAGTGATATTATACAGTGATATTATAGCTTTATGCTATTTGAGAAATTTGCTTTGGGGGAGAAAAAGGTGTTGAAAAACCTTGGCACAGACTCAGTTTTAGAAACAGTTGCAAAAATATCTCATGTGACTTAAGCACACAGGAATTCAAGTAACTTTTGGATTTGTTCCACTAGTGCTTTTGTCACGCTCGGCCTGTGTATGTTGCACCAGGTGCATTTGTCAGGGTTTGGGGGCAGGTGGGGCGAGCTCTGCAGGGCAGCAGCCATGGGCCAGGACCAGGGGCTGGCCTGTGCTGGACACAGCCGTTCCAGCAGCACCCAGCAGACCCACTGCAGAGCACAGCCCAGCCCAGCCCAGCCATGAGAGCAGTGCAGCCTCTGGCAAAGTGTTTTAGAAAGGGGAAAAACACCAAATAAGGAATCTGCACACCCACTCGCTTGGCATAGGTTTTCAATTTAAGTCACCAAATACATTTAGCTTTCCAAATAGAGAATGGTAAGAAACAAGGGTCATGTATACAGAATTGTAAAATTGGAGCAGCAGCATTTGTGTTACTGAAATAAAACAAGCAGATTCCAGCCACCTTGTGTGAAGAAGCTGATATATGCAAACAAGCATCATTTTTCTTTATCAAAATCCCAGAACTCCAACAAAAGCCCCAAACAGAAAAATTAATCAAATACCAATAAAGGTTAAGCTCAAAATCCTTAGCCCTGATGGATTAAAAGAAAAAAAAAAAAAAAAAAGAAGAAAAACCATCAAGATCACTACATAATGTAATAATCACCCCCGAAATGTCTGCCTCAGGGACACTTCTCCTGGTGATAAGCCTCAGTTCATGGCAAAGCTTTCACATATACCAATGTTTATACTGCGGTTAATTTATAGTCCCAAAACCAGTCCTCTGTCTAGGAAAACACGCTATCGAATCTGGGGGTAACTCAACACTTTTTCAGACAAAAGATCATAGAAATACAGCAAAGACCTGATTGGTCTATCAGCATTTGCATTACATCTTATGACGTTACCTTTTCCAATTTTCTAAGATTAGCAGTTAACTCATCACAAAGGGCATCAGCATTAATTTGCAGGTGAGATCCCAAATCTTGGTGCACTTGACGTCTGTCAAACAGAATGAAAAAGTAAGTGTGATATACACAAAAAAGGAGGAAAACAGAACTGGATACAGACATAAATGGCAACAGACGGGCAAAATTGCAAACTGTACTTGTTTACAGAAAAAAAAGTCACTTCTTAACTACATTTTTTATGTAATCTCATTCTCCAGAAGTTTGGATGGAACACTTGATACTATTTCCACGGAAATGTTCCGCAAGTTCCATATCCTGTGACTTGGAGGAAATCGGAAAGCCCAAGCCCTTGACACTACAGAAGTGCACACTAGATCTTCCTTCCTGTATCTTGTACTGTTTGGGATCAGAGCAACAGAAACAGGACTTTTCTGTGTCAGTGTAATGTTGGGCTAGTGTTTCTGAAGAGGGACACAGTATTCTGCTAATAAAAATATGACAGAAGTGAGAAAAAAACCTTTTGACACTGCCTAATATGTGAGGCAGGCTTACCTCCTCCTTGATTATAAATTAGTAAAATATAAATGCAAGGCCACATAGATAGAGCACCATCTTGTTCCTATCCCTTTTTTTTATGAAGAACTTGGCTCTGTCTTCTGACACATGCATACAATTTGCTTTCCACAGATGACAGCTGAGA
The DNA here is from genome assembly GCA_027576195.1 of Cossypha heuglini. Classification (NCBI taxonomy): domain Eukaryota; kingdom Metazoa; phylum Chordata; class Aves; order Passeriformes; family Muscicapidae; genus Cossypha; species Cossypha heuglini. The sequence goes on from JAODKT010001744.1 coordinate 47,126,644, forward strand.
CCAGTTGGATCATAAACAGCACAGTCATTGTTTGATATGACTGCAAGTGCAATGCCAGAGTAACCTGTTTTGTCATGGATGGGTAATCAAAGAAAGCTGAATTTAAAAGCACACTTATGCAAGCTAAATTTGAACCACTTTGCAACCAGTTCCATCATGCCTGAGTCAGCTCTATCTTGAATTTTATTTTTCCCCTCTTTTTTTCATGTGGTGCTTCTCCAGCTCTCAGAATTTCCACGCATATTGCACGTGGGTGCAGGCTTTCCACTGAGTTTAAAAATGACTTTTGAAGCCATATTTTTCAGAGCAGCTCAGGGAAAAATCTGTTATAAGAAGGGGAGAAGAGTTAATGCAGAATCTAATGCTCAATAATTTGATTCGTTTTCTCAGCAGTATTCAGTTTAACTTCCTTCTGTCCTAAGACAAGAGCAGGGGGCCAGTACAACTTATAGAGGCAAACTACTGTGGAAAATACACACATCTCTGCACTGCCTCTCCATTTAATATTTGTGTATTTTCTGTCTGTGCAACATAGAGACAAAAAAAATCCAAATAAAAAAACTAACTGCAAGGGCAGATGACAGCCATGACTCTAGCTACAGAAAGGAATTATTTATGTAACTATGGTCTCTTTCCCTGTTTCCTCTTCAAATACACAGATGCCTGTCCCTTAGTGTATTTGGATTTTGTTTTGATTTGATTTTGTGTGTGCGGGGCTTTTTATTTCAGAAAGACAGGATATCAGTTTCTAAGTGGTATATAGACAACACAAAGCTTTATACAAGCAAGACAGATGTATTAGCTCAAAGAGTATGAAGTATGTCTCTAATATACTAATCAAATTACACTAAGACTGAAGACAGAAGTTACACCCTTTTCGTGGAATCATTGCTCTGGAAAAAGATTTTAAATCCCCAACATTTTTCCAGAGTTTAGCTTACTCCTTAATATGTGAATCAAAGGCTGTCATGGACATAAGGCGTTCCTCCAGAACACTGATTTTATATCTCATGTAGAAGGTAGAAAGTATTAAAACACAAACACTGTAGGAGAGAAAAATAAAGTGTATCAGTTAATGAAACTTTAGCAGTACGTGACAAATTTATTGTTAGAAGCCATTTAAATTATTACTTGTATATGTTGAATAATAAAAGTATTGTTCTTAGAAACATTTCAGGAATACCATCAACGGTATTCAGACAGTTATGAAAATCTCAAACCTGCATATGTGTTTGTTAAGTGACATGCAAAAGGAACCTCTGCAAGTACTTAAACCCTTTTAACATTTTCTGAATCAAAAGACCCTTCCCTTTTAAAAATAAATGGCCAGTTAAGTATAAGCCTGTCCAAGCAGGCGTATATAGAAATACCTATATACATATATATGTATGTATGTACACACACATTTCGGGAAAATGTAAAGGCCACAATTCCCAATAACTTCCTTTTTTCAAATAAAGCTTTGATTATATGCTTACGTTGTATCAATCATGTAAACATAAGAAAAGCCTAGTTTTTGACAATCCTGCTATCGCTAACTTACAGAATTGCATAAAATACAAGTATATGGTTCAGAGACAAGAGCTTCTGGGACTTCACTTTGTGGAGGAACCTGGAAGCTTCAGAATGGCCTGCAAGGGAAAGAACCAAGTCTTAATTTGAGCACAGCAGACCAGAGAATATAAACAGTGTTTTGAAGAATGCAACAGATAATGCAAAACAGAGGGAGAAACCAGAAATAGATCTTCTGTATTATGTGAGCTGCCATAATTATGCAAACTTATCTCAAGTTATTCCAGCTGAAGATCTGTCTTTGATTTCCTACCATTTCGAGGACTGTTTCGGGCTTTTCCATCAGGCCCACGTTTACTATGTGCATCTGAACGAACAGACTTGGCCTCGGGCTTGGAAACTTTCAAGTGAGTCTCTGTTTCAACAACATGATAATCTGTCAAAAGAAAGATTTTTAATAGAGGTGAAATATAAAGTCAGAGGAAATTGTTGACAGCTCATGTTGGTCAAAAAATCGAGGAAGAGGAGAATTTTAAAAGGTGCATTTCTATACTTTTGAGTAAAAAGCAGCAGTTGATTTAGTATCTTTGAAACAGTTTACATACTAATTCCATATCAACACAAAATAAAAAGAAGCACCTGGATTGAAAGAAGATGATGTATGTTGCATTTGTAGTCCAGATCTTTTAAAAGATGGCAACCCATGAAAATGTTGAAAGCTACTACTGAATTTCCTGGCAGAAGATTATAGTCACAAAAGTAATCTCTCAAAAGGCCTGAATTTGCTAGAGTAATGATTCCAAATTATTTTAATAGCAACATCAAATGGGGATAGTGCATTGTTACTTTAAAAAGGACATCACAACTCCCTTTCCTGACTGTATTTAAAAATGCCAATGATATCTTGAAAGAAATGGGACAGAAAAATCTAATCACTCTCAGTTTTATGCTCTACTTGCTTATTCTGGACTTGCTCTAATGATGCACAAGAAACAACCATGAGTGATAGATGTGCTACCTTTCATGCCTGCCTTTTCCTAGGGTGGTTCTTTGCCTGGATATTGGTTTTCATTTGTGGAAAAAATAAATGGAATGGTTTGAAGTAGTTACTAGCCATCAGGAAGTAAGACAGCAAGTCAAAACATTATTCAGAAGCACTTCTGTGGCATATGATGACACACAATTTACTAAACAGCACTACACAACTAAAGACAGATGCACAGTAAATATGAAATACCAATGAAAGCAAGTAACTCCAAATCATTCTGCTGAACGAAAGACCCAGAGCAAAAAAGGAGGGGTAATAAAAAACATAACATGACAGAAGCCTGCTATAAAAAATGACAGTATCTTTCAAAAGTTTCTTACACAAATTATAGTCAAGATGGAACCCAGAGTACTAGCAGTTAATATCTTAATATATGTTAATGGTACAAGAAAATATTCTAGGTTTTCAAATAACATTCAGCGTGAGCTACACAAAACAAGTATTGCTGTGCTCATGAAGTTATGAAGTATGAGTTATGAAGTGAGTTTCAATCAGAACAGCTGCTAGTTAGTGAAGAACTTGAGACAACAGATTGTAAAGAGTGTGGTAAATAAAGAACAACTTTGGACAGTATCTTCAAGTACCTTAATAACTGCAAAGAATAAAATGAGTGTTTAAAAAATCCCACAAAAACACAAGTTAAAAATAACCTTGATGACCAAAAGCCACCACGGTACAAAATGTTATTTGTGTACATCAGAAGTAACATTAAACTACTTAAGAATGGGTTTTGATTGTTCATTTTTCTTTTGTGTTTTAAAGCATGAACAGCTCCTACATTCTATCTCTGCTTGCTTGGCTAAGCAACTGGAACCAACAGCGACAATTTTGATCTGCTGACGACCAAGTCATTGCCTGAGTCTGGATTGCAGAGGGCTATAGCAACAGAAATGTAGGTACTGAGGCCTTGAGGAAGACATCAAAATCCACATAATCCTCCAGGACCGTGGAAAATTCAGATTCTGCATCTGAAGTGGATACAGAAGCAAAACTGAGAGCTAGTCCATTCTCTTCACTCACCTTGGAAGCATTCCATCTCTGGTGTCTGTGAGCCTGTGCTGCTGGACTCTTCCATCTCTTGTCTTCGCTGCTGCACTATTCCATCCAGATCAGAATAATCTTCATTGAAATCCTGATGGAGAGAACGAATCACAAAAATGCTCAGCCACATTCTAAATCTAAACAATCTAACTTCCTCTAGAATCTGAACCAAAGATCAAAGCCTTAGAACTGCTTAACCAGGAACAATCTCTGATTACAAGATGTTGAGATCAAATTTAAAAATAAGCTCCATAAGATCACCAGAACTCAAGCTTCATCTCCTGCCTTGTCTATAAGACTGTTAAGTTAGACAAGTCGTAAAGTCCAGGACAAGCAGTAATAGACAGACTCTGGTCATCACATGTGCCTTCACAGTTCTTTCAGATGACTGAACTATTTTACAGAGGAAGGTTTGCTACTGGAAACACTTCAAAAACTGTTCATGGCAGACTTTACGTCAGTCCAGTGAAATCTGACTGCTAGACAGAGATATGAAGAATGTACAGACCTTGAATAAATCCAAAGCATATGCACGTATATAATCTGCACGTCACCAGATAATTATGCTAATTGTTCCAACTATTTTCTAGTGTTAGAGACTCATGGAAATTTTAGAAACAGATATAATTACTTCCTTCAGTTTTCTTTCTTCAGGCATTATAAATAATACTTGCAATGAAAGATGCCATGCAGCAAAAGAACAAACTTCTAAGCCATTTACCAGGGGCAGAGTTCTAGGGCGATCAGCCCTGAAGCTGTTTTCTGCAGAAGAGGGATTTGGACTGTTGCCCATGCTTGTATCCTGAAAAAAAGCAGCACTGTTAACAAGGAACACAAGCAGAAAGTGCCTAGTATTTCACAGCAGGATAGCAGTAATAATGAACACAAAGCTACACACCATCTTCATTGCCACTAGTACTTACGTCAAGATGTCTACAGATGGATTTTAATAACTTGTAGGTGGTATCTCTGGAGAGTAATGAGACAAACATGTACTGCAAAACAAAAGTTCCATGACTGTTTGCAAAAAACATACACAGTCTTCCTTTCATCTAAATAAAACTAGACAGGTGATTTTGCTGATCAAGTAACAGTTTTCAAGAACTTTAGTATGGCAGGAAAAACCTGCAGTCCTTCAAAGCCTATGACTTGAGGTTTACCACACAAACACAGGACAGGCACATAAAAGTTACCATGTTCTGCTGCATAATCCAGATCTGTTCTTTCTTCTAAAAACACTTTTCATGCTTGTTTTACCTACCCCTTAAAAAAAAACCCAAACAAACAAAACCCCAAACTTGCTTTTATGTACTGTTTCCTGCACCCAAAATATATTTTTGCAATGAAAATGCATTGTTTCTGAAGCCACTTCTAGCATAATCACATTTCCTACTGATTGATGCAATTACAATTCCTGAATATCACTGTAAGCAACAGTGTTTTGTGTGTCTAAGGTATGACTGGTTAGGTAAGAGATACAAGTAAATGGAAAAACACTGACAGAGCTGTCAACAAAGCAGGTAATCCTCTCTGCATGCACCTCCTGACTCAGCTTTTTCAGTTCCTCTGGTGCTATGAATTCTTGAAAAACAGGGGATGAAAGATTACAGAGAGCAGGCGGCAAACAGAGATTCTGTTTTTTATTTAGTCACTGAAATACAATTGTCTCTATCAGTACTTACCCTGTCTGTTACTGTTGCTATGATCAGTGCATTTGGCACAAGAAGGGCAGTTTTGGTTTTCTTCAGAAGTGTCACTGACAGCACAGGTATACTAATCTGAAACAAGATCAACATAGCATTCAAATCCCAATACTCACACAGAAATCTACATCACACTCTCTCCTGAGTGGCCAGCCCAGCTAGTGGAATAAGCCAGACCTTCAACACTTACCATTTAAAGATTTCCCCACTGCATTTTTGGTTACTATTATTTCATGTGAAATAAGAAATAGCAATAATCTGAAACCATACCTAACTACTTTTACTTCTGCTTTTATAAAATGCTAATCCAGGCTTTTGTTTGTGTCTTCCTTTCCGGATCCCTTATGGATCTCACAAGACTACAGGCTTAGTGAGCTGCAGATCAGCAAAACAAACCAATCTTAAAGCTATGCTTCTTCATTCATAAACCAAATATTTCAGAACTTATCAGACAAGATAAGCTTGTTGAATAATGAACATAAAAGTCTTCTCTCACTTACAGATTTGCAACAAACAGGTGACTAAACAGCTTGTCCTTCAACAAGGTTGAAAGACCCAATACTGACACACCTGCTGAATTCAACTGATTCTTGTGTGTGTCAAGGAGGCAGTCTACATTTACAGTGAAAAATTCTCAATTTTCCTTCCTGCTTTGTGTTTACATCCAATGCCGTTAGCTTAATGTCTGCTAAGTTTTAAAGTATTTCACTTCTGATATTCTGCATGGGCTCTTTCTGTAAATCCCAGTTTACAATGGTAAAAAAACCTGGTTGGAGACAGCGAGTTGAAAAGCCTAGAGGTTCAGTGAGTTAGGTAAATATAATAATCCTGGATATGTATATAATTTAATAAACATGGATAATAACATTCATGATTAAGAAACAGATCATGTTAAAAATATCTTTGGCACAGGCTCTCAGAACTACCTATGAAATTTGGAAGCAGGGTTAAAAGTGTCCATAATTACTCAGTTAGCAATTGCAGCACTGAATTAAAACATTCCACTGGAGGAAAATGAAGTTACTCTGTGCAGTTTCTTGTTAACTTTTGTTCAGAACAGTAACACAAAATCATGAAATGAAAAATAGTACCAGGTAAAAAAAAACAACAATTTGGTTGCAAGACTGCCAAATACTGTTTGAACAGAAATCCTGCTATGAGCCTCAAGAAAGCACTTTACAATTTTTCTAGTTGGTTCAGTTCACAATTCACCTTAAAGAACTTTAAATCACAGATGTAAACGGTATTCTACTGTGTGTAGTTTTGATGGATAACATTAATGCAATCAAAACTAACATGTCCATTCAGCATTTGCTTATTTCACTGTTCCCACAGCATTAGATTGAAAGGGTGGAATCACTGCTTGAGCAGAAGTACTTTTATCTGGAACAATAGTTATTTCAGAATAAAAGGCTTACCTGCAGGCAACATAGAAAGTAATTTAAAAGGGTAAAACAATGTCTAAATCCAAGGAAGACCCAAGGCCAACACATATAGCCAAATTAGAGCTACCTAGAAAGAAAGTCTTTCAATGCCTATTCAATCCTGCAGAAGCAATTTACTTTTGAATACACAGTGTCTTTACTGCACAGTCAAAACTTCTGAATTGCACAGCTGTTCCATGCATGAAAGCTGTCAGTACAAAAAAATCTGCAGGTAGAATTTTTGTAAAAATCTACCTGGAATGTGTAGATCTGCTGTTTCTCACAACAAAACACTTTATCCCCAAGCTTAAATTGTTTTACAAGTTTTGAGCAATAGAAGCTTTGTGTCTTGGAAACGTCATCAGTGTATCTGACTGCTAAGAATGTTCCATTTCCTGTCTAGCTTGATTTCTTCGTTTCTCTCACACAACATCATTTTTCACTGTATCCCTAATTTTCTACCTTTTTTCTTTGTGGTATTTCTAAAAGCTGAACAAAGCTGTAAATAAATTATAAAGATTATCCCCTTCACTTTTAATTTTCCCCACAATGTTTTCCGAAAATAAGACCCAGAACTGGGCAATCTGCAATATTGCTATAATTACATTTACAGTGTTTATTCTAGCCTATCTTGTAAAATGCTTCCACTTTTCAGCATATACATAAGTAAGTATATATTCCTGAATTTAAAACTCTGTTGACAAAGATAATTTCCTAGCACTATATCATCATCATTCTGCATATTTTTTTCCGGTTTTTCTACTCAGTAAAGTTCTACCATATTCTTGTATACCTACAGCTTAGTTGAAATTAGAAAGCTGCTCCACAGTTTGAAGTAGTTACATTTGTCCATAGTGAACAGAAAATTGCTATTACAACAGCATAAATTTTAATAAATTACTGAGATAGCTGTTACTAATATTGAATGACAGTATGCAACGAGTTGTTTTTTCCTTTGTGTCACACAGCTTTCACCAACATATACACCATCCACATAAATGTACTTCTATGACTAATAGAATTCATTAACTAGAAATCAACAATAGTCCTGGGCCAAGTGGTGGAACACAATAACCCACAAGGTCACTATGTGCTGTCAATAATTTTAAGCATTCTTTAAATCTACTACACTTTATAAAAAGTCCTTTAACAATAGATGGTATTCCATTAAAATAGTTGACCACAGAGGAATGATAATTTCAATCCCTAAACTGATTTCAGCATTCAATTCACTGAATATAACCAGGAACTTTGTTCAAGGATGCACCTGAAAGGAAGAAGCCAAAGAAATCCTTGAAGCAAACTGATCCTCCCCAGAAGAGGTCAAAACCAAAGCAGTTTATGTAAACAAAGCACACTCCAAAGCTCCAAATCAACAGATCCAAACCTTTTTTTTTTTTTTGTATGCATATCATCCACCACAGGGGTACTAAGCTTTAGGTGGATCACCAAGAAAGACTACTTTATGATCTTCCCAACAGCTCACATCTCATTTCTAATCTGCATACTGGGCTCACAAGTAAAAACCATGCCAACTTGTTTTTCTTATCCTGTTCTCTGTTATGCAAAATGGGACTGCAAGAAGAATCCTTCAGACAGCTTTGCTACTCAAGTCAGAAACCAGTCATAGCTTTTCCTCTTTAACTTCCTTAATATGCTTGGTCCTTCTCTTCAGCGCCCCAACTACAGTCTTGGAGCCCTTAATACTTTTCAGCCTTCATTCCTTCTGCTCCTCCTGCTGCTCCTCCTCCCCTCCTCTTTTAAGTACTTACCTCAAGACAAACATTTTTGCAATTTGTATTACGTGGCTTTGACAATGCCCTCACTGCTGCTGGTCAGACCCTTTCCTTTCATCTGTTTCTTTCAGACATGAAGTCTTTACACAAGAGATGCAATCTCTAATAATAACAGTGCTCAGTTCTAGACTGTATTCCAAACATCACTTATAGATAGTGACTGTATTCAATAAAACTTGAAAGTATTACTATTCTAGCCTTGCACAATAATTTGAACTTCTGGTGATGAACAAATTGTTAAGAATAGCATTACCATTCTATACATAAACATTTTACTAACCTTAGTGTCTTTACCAAAAACCTTGGAATGGAAGCAAATCCAGTTTTCAGAAAGGAATAACTTTCCTTGGTACAGAATTTCTTTCTGCAGAGCACAGGTAAAGCCTGAAACAAATAGATATTCTATAATCTTGAATGTAATCACAACCCAAGCCAAGCCAATTTGGCCTCTGTTTTGTTCTTTTTACACAGCTATGATATGTTTAGGTTTATACCTTTTGATTAACATTGTCAAACCTTGAAATTTTCAGTACATTTAATACTGACAAGCTCAGAGGATGTAACAGGCCTAAGTTTATACTCTAAGTATTTGAAGGACAACAACTGAAATGAGTAAAATTAATAGTAAAAATTACTTAAATGTGAAGAGTTTAATGAAAGATTTTGTATTTAAACTTCCAGCTCTATGGCCATTGTCTAAACTAGATGTCCAACAGAGACACAAAACATGTGAAGTAATACTGCTTTTACTTCACAGACATTGAACAAATCATTTCTCACTCACGAATCACCTTCCCTTTATTTCTTTCAAGAAACATTTGCTATACGTGTCTGTGGAGAATTCCCTTCTTATAAGTACTACAGATAATAGTAAAATATTTAAGCATTTAAACATTCCTTTTCTTACTAGTGTTTTTAAATATTAAAACATCATCAACAGCAAAAACTCAAGCTAATCACTTGACCAATGCTGTTTCAAGTACTCTCTTTGTTAAGGAAGATTCAGAACCAAAAAATACTGCATTAGGCTACTCTCCAGGAATGGCAAAGCGGACTACAATTTCCAAATATATCTGCCTTGGGGTGACTAAACCATAACAATATCAAACACGTACAGATTTAAATTTTCCAGGATTACAACAAAATGCCCATTGCAATTGGATCAAAGCCCTGCAGCTCTAAGCAACTGGAGTTAAAAGTTTTTAAAATTTAGGTAGCTCCTCTTGCACATCACATTTGTTGGGTAGCAACATTATCTTAGGATCCACAGCCAACAACAATACAGGGGTTAAATACTTACTTTGTTTCAGTGGCTCATCGATGGGAACATCTAGAAACAGCTTATGAAAGTGTGCGTTTGCCTTCAGCTAAAAAACAAAAAGCCCCACAACAAAAACATACACTTTATTAGACAGTCTGAAAACCAAATGACCTGCTCTACTTCCTGTCCTCCACACACTTTCCCATTCTGCCCACTTGTTTTACAAGAAATCATCGTTTTTTTCTGTATGGCTATTAACTCTATATTCTGCTTTACTCAGACACTAATACACTGATGAAAAAAGAACCTGTGTCCTTATACAACCATGAACTACAGTGCTGCTAAACCAAAGTCCTGTCATGGCAGTTAAATGTTTACTTTTAATCTATGTAAGCAAACAAATGGAGTCTCTGTCTTACCTGATTTGAGGCACGTTTTTTCCTTTCAATCTTGAAATCACTCTTGATTGTCAGGACTGGACTATCTGTGCTGCTCTTAGTTCTGAAGATTTAAAGCATTTGATGTAAGCCCAGCCTCAGTTCATTGGCCTTGTAAATTACCAACAGGATGTGCTTTCCCATGGAACATATTATTCCTTTAGATAACTTATCTAATTAATCAAGAATCATGCAGAGATTAAGAGGAGTATATATTTTCTTAAACTGTGTCAGTCTGCTGACTATGAAAGTCAAATGAAGGTCTCCTTTAAATTTAGAAGGGGTATTCTAAATAACTGACTAGTTGGTAAGGAAATAGAATAAGTTCAAAACATTTTTACAGCTTAATGAATTATCACATTGCTTAGCATCACCTTCGTTTCTGCACAACATGTGAAATACAAATACTAAGCAAGCACATTCCTTACTAATGCAAGATAAAAATGATACAAAACTTAGTAGTTGAGGTGGAAGGCAATGTACAGAAAGCTATGAACTTGTAATACAAGCTGAAAGCTCATTTGAAAAGTGCAACAAATAAGAATAGGTGCACAAGTCAAAGGATGGCTATGAACTGTGTAGTGTAACGAAATCATTAAGACAACCAGCAGCCCTACAGGAAATAAAATGGAATTTTGAGTTCCAGTTGTATAGGTAGCTGTACTTGTACAGCTTCAGCCATTTATACTGGAAAATCAAACATAACCTCAAATAACTCTAAAAAAACCCAGCCAAGTACAGATCAAATTCTGTGTGGATGGCTGGGAAAAATCAGTTTTGCCTATTTTATACAGGAGGAATTAATGGCATGGATTGTTCAGAAAAACAGAGAAGTGGGATAACTTTCATAAATCAGAAAGAGGAGAATACTCTCTCTGAGAGTTATGTGGCACAGAATAATTGCATATTAACATACTATAAAAAATAAATATACAATATATAATAATATATAATATATAATAATATACAATAAAAATCAGGTAGCTCTTTTTTGGAGGCCTCAGATGCAAACTGAACAGCAGAAGAAAAAAATTTATCACAGGACTCATACTGAATGACCTGAAAAATACGTTGTGCTAAAGATACAGCAGGAAAATAAAAGTCCTACGAAAGTTTTGATTACTGCACCATATGAGTGAGAAGAAGAGAAACCACGAGTGCTACAGAGACACTGCTAGAAAGAGATTGTATAGCAGTCTGACTTAGACGCTGACTTAGACAGCAGAGAAAGTGGCTGCTTATCTCAGGAGGTCCCTCATAGAAGAAAACTCTAAAATATGTGAGTACATGTATTTGTGTGCTTATGTAAAGTACAGGTCAAACTGAAACAAATAGTAAGCCTGACAAAAATCTTGTGTTTATCCTTCACCCAAAGTAGTCAGCTACAGGATATGAGAGGTAAGACTGCAACATTTGGAAAAAAAAAAAAGTGATAGCATATTCCTTCAAATACCTTTCCCTCAGAGATGCTTTATGAAATTAAGTGGTGTTTTAAAAAATATTTGCCTTATGACCAAAAGAACACTGTCAGGCTGAACACAAACTTTTGCACTGATTATTGAGTTGACAAAGTGAAAAGGATGCAAAGGGTCAAGCCATCCACGTGGGATTTCAGCATCTTTTAGAAGCACTTAAAATACATTCCAGCTCTCCAACAAAAGGAGAATTAGTGTCTTTGTGGGACATAACAAAAACCTGATACAATATACGGCACAGAGTCCAAAATTAAAACTTACGTCATAGTTTTACTGTGGACAATCAATATTCCTGCATGTTCTGGAAACAGGCCAGGACTAAAACTGCAGCTCAGTTTGCCTGTCAAATTGATTATGAAAGGAATGTAACTAGCAGTGGCACCAAACAGTGCAATATATTTTCTCCTTGAACACAGGAACTAAGCCAGCTCAGAGTCTAAATTCTATTGTGACTGCTTGCAGTGGGTAACAGAGCAACCAAGGAAGGTGCCTGGACTCCAACTCACTTGCATAGCGTGCAAGCCAACCTCCACTAGGATATCTGATAAATATTGCCACTCAGTCTAGTTTTCGAAGTGAGTTGCAGCCATTCTAATTATTGTACTAGAAGAAAACTGACATTTCTGACATTACCTAGCAACATCAACTTTTTTCCGGTCATCAAAATACTCCATTTCACTGGTAGGGGTCTGCAGTGACACAGTGGGTGATTTTCCAGCCTTTCTTTTTTCATCAGTTCCATTTTCTCCATCTGAACTGCAGGGGGAAAAAATAAATAAACAAACAAATAAATAACCAAAGAAATAGAAGTGTGTATTACAGGATTCACAGTCATGTCAAATGCCACTGCAACATGCTGACAATACAGCATATATTAAAGATCAAAATTGTAACATATATTTCTGTTGAGATCCTGAAAAAATCTTTGTCTACTGACTGAACAGTGCTATACATCTGAGCTCCAGTACTGGAATTTCAGCAATGAAGAGTGGAAAATTGAAATACTGCCACGGATATTTCAGCACTCATAAAATTTGTAGCTCTAGCTTAAGTTCTGAAGAGAATGTCTTGTTTGGAAAAAATGCATTCCATGATCAGTACTCAAATGACTAATAGAAATTAATTTGACTGGCAATCCAGGAGAAAAACATCTTGCATGATAGCACTTGGTGCTTAGCAGATTATTTGTGGCTCAATATTGCAAGAAGAAGATAGGCCCTATTTTGTGTCTCACTTCCCTCTTTTGTGAGGGTCCACACGTAGAATATTCACAATAAAGGTCCTTCTCGAAGTACAAAATGCACCAATTTTATTTTACAAAAGCAGCACTGCCATCACAGTGCACTGTCTTTTCATGTGCCACTGCTTCAGAAATGGGTGGTATGGACCCAGAATCTGAAGGCTAAACAATGTGCCAATAGAATCTCTCCCTGACTTCCCTTTCCATAATTTTCCAACAAAATGACAACTCAGTAAACGTAGAGAAAAACAGTTTTGTTATTAATAATAGGGCGTGAAGGATGATGACATTTTAAAATGACAGAACAAATACATACACACACTTGCCTGCAGAAACCTGAAGTCTGAGAAAAAACTGTAGGATTCTCTTAGGATTAAAGAGGAAAGCCAAACCATGTTGCCCACTAATTTAAGGCCTGGTTGGAATGACTCTATTTACAGAAGTTTTCCATTATAATGTTTAATTTCTGCAATTTTACAGCAATACTACAGCCATGATGTGACACTTACTATGACACTTACTATTTTTTTCTTACTAAGATAAAAGTTTTGCTAACTGAGGTAATCAAACTAATTTAATCTTCTTTTAGGAAGGGCACAAAAAGATCTTTTACTTTTACTACACTCTGATGAGTAAGATCAGAAGATATGCCTCACAACACCTTAATTGAGCTCTAATGAGGTGTTATCCTACCTCACAGATAACCTAGAGCTTTGGTCACAGGACAAATGCCAGGATTCTCAAGGCATCTTATATTTACATAGAGCAGCTATTTCCATATCTAAGCCTCCTTCAGCACTCTCAGCCCTCCCCGCCGGAGTGGCACTGAATTCCTACTCCTTAAGTTACATTTGTGCTGTAATCCTTTCAATTATACACACAGCCAATAAAGAAAAAAAATCCTATTATTTCCTCATAACTTCACTCTTGGATCAGCACTGTCTTGACCACACATCATCAGCTTTTATTTTCAGTCAACATAAATGACAATTAAATAGGCAATTCATGACATTCAAGTGGAACCAAACCTGCCTGAAACACCCAAATAAGTAGCTTTATGCTGTTTGAGATTTTAAGCAGACAGACAAACAGACTACCAATTCAAGGTGCTCCCTGCAAATATAAGTGAGTTTGTATTCCAAGAGTCTGCAAATCCTGCAAATGTTTTATTCACAGTCTTGCTATATTTCTATTACCCAAATCCTTGGGCTCCCGGAGTGGCCAGAGAATACCATAAATGAGTGGGATGAGGAAGAGCGTGAGGCAAAATTGCTAGGTTTCAAAAAAAGCAGCTTAGCATGGAAACTCCCAAGTGAACAGGACTACGTAACAGCATTGTTTTTAAGATTACTTGCTTGAGCCTGAAGCCTGACTGATGTTGATCACTGCCTTGGTCAGTGCCCGCTATTCTCACACGGCAATGCTACCAACTGATCAAGGAGGCCTGTCTCACGCCTCTATAGTACAAATACCTTCTAAAAATACCTATAACACAGGTTCTACAGGTTCTACTGCTCACTAACACCTGTCAGCACAGTTAGATGCTTTGCTGCTGCCTTTTTTACTTACAATTCATACTCCCTTTCCCTCATCCATTCTTTCTGTCTTTCCTACTAACTTCTACTACTCCTGAATCCTAGTGTCTGAACCCATTCCATCTAGCTGCTTTCAGATGGCAGAGAGCTCAGGCATCCCAATATGCTAATTCTGCTGACAGCCGTGTGTGGGAACACTGAGCTGACTTGTGCCAGCCTGCTCACCTCTCCAGGATGCCTTCTGCAGCTGAGGACAGCAGCACAGCTGTGAGGAGACTCACCCATGTAACACATGACACTGACAGTAACAACAGGGTGTATTCCAACCAGCTGACACAGTTTCACATATCCTTCACCATACCTCCCTATGCCTCCTCCACATAATGAAAAAACTACAGGCAGATTTCTCCTTATATTTCTGATAATTATACCTCCACACAGCAAATAAGTTACTAGTAGGTGCTTTCTAAGTATCCGAAGAATCTTCCCTTCTCTTCCTTTCCCTTCCGTGAAACTTGCCTGAAACTTCATCACAAGTAAACTAAAGTACTCCTCACATTTTCATAAGTGAATCAGTACTCATAAATGCTTTGTAAAAAGAGCACAAAAGTCAGGAACAACAATAACAACAACTTAGATTAAGAGCACTTAAAAATGAGTGATTCTCATGACAACTGTTGGGAGTAGATGTACACATAAGAACTGGGTTTGTAAATGTCAGGATAAAACAAAAGAATATGTGACATTGGGACCATTGAAATGAAAAAGAAAATCTTGTATATTTGATACTACCAACAACCCTGTTAAAATAATAGCTAAAAGAAAATAAGTTGTCTCTATTTTCCAAATAAAGAACAGTTGTCATAGGGAGTATTTTCAGAGCCAAGTCCTGCACTTACAGTGGGGTCACTCATTGCATCTAAACTAGTTAAAATAAATATTAGTTGCGTTTAAGAGAAAATGCTATGAAATACATAAACCAAGGCAGTGGATTAAGTTCCATTCTAATGTAGTTCAGAAACACGTTATTTGTCAATAAATTTCAAAAGTCAGAGCAACTTCCCCTCTTCTATTCTGAATGCTTTCTAGGAAAACAAAACTTCGTGGCTGACATGTATCGAGTTCCTTGTATTGCATAAAATTCTCTCAATTTCAAACTTTCTTGTTTTACACTAACCTTCACCAGGACCTGAAAAATTCAGACTCCCTGAGAAACTTACACGGTACCACGTTAATGGGAATTTTTCAAGAGAAAAAAAGATTAAATACATCAATCTAAAACAACAACTTCAAATATAGTTTGAATAAAAAGCACTGATCAAAAAATATGTAGAGAGAAGTGGTAATAGGCCACAGTTTGGAAACTGAACCTCAAGGAACAACTGCTGTCTTTGACAAACCAGTACTGAGCCAGACACAAACACTTCTCAGGCGTACACAAGAGAGACCAAAACACCAGAACTATATGGTGATTACTGTCCTCAATTCCCTGCAACCACACAAATCCTTCTACAAAGCTTCCTCAGGACACCCACACTACTTGGTTTGCCTGTTAACTGCTCTAGAACTCCAGAAGCCACAATAAGTTGTGACAAACCAGTCCCCCAGTCCACAAATTGCAGATCAGTTACACAGGAGGAAAAAAGACCTGTTGAATAATCAGAGATGTTAGATACATCTACAATTGTTTGCAAAACTGGAGTCAAAGCATGTTTCCCAAGCATTGGTACAACCCTCCTTCTATGGATGGAGCATACATATAAGATCATCATGTTACCTTAGAAGCCCTGTTGATCCAGTTTCATTTGTATTATACAAAAAATGATTAAGTTTGGAACAGCAGTTAGACTGCTGTATTACTGCAAATGATCAATCAAAGTACTTGGGAAATAATTTCTCCCCAAATGTCTACAACCACGCTTGGTACAACCCATGAGAAAATATCCATCACAAATACAATGACATTCTGATCTTTTAGTTCTGTTGGATTTATTGGGTAGTTGTTGGCAGACTGACAGGATTTGATAAAGGAATCAAAGTAGTGTGAACAGTTCCAATGCTAAGAGATAGTGTTATTTAAGCTATTCTTGCTCCCTTACATGAGTCTATGCAGGTAAAGGACTGGGTTACTTTTACAGAAACTTAAAAGTCAAAGGGAGAGACACCAAACATTTAAGTATCCCAAACAAAGATGACAGACTTTGGCAGGTTTTTAAAAGCAGAGAAGATGGAGCAGGATGAAGAGATTTATCCAGGCATTATTCAAAAAACATACCAGCAACATGCCTCAAGCAGAGATGACTACAAGAGGGTAAGATGGAATGTACCAATGCTTGGAAGTGCTAAGCACTTATTTTCCTTGATCTATCATGTGCTAGTGGAGCAACCATCTCAAACTACATTTTGCTAGGACTAAAGTAATAAAGTTTTCTATCAGAAGACATGTCCTGTCGTTCTGCTAGGTATCTTTTCTATGCCACAGCAGTCTGAACAAACCTTTTTTGCATGTGTAATCAGATTCTGTAGTGTTTTATTTGATGAGCTTGCATTCATACTGTACACAGTTCAATTACTTCACACCTGGACTGATGAAAATACCTTTCCACTGTAAACTCTCCTCCTGTCCTCTTCACAAGAACTAGAATGATCTCCATACTAGAAAAACTAACACATCTCCCAGAAACAATTTCTCAAAATAATGCTGTGATTTAATCTACTTTGAAGACCACATATCATTCTTACAATGCAAATGGACAGCCAAACATTGACTACCACTAAGAATCCCAAACTATCAAAACAGGCAGAAAATTAACTACAGCTACTCTAATCACAAAGGGCCAGAAAGCTGCTTAACAACTGCTATAATAGATGTTAGATTGACAAAATGTATCCATTTGGTATTTGTAAAATTCCAAGTACACATCTTGTACTTAAGGCTGAAATCTGAAGGAAATAAAGCAGCTGATTCTGAAGTGCAGGATTTTGTATGTCTTTTGTATAGTTAATCTACAGCCAGCAGACGTATTTATATCAGAGAGCAGCAACGCATTAATCATGGTATGGAGATGTGAAACCCTGCATGACGGAGAAGGTCAGTTTGTCAATATGAATAGGTATGAACCAGACCGAGATTTAAGTTCCTCAGGTTGTTCAAGGAGCAGGCTAATTCTCTTCTCATGAGATCAGAGCCAAACATGGCATAATGGAGGCAGAGTTACACAGCTGCACATTAACTGTGTAAAACATGCATATGGATGGGCACACCGGCACATACACCACATGCTTCTCTAGGCATTTCTAGGTTTAAACACACCTGTAGGCACAGCTGGAATCTTGATGTCAGATGGCATCAAAAGATTGTTTAGGACTTTCCCAAAACCTGAAACCAATTTTATGTATCAAGCTAATTAATTGCAGAAATGCTTACTGTGTTCTATTCCACATCTATCTCTTGGAACACAATTACTCACCTGTGAATAGTTTCATCTGTTTGTGTTGCAATGTCTTTATCAAAAACACAAATGAAATTTTGGAGTTAATACTGAACAGAAACACATCCAACACTGTTGAGGACAGAGAAAGCCAGGTTTTTCTCCTCAACTGAATAGACATTTCACCTAATAACTAGATCAAGTTTCACACTGCATTACCACTTGAACATCAGCAAGATCACTGTGACACTGCAGACGTCATTAGCAAGTATGTAAATTCTCTGCTCTAAATACCATCTATTATTAACTGTCTGTATTCCCTGTCTAATCAAAACAAGACTGCTATCAAGTTCCATAGAAAAAAAAAAACACAGAAGAATTCCCTGTGCTCTGAAACAAGAGACACTATGACAAGATATTTTACTAAGTTAACACTAGAACAGGAACACAAGCCATTTAGCTCTCTTGTTTTCTCAAGAGTTTCCGTTTCATATATCCACTTCAAAAAGCAAAAGCCCTCTTGTGTATCTTCACTCAACTCCACAAGATTCTCATCACGCAGTTTCCATGGGAGTTTCAGTAGGATGATCAACAACTATTTATTTGAACATAGGCATAGTCAATTCTAGCACAGAACAGAAATTTTTGACAGACAGTTCTGGGGAGATAAAAAAGAAAATTAAGTAAAATACACGCATTCACCTCTACTTTGGATGGGAGCATGTGTTTTTCTCAATCTTCAACCTGCTTGCGTCCTTTAGGAGAAAATGTCATATATCCTAGTTCTAGCCTACCTAATCTTCTAACCCAAAGCAAGACAAAAACAGAATCACAATTCATACTGAAAAGGAAGCGTACAGTCTTAACTCACGTTTTTATCTTTAGCTTCCAGAGGTGACAGAAGAAAGGGAAAAGAAAAATTTCCTGATTTATTACTTGGTCAGGGTGCAAAAAAGAGAGAAGATATATTTAAGTTCCAGGTCTACCAACTGTTCAATACCATTTCAATTAAAAAGATAAATACTGCATCTATATACAATTTGCCTGTTGAATACCACCATAATTTATCAATTAGAGCTGCTCCTTAACTCAGGCAGAAACAACACATATCTATCTGAAAACATAAAAGGATCTTTACAAACAAGGCTTGATCACCACAGAATAAGCATAAAGGTTTATCCTCGTTTCCTGAAGCTGCACCGCTGGTTTTTGGAAAAAGAACTCCAGAGAAACATGCCTCAACATACTGCAAGACTTGGATGCCAGTTTTTCGGTATTAATTGTGCTTTTGAAAAAAATTAAGTAGTTACATCAGACTCATATACTTAACAAAACCAAACAAAAACCCCAAAAACCAAAACAAAAAAAAAACCCAAAAAACCAGGCACCTGCAATTATATTAATAACCATTATTCAGAATGCAGTTAGAGATGAAAGCAGAGGTCTGGTAACAATCATATCAACACTTTTATTCCATTCTTTGCTGCTAAAAAGTGAAGCTGTCATGAAACCCTTGACTAGCAGTTTCTGTTCTATGATACGTTTAGAAATAATGACTCACGATGCTGCATAAAAAGTGTTTTAATCAATGTACATGAGAAAAAAAGAATTTGGTTCTTCAGACAGGTTATATACAAAGAGAAGGAGGGCTGGATTTTCTCATAAAGCAATGTCTTTGAAAACTGGCATTGATACCAAAATCATTGATAAGATTTCCCTGCTTAAAGTGTGTTAGATTCTGCTCCTACATATCTTATTTATATTTATGTGAGGCTCCCTAGCAAGAGTAGTGCACAACAAATCCAAATGAAAAACAACGAGATGAGAACGAACTTCTCATTGCATCTATCTACTGCGCTTTATCATGCCTTCTTTGTTTAAAATGCAACACTAATCAAGGAGACAAAATTCTAAGTTTCAAGGAATACTCAAGTACATTTTTCACGTTTCATCATGCATTTCACCAAGGACAGAAGTGAACCATTCACCAAAGATCTGACAATGCTGAACTTCCCATTATTATCTTTTCAACCTATGAGTACTCTTACAGACCCGCTCATGTGTTCATGGAAAAGACCAGAACAATGTGGATAATTGAATACAAAAGCTACTATTTCACACTAGGAAATACTAGCTCCCAACAATAGGTCTAACCAGCACCAGCCACAACAGCGCCTTTGACTGTGACACTGAATATAAGGAAACATTTTCCTTCCAGAGTCTTAGAAAGGTAACATTATTAGAATCAGATGTGCCACATGGTAGCCAGACACCTGCTAAGGGCAACTGGATTTTCTATTTTCACCATTTCTTCTCTATTTTTCTATGTAACCATGAGACTGAGTCTGAATGCTCTCAAAGCCCACTTCTTCAGTCTGAGCCTTTCCACTGGCCACAAGCTGTCCTCCACGGCAAAACACACTCTCTCCTGTGCCAGCCAGAGCACATTTACATGTATTTTAAAATTTCTCAAAACTATATAGGAATATATATAATTCTGTTATTTACTGGACTTTTTGTAATACAAACTTCCTTCTTGTTGAGAAAAAAGCTGAACAAATCTAAACAGCTCTTCTTGAACTGGTACAGCACGGATGGCAGCTACAAAAGCACATCAAGAGCCTTCTGCCTAGGTGGTCTGTCTTTTACAAACAGACTGAAACTATAGCCAGAGGGCTAAACTGAGGCATGTGTACAACATGCCAGGGTATGGCTGGATTTATGGGGGAGGTACAGAACTGCTTTTTCATAGTCAGATAACTAGGTTTCACTCTTCTCTCCACAGAGGGTGAAGGCTTCAGGTCTGCCTCTATGCTCCCTGTTCTGCTGAAATTGTCTGCTGCCTATCTGCAGCCTACATATTATTTCCTGCCACTCTTTCTGGAGCTTATTAATGTCCCTAACCTTAGTGTGCCATTTTTCAAGGACAGAGGCAAAGACAATCAGTGCCAGGGAGAAGTTTAGTTAAAGTAGCACAGGTCTGAGAAGATTCACTGGAAAGGATATACGTTGACAACAGCTATGTACAGGGCATAAAAATCATTCATCTCAGCAGTGGCCTCATTAGATAAGCACATAATTTCTAACCATATGACTGAAACATTTATGGAGACTGGAGTAAGAAGACAATATTGTGATGGGATATTTATGCATCACCTCTCAAATACCAGCAATAAATCCTGCTGCCCAAAGCTGCAGTTATTATGTTGCCTAACAAGCATTTCTCACAGATTCCATTTAACTAATAAATACATTAGCCACATGAGGGACCTGGATGGAAATAAAAAAACCTCTTCAATCCATACCATGCATTTGCACATGGAAAGAATATTTTTTAAAAGCTGCTTTTATAACTTAAGCATGTACATCAAGTGAACAAAGTAGGAATGGCAGGGAGAAAAAAGGGCAAAACAGAAGTGATCAAAAAACATCATCATGATGGTTCAAACCTAGACTGGAACATTCCTGAGACGCCATAAATTTAAATGTTTCATTTGCAAGCTTCTCCTTCTTTAGAGATCATGTGTTACAACGTTTGCTATAAAACTGAGGAAGAAGATATAGGGAACAATTAAAAAATATGATATTTAGTATATGTCATAATCTTCGTCCCCTCAAAGTACATACTTGCACCTTTTCCCCTCTGGGAAAAAAAATCCCAAAAAACCCCCACAGCAGAAGTTTGATTACTGGAAAGGAGTTAACCTAGATCAAAGCATAAATAAAACTTTAAGTCAGTAATAAATAACTTCCCCTTTCTTCTCTGCATTTTGCGTCTTTCTTAAGTAAGAGACTCTTAAAAAGTAAGTGAATTTTGATTAAGCACAGGTCAGTCAAATAATTTTGTTTTAATTTATCAACTGATAAACAGCTGTTAAGAAACATCTGTTACAGCAGAATAATATG
Source organism: Cossypha heuglini (assembly GCA_027576195.1). NCBI lineage: Eukaryota > Metazoa > Chordata > Aves > Passeriformes > Muscicapidae > Cossypha > Cossypha heuglini. The sequence goes on from JAODKT010001744.1 coordinate 47,148,453, forward strand.
CCAGACAAAAGAGCCATAAAAATCACATTCTCCCTGCCCAGAAGTACCCAATTTGCCTGCAAGCATTTTCCACTGCTTGCAGTAGCATATCTTCCCCAGTACTGCAATGCATTTTCACTAAAAAAAATTAAAACCTTCCACATATTTCAGACTCCGAAGTCTCAGTCACTTCAATTCTGCAGTTACACCTGGTAATTGGGCATTACCTGACTCCGTAAGGGGACTGAATGTGCCACTTAATGCTAGCAGAATCTTGCCATATTGTAACCCACGACATCACATTTATACACACAGATTGAATCATCCCAGGACAAATATTACCAGTGGCACCAGAAAGCGCTACATGGACTTCGTCAGAAGCAAGCGCGGGTGAAAGCAGAGGGATGCTGATAGGGCATATGAACTGCTTGTTATTACTTCTCTGCCATTTCTCCTTAATGTGCCACACTCTTATTTTTAATGCTCAAACATCTGTTCTACCAACTGTCCCTGAAGCCAGCCTGACAGCTTCTACAGGAGGTCAAGTGCCACCACAAATAAAAAATACCCCACTTTAAAAAGTGAAAAAAAAAATAAAATTCTCTAAATACAATGCAAGAGTTAACTCCTTTTTGGTCCAAGGCCACATCAGGATATAATGGTTAAGGAACTCCACTTGGAAGGTTTTTTCTGTCCACAAATTTTTTATTTGCTTGGAAGGAACTCCACATAATGACAACCTTTTGGCACATCACTATTTTGGGTCTGCATAATAACAGTGCCCATCTTCCACACAGTGTTATCTCTGGGGTTACAGCTCGCAGAGATCTACAGGAAACTTTGCAAATATGTAAATATCACTAAACAACCCAGAGTAGCCCATTTTCTAAATCAGTATGAAAGTACTTAACTCTTCTGAATCACTGTTGACTAAATACAAACTTCCAAGTTTCTAATCTTGAAACACTTAATTCAAAAAAACTCAGAAAAAAAAAAAACCCAAACAACCCAGCAAAACAACCCAAAATACTTTTACAGCTTCAGTCCTTCAGATGCACCTATTCCCCAGGGAGCCTTTATGGTAGCAGCAGCAGCATATTAAGCTATGAAGTTCATCTCTAAACTGAACAACATTTTAATCACACAAGTTCAGGTTACTGTATACACATAAATCTCTTTACACATATGAATCTCTCTCCCCTCTGAGTTTTGGAAAACACTAAAGATTCCATAAACTTCTATAACCTCACTAACATTTTTTTCAAATAGAGGTCATTATGAGCTCTCTTAGTTGTATATTGCTCCCTGGAAGTACATGAGGGGAATGAAACTCCACCAAATTCACATACACTTACATACAACGTCTTCTAAAACCAAATCTTCAACAATACAGCTTGTAGCAATCTCAATTTCTAGCTGAATTAAAGCCATGCTTCTATTCTTGAGCTGAACAATCTCCCCTGTAACTTCACATTAGTCAAACCAAGGATATCTGGCTCGTGAGGTTAACTCCCAATCAAATGAGCACAAGAGTTTCTCACACAAGTCTCTCAGTAAAATGAGGCTGGAAAATGAATTCCAACTTTGTTTCCAAAGAGCAAATGTTTCAACAATTTTCTAGTTTAAGACAAAGCGTTTCAAGTTTTTTTTCCCCTCTCCCAGTCTTTTCACCCTCCGGGGCCAGGCCACTATTGCTGAGCACTGTATCTTAAAGTGTAACAGACTGCCTAGCTCTTCCCGGCATGACCTGCTGAACAGCAAAAATTGATTGCTAAAAAAACCTAAGGAGTCACAGTGAGTAAGACTTCTCTGTTTATCACACTGGCTAAGACTGACCTTGTTTCTAAGACTGTTGACTGATGAAGGACTGAAAGACTAAACACCTGGGCACAAAACAGATGGTCAGTTACTTGTGCATGTGCAATGCCTCCGAGATCAAGCTCTCCATATACTATCTATCTATCTTGGACTCTTAGTTCTGTTTTAAAGAGAAAAATCAGACACAGATCTTGCATACCTGAAGAACTTCATTAGGTTCACTGGCATAATTCTGTGCCGGGATCAGGATCCAAGGTTTGAAGTCAGAAGACTCTAGAGAAGGTCTGGGATTTATGTTTCATTTGTAGTGTGAAGTCACTGATGCGATTACACCATACAGGATAAAGGACACTTAGAAGACACTTTGATTCCCAGTGCTCTCTAACAAGCAAGTTATTTCTGGCAACAGATTTCACTGTGATACATAGTTTAGGAGTACACCTGCTTAGAGATCACGGATAACAACAGCTGGGGGAAAAAGCCCAAAAACCAACGCAGACTTTCCCAGAATTTGTTTCAAAAGAAATAGCTAGCTGCTGGTAACCTATTCACCTTTATCCTGGAAGATGTTTAAATATTTGGGAAGAAAAGTTCTTTGGGAAGAGAAATAATCTCATATTAGGAGAAAGTTAACTCTTTTAAATTTCTTTTGAGGAGAAAGACCCACACGTTTTAGTTCCTTGTTTTACAGATGTTTAACTTCTCAAATGCTGTCCTTGGGACTGCCAAGACCCATGTGAATTGGGAGTCTGGTATGGAAACAGACAGCTGCCTGATTCCAGCAATGTTTTCACGTGATGGTCATTGCCAAGGACCTAGACAACCTGAGATCTCCACAGGAAGCAAGAGACCAACGCTGAGATGAACCTTTAACTCTCGACGTTCCCATAGAGGCTGGGAAGCTCAGCAGCCTCAGGGGAGTCCTCCCACCCTTCCGAGCACTCTGACTTCCCTACCTTCCACCAGTTAGTCCAAGCAAACAGCCTTTACCAGCCAGCAGGACCTCCTCTTCCTCACGAAAAATATTTTCGACCTCTTCACCTGCTCAGTTTTTACGGTACTTCTCAGGTTAAAAAGCAGAAGTGTGAGTATGGGTATGACCACGCTGGGCGAGGAGCCCAGCGGGGAACCATGCCAGGACGGGCAAGTGACCACCATCCTTCCCGAGAAGGGCCATCCTCCACTTTCTGTAACATCAGAACGAACTCCCATTTTAATGTCTCTCGCCTGTATCAGAGTTTGTGAACCTTCAGCAAAGTTCTGCGTTTACCTGGCACCCACAGGAAAGGGTCACGGCTTTCCACAGGAGCCCGTGCACTTTAACTTAAGCGATAAAGCACAACTACAGCATTTATGTGTCACGGCTCAGGAAGATTTTCAGGCTGTTGGATGAAATTACTAGAAGCAGTATTTATACGCCTCGCTCCTCATACGGTAACTTCGGAGTTCAACGCTGAACTCGAGCGCGGGTCTCGGCTGAGCGGGGGTGTCCGCGCTCGATTTAAGGCTAGAGGCGGAGCCCCTCTGGTGACTCTTCCCCGGGAGCTTCCAGGCCGACGCCCCCACACCGCTCGGGGTGTCCCCGCCGCCCCCGCCCG
>JAODKT010001744.1:47155259-47165728 GCA_027576195.1 Cossypha heuglini
AACTGGGGTGACATTTGCTTTCTTCAGTCCTCAGGCACTAGTCCTGATTTCCATGACCTTTCAGAAATGACCATAAGGAGCATAGCTATGATGTCCATCAGCTCTCTCAGCACTTTTGGGTGCATTCTATCAGGTCCCATAGACTTTTGTGTATTGAATTTTCCTAGATATTCTCTAACCCTATCCACTTTGACCAAGGAAAAGTCTTGCTTCTGCCATTCCTTTATCCTGATCTCCTGGGTCAGAGATTCCTGACGACTGGTCTTGCCAGTGAAGACCAATGGACTTTCAGTAACTTTGCCGTCTCTGCCTCTTCTTAGTTTTCCTTTTGTTACTGATATATTTAAAGACATTCTTCTTGTTTTTGACATCCTTGTCCAGATTTAATTCCAGATGGAATTGTCTCATTTCTACTAACTGACGAAATACTGTGTAAAAAACAGCAAGCTGGCTTACCCCTGGCCTTCCTTGGGCCTGAGCTGGTAGAGCTGTGGGGCAAGTTGAGTGCCCTCAGGGAGGTTAGATTTGGCACAAGCATTTGGCACAAGTCATCTTGCATGGCAGGCACAAACTATCAACGGACATATGAAAAATGTTTTTACTACCTGGTTAATACTCCAGTTAGGTTTCAGTTTGGTGAAATTATGTTTTCATAAAGCTAAGTGATTGTAAGTACATTATCAAAGGAGAGAAAATCCTGGGATGAGAGTTCAAAGTGACATGTCTAGATAAAGGTCTATTTTAATGTTTTAATAAAATTAATAATAGAATAACTTCCTAACAGCCGACTATTCAAATAAGCTAAAGGGAGAATATGTTCAGTTTTAGTGAATGTCTGTGTAGGAGATAGATATTTATGTACATTTCAGATTGGAAAGTGTATGAAGCAACTTAATCACCTTTGAATACTTAGTCTTTAAGAGGTGCAAGAAATAAGGTTTAGGTATTGTTGCAATACTTCCAGGAAATTAGTGATAAGAAAGAGGTGTAAATGGTGAAGTGACTCGAGACTGCCATAGCTGCTTGGGCACACAAATTCTGCAAAAAATGTGAGATTGCTGTATTATTTTTGCTAGACTGAGTTGGTTTAATTGGCTCCAGTACAGGAAAATTTAAAGACTGTGTGCTAAGATGCATAGAAAGGAAGACATTTAAAATGGCTGTATTTCTGGGAGACACCATTAACTAATGTTCATGTAGTAGTGTAAAAATCAAGGCACGTGTGGAAAAGAAATGAGATTTAATTTACAAGAGAGATTATTCAGCCTGTTAGGCCCTGTGCCTGTGAAACACTGATTGCTGCTATTCTTCCCTGTGGAGCACCTGAGTGCACTTGGCACTGCTTTGCAGAGCCTCTCCCAGCCCCTTACACCAGATACAACCTGTGGCAATATAACAGTATCTCATTTATCCAACCATAACAGAATAGGAGCCTTTTCAGCTGCCTGGACTATGACTAGAGCTGGAACTGAGAGGGCTGGGGAAGGTGTTGTGTGTCTCTTTAGGCCCTTGGTACAGCAGCCTGTGTGAGGTTTTAAGGGGGATTGTTCTAGTGTAAATGTGCACTAACAAGGCATGCACAGGAAGATTGGAATCAGTAGGAAGAGTTATTTCTTTCCTCTTATCTTGTTTTTGGAGGCTTTTCATTGCACTAAAAATGTATTTGGTAATTTAGTCCTAATTTTGAGGCAGACTTGTGGTTGAATAATTCCTGTGTAACTAACTATACCCCATTCAGCAGAAGTACTGGTTATAGTAAGTGAGAACCTGACTTTTAGATATTTGAATAAATAAAATTTGCTTTCTTTTGAGTGCTTAGATTTTCAGTCTGTCAGGTTTAACCATCTGTTTAGGAGATAAATGCTACCACAAACTGTTTTGTTCATTCATTGCCAGAGGTTCCTGTCTTTACCTCAGTGGTGCAAGAACTAGAAAGGAATTGCTTGGTCCTAGGGCTCAGTCTCTCTTGTAGTCTCATCTGGCTCCATTCTCAAGGTATGCACAGCTCTCTGATTTAATTAAATCTGTCTAATCATTTAGTGTAGAAGAAACTTACATTCAAATAAATTGGTGCCTAAAGCCTTAACGCTAAAAAAGGAATCCTTGCTTAGTAATTTCTTCCATATCATGATATCTTTACTCTTGTCAGAGACTTGGTTCTGGCAGATTGCTGATACACACACACGTCCTTAGTCCAGTTTGGTGTTACCTGATAATGACAGTGGAAGTAATAAGCAATGAACTAGGACTATAGATTGGGTTTTTTTGGAGGATTTGAAAAATAAACTCTGTGGTCAACCTGTGTCAAACTGTATATGGTGCAGCAACTCCAGAGTGAGACGGGACACTCCTCAGGGATAAAAGCTCTGAATAACAGGATTCTCAGTAATATTCAGGGAGGAGTACCTTACATGAAACAAACAAATGTGCAATGCTCATGTGAGTGGAATACACTTGAAGACCATAAGCTTGTATTATGATAAAGCCTTACATAAAAAGAAGAAAAAATGCACAAAGGACCTTTTACTGTACTGTGATAATTGCTTATATACACAGATACACTAAAGCAAATATTTGAAGATCAAGCTGTCTCCAAGCGAGACTCGTGAGAAAATCTGGGCTGTGTTTTTTTCTGACTGCTGAAGGGCAGATTGGGGAGAGAAAGAGAAAGTAGTGTACTATAAAGTTATTGATTACTTTTTAATGCCTGCAGTACTGGTGATGTGGTATAGACAAAAATTCACATCTTTCTGCTCTGAAGAATACAATAAACCTTAGAGACGACTCAGGGTTTTTAGTAATTAGGGCCTTTTGAGTAATTATACAACATTGTGTATAACACAGCAAAGGATAAAAAATTAGAGATGAAACAGTAGGAAAAGCTTTCATTGCAAAATAAAAAGATTTAAGATACATATGAAACCACAGAAAAGCAGCATAGGGAGAGAGACTCACTGAGTTATTGAGTTCGCTCTCTGTCCCAGGTTAAGGCCTGGTACTCCTGTGTCACTCCTGACAAGACTCCTGTCTAAGTTGTTCTTAAAAGTTCAGGCCACCAGTTCCAGTGTTTGCTATCATCCAGGGTATGTCCTCAATCCACAACATGGTTTTGAATCCTTGTTGCTGAAATCTAAAGCCATTGCTTCTTAATTTTGTCAATATGAAGAGCAGTGAAAACCTGTCTCTTGTTTCTCCTCATTTTCATCTTATCTTTAGTCTCAGATAAAACATATAAATTGTGGGTTTGGACTTTTTTTTTTTAATTTTTCTATGAACTACCTCTTGTAGGTTCAGGTATTTTCTGAAGTGTGATCCCCCAGACTGTACACCAGTAGTCTTATGAAGGCTGTGTAGAGAGGAGTTTAAAAGATTACTTCATCAGTCATATACACTGGTCATATATTGCAGTGAAGTGTTTGAGTTTCACAACAGAGTGAGGCTGGCTCAGGTTTAGTCAAGCACTGTGACCTAATGAAGCTTTTATAGATGTCAGCTGAAATATTCTCTAGCACATCGGCAGCAAACTGTAAGACTTCACTAAGTTTGACCATCTACATATCCTTTGTGCATTTTCCTCTGTTATTTTTTTTTTTCCTTTCCAGTCTGTTTCCTCAATTTATCAGAATAGTTATGGATTGTATCTTGAAGGACATGAAGAAAGAAAGAGTGAAAGAGCCTAATGAGACGCATGAGGCACACTAAAAAGGTCAGTATAAAAAGAGTGGAACTGCTACCCATGCCTAGAGATTCTTGGCTAGGATATTGCTGTTATAGGATGAAAAAGACAATCTAGCTGAATATAGGCTGTGTTAGAGATTGTCTTAATCAACAAAGTTTATTTCAGTACAGTCATTTTGGCTTCTCATAAAGTATTTTTCAGTTTATCTGGCAAGTATCAGCATGCCTGAATGTGAGAGAAGTTCCTTGGAAAGAAATAAAACAGAAAATGAGTAAAGAGGTTACAGGCATTTTGTGTACTTTGAGCACATTTCTCTTCAATAGAGAATTCTTCTGTATTTCTTTGCAGGTGTAAAAATGTGTTAAGAAATACAGCCTCAATTGTGCCTGAATACAAGTACTTTTTCCTAAGAGGACAAAATATATGTCTTGTGTTCAGTTTTCTTTATGATATTCTGCATTGGCAGGATTCTGTGAAAGCTATGCAATGTCTTGGAAGCCATTAAGTGTTGAAAGACCTGCTAAGTCCTCATCGTTGAAATGTGATAGTAAAGCAGTCTTATGTTAGATACTATAGAAATAGGAGCTCTGATAGTATGAGACACAAACTAATAGACATTTGGAAAGATGTTGAAACTGGGAAAAAAATTCTAATTTCTAAAATACACACAAGTCATCCACAAATCAGAGTGAGCCAGCTTGTGAGACACACACTAGGTAAAAGCCAAAACAACTGGACTAAAAAGGTGGTGCAGCATTGGAAGGAGGTTCCCGGAGAAGCTATAGACTCTGTCTTCGAAGGCTGTAAGACCCAGCTAGACAAAACCATACTGAGCTGGTGTTGGTGATACTCCTGACTCAAGCAGAAATGTTTGAAAACAGTGTTCAGGTTACTCATCATACCTGAAGTATGCTCAAAATAGATTGAGCTAAGGTCCAGAATACTCTGTGGAAGATAACTAGGGCCAGAACACAGTGAATGATGCAATTTTGTAAGGAGTGAAAAACAGTTTTGGCCAGTTGAGTCTTGTTCCTTGCCTGGATTAAGAATTTAGTAATTTATTTGTTTTTAAAATTTGAGATTACTTTACAGATATACGTATCAGATAATATTTTTCTTCTGAGCTGTTTACTGGTAGTCTTATCTGAGTATCAATTCCTGTTTTTTAAGGTAGCCTGGATTACTGTATTGGTTGAACTCCCCTTTGGACAGGGTAATGCATGGGGCAAATGAAGTAAGCTGGTCTGAAAGCTAGTTGGAGCACTTATCACAAATGGTGAGGCATGCCAGGGCTGTTTCTTTTTGGCTCCGTGCTGGAGGAGGAGTTGGGTGAACGAGACTGTGCTACATTCTGCTGTAACACCCAGCAGGACAAAGGAGAGAGACTGCCACACAAAACTTCTGGAGTATTAGTAGGATGGTGTCAGCCCACCTCTCAGTTGGCATGTAACACATTGCACAGGTTCTTGTCAGCACATTTCCTGCCATTTAGAGCCAATAACCTTCAGTGACCTGTGTAGAGTCAGAGAAGACACAGTGCATTCTGTGAGCCTCACCACTGTGTCTTACTGGGCCATGGTGATCAAAACACATGTCAGGTCTCCTCTTAACTCATGATAAAAAAAACTAAAGAGCTCTTATGGCATATTTTTGTGCAGTGTATTGGCCTGGATGCCTCATGAATGGCAATGCTAACATATTAGAATACTGTGATGCCTAGATCTTGTCATTTAAAATGATTGTATGAAATCTCATGGCAGCAAAATCCACTTTCGCCATTTATAATTTTGAAAAGATATTTCCATTTTAAATAAAAGTAATATATATTATCATTTAATATATTGTCCAGCTGTGTTAAAAAAGATAAATGTAAGTGTTGCTTGTTCTACTCTGGTGGGTCACATTAGCTTGGTTTGTCATCCTCTGATTGTAAATGTCCAAGCAAATCCTGGACAACATCCAAGTGTGACATCTCTGTATACAGATGACTTGGACAAAAATTCCAATCCAGCTACAGCTGTGTGTTTAGGTTATCAAACAGATGATGCGTATCTAATGAATAAGGTGCATGCACATATGTAATTACTCAATCTGTGTATCATAAAGGAATACATGTGGTCTTTTTTGAAACCACATATGCCTGAGTGCATGCAGGCATTCATGATATGTGTAAATATGGTGATCATTTTGTTGAAAAAACCTTTAGTCATCTGGTAGTCTCTGAATTGCAGCAGTATGGTACATTAAGTATGTAAGAAAATGAAAACTGTCTTGTGTAAGGATGAATTGAATCTTCCACAAGAAAATATAGTGCCCAGAGTTGCCAGAAGCTTAGGAAAGGTTTGTTCTTGCCTTTAGAAGAGGAAGGTTAAAGAGAAGAACACAAGATAATGTGAAAGAATTAATCATCCTATCAGTTTTCTCACAGTTTTAACATCATATGGGGTTGTGAATAATAAGATGTTTGACTGTGCTTACACAGTTACTGTTCTGTCTCTCTGTATAGGAGTTATATTACCCTGAGAGAAAAAGAAACCAAAAGAAGTGCAAATATGTCTTCATAGTCAGGCTACAAAGGGTGAATGCCAAATCCCAGATGGAAACCATTGAGCAGTAAGGTGGTTGCCAGTGTTTCAGGTGCTCATAATTGAGTTACAAAAGCAACACACTTTCTAGAAGGTGGTATGTGCCTATCTTTTTAACATGACTTCTTGAAGTAGTCTGAGCTAAGCCTCAGTCTTATGGTAGTACATTGGAAGATTCTGAGGGGTATAATTTCAATGCAGAATTTCCTTTAAAAAAGCTTTCTGTCAAAAAATCTTTAGAGAGGAAATCTGGATGTAGGGTTCCTTTTTTTGTTCAAACAAAAACCCATCTGTAACAAAAACATAATAAAGTTTATGTTACTAGTTGTTATAGATTTTTTCTGTTATTTTGTTGTGAGCAAAATATAGGTAAATATTAATGCCAGATTACAGATGCAAAATGTGAGTACTGTATTTATGTTATTTGTGTATTGGGGTGCACCAAATGAGCTGCTGTGTCAGGACTAGAGTCGAGAATGTTTTTGACTCCCATTTTCATGAGGTATTTAGAAAACAAACCTCTCCAGGCTGTATATTTTTCTGTAATTTTAAAAAATTGCTTTATAAGTTTAACCTATTATCAGTGTTACTGACAAATGCTGATTTTTTTTTTCAAGCATTTAATATATAACCTGCAATGTGATTATTGCTAGGATTGGCATAAACATACATAGCATTGTGACATTCACAGAACTGGTGGTCTAGATTGCTGAAAAAGCTAATTTCCTTGTGTTTAATATGTTAGGGTTTTTTTTTTCTAGAGTCACTCTGAGGATTATCCAAAAATCTTGAGATTTTTCTAAATTTTAGGCGAACTGGATTCAGGCTAATAACTCATATTGTAGGAGTGGGCTCCAAATGGGAGCTGGAGATCACTTTTTTTTTTGGCCATAGTTTGTTCAGACCTACTGAAACATGTTTTGTTCTGATGTCAGAACAGCTCTATACATTCATGCTGACAAAATGCTGCAAAAACGTGTGGCCAGTACTTTTATCAATACAAATTTCTGATCGATAATGCATGGCTGACACCTCAGCTTTAGGTCTGGAGTCTTAATTTGCTTCTGAAATCAGTTTTGCTCTATGTCAGGAATAAAATGCTGCCATGGTGATAAACTGTGAGCTCCCTGTAATGAAATGTTAATAACTCCCTGATTTCTGCCAAATTCATGCTCATCCATGGTGCCAATTACAGTGAGGTGAAAAGAGATGTATGTAAAAACTTAGGCGTATAGTCAGTTTTTCTCCTCAGGCATGAATAATTAGAATGAACAAGAATGATCATTAATACAGTAAATTTTCTCTGTGGGTGCATCTTCATATATAGAAAATACGCTCCAAATAAATAGAACTGTATGAAAATAGTACCTAAAAATGCAGAACCTGCATTTACTTTTCCCAAAAAGCATTTTCCTTGATTTTTCATGTGGCTCATTTTGAAAAATGTATCATGACTGTGACAAGCACATGAAAAGCAACTTTGGTGAGAGCTCAGTCCTTCTAGCTCGTTGTGTGCTATCATGCATCCTTCTTATTAGATTGTCTAGCATTTGCAGCCTGCTGCTCCTTCTCTGCTATTGATAGAGGTGTGGTTTCACAGCAGGGTTTTATGATCGTATTATCCTTACTGAACCAGCAACTGAGTAAACTGGTTTTCTAGGAGGCCTGCCCCTATCACTCAATACTTGGCAGGCAGGTTGATTATTGAGAAATCTAGGGTAAAGGACTCTGTTCTTTGTAAGGCCCGGTCACATTGCCCCCAGAGCGTATATGGAAGCTTTTTGTGTTCTGGTTATTTAGTGAGAAATAAGAGAGTAGGTAGCTCTGTCTACCCAGTGTTCTGGACAGGACACAGAAAGGAGGACAAAATTTATTTTCTCCAAATTAAGAAGTGGTTAAAAATCACTAACTTGTGTTGCCACCCGCCAAATAGGTCTCTGTGTACTTGTGTCCCGCACCTAATTAGAAAATGAGATCAAGAGGCATACGAAAATTCATGTGATTTTTTTTTTTTTTTTAAGAACAAGCTCTAAGTGATTAGTTCCAGATAAGAGTCTTTGAAATCTCTAATTACAACTTAAAATTTCTGATTCTCTATTATCTGTTCAAACTGTTGGACATTATCTCTCTACATTTGAGTTGGAAGAAAGGATGATATGCAGATATAATATTAAAAACTCTAATATTATTTCAAAAGAGAAAAAATTAGGCCAACAGACTCTTTTATAGTAGTCACCCAATTAGTGATAAGATCTCTCACTCCACATAAAGTACTTGTGCACAGCCACAGAGAGATGTGATTCAGCCACACAAAGACTATGTAGAGGTTCCAAATCACTCTTCCGGATTGTTTGGCACCATGCAACAATTAAGGACCAGCATTTGGCAAAGAATTTTCAAGCGGATTAAGAACCAATAAATGTCTAATGATATTTTTAATAGCTTTTTAAACTATTCTATTAATGAAGGGTTGACATAAGTAATATGGGTGTTTACTTGTCTTTCTCCTGCAGTAAATGAGGAAGAATAAGCATTAAGTGCCAGTAGCCCTCTCATTGCCTTCCTTCATTTTTCTGTGCTGTCAAAGACGTGGATGATTTATCCAGAACTCTGCATTGCAATGAATAACATCATAGAGGGAATTTGCAGTTCAACAAGTCCACCCTTCCAAAGTGAGAAAAGAGATTTCCCCTAAGTTTGTTTGTTTGGGTTTTTCTGGTTTGTTTTTTTTTTTTTTTTGTTTTTTTGTTTTTTTTTTTTTGGTGATGTTGTATCAGGTATATCTTTACCAGTATTCATTTACCAAGTTTCTTATTACCATGAATATTTCTTATAAATAAGGTGGCACTTATCTTGAAAATTAGTTTAATAAACATTATGAAGTTCCTTTAGGCCAAAACACAAATGAAAATATTTTGTTAAACTCCCTTGTCTAACAAAGTTTACATTTGTTTTGCACAGAGAACAAATAGTATAGGTATTTGGGTAATCCCATAGAGTTCACTTTAAACTTGAATTTTATTAGTATATAGTATTATATGCATTCAAAGCCCCATTTCAGTGTCAGTAGATAAGGAAGGAGAAAACAATACCTTTCTGTCCTCCACCATAAGTTTCTCCTTTCCAGTATGCTCCCTTTCCCAGTGTAATCAGTAACGTACATGAAATTACCATCTCTGTGTGCATTTCCTTCTCGTATTAAGCTTCCTTATCTGGATATTTTCATTAGTGCACTTGTCTCAGTGCCCTCCTATGTTGCTGCCCTGTTCCCTCATCAGCGATCACATAAAAAACGCTCAAACATGTTGGGAATTACCTTATAAATACTGATCCAACACTCTCCGTAGGACTGGCTGGGGTGTCATTACTCGATTTTCGGAAGCTGTTTTGACTTTCAGAATGAAAAACAGAGTCCTCCAAGGAGCTTCCTTTTCTCAGCATTTTAATGGAGCTAACTGCAGAGTTAGGTAAGTTCAATTCTAGAGATCCTTGACACGCACAGCCTTTTGCTGCAGTAGGAAGTGCTGTCTTGGTGTGACTCCAGCCCAAACTAGGTTTAAAAATCAGTTAATGAGTAACGTAGTGTTGTGACATCATAAGGGAGTTTTCTTTTTTACCTGCAGCACTTCAGAAGTTTACTTGAGCACAATAATCATCAAATCTAGGTGAGCTGTGCCTTTGAAATTTCATTATAAATAACAATAACTTCTTTAGATGAATTGAGGAGTGTAAAACAAGAAGTCTCTTTCAAATGGCATTTTGTTTTCAGGTTTGAACCTAAAACTGAAACATGGTCTGTCATAAATTCTACTTAGTGAATTATCCACCTATCTTTAAGTATCCAAGTTTGAATAACATATTTGCATATGTTTAAGAAGTGACTACATCCATTTTATGTGAACATACCAAAATTATTATATTGTACTTCTCTGGTGACAAATTGGTCTGCATGTGTGCATGTAGCTACTGTAGAAGTCAAATCATTGCAGTTCAATTTAAATACAGGTAGCATTTTAATTCTCAATGCACAGGAACCCAACCGGACAAAACCAGTTTGTCTAACCAGTTTTTCCATAGGAATTGGCAAACATTAACTACAAACTTAAATGGTTTTCTGTTTGTTGAAGATTACTATAATGATTATGTTAGTTAATGAAATTATCAGAAATCTTTCTTTATATTGTAAATCCTCTTATTTAGCTCTG
>JAODKT010001744.1:47167067-47195958 GCA_027576195.1 Cossypha heuglini
ATGGGAAAAATTCTTTAAATTGACACAGTAATAGAAACACACTCAACCCCCAACACATGCCTGCTTGTAAACTACTGTTTTCCATCCTATACCACAATAGTAAGTTGTGCTTTCCAGCTTGCAGTTATGTGGCTTGCATTTGCCTGTACTGAAGGGCTTCTAGGTTTGCCATGCTAGTGCAATGCTAACCAGGTCAAGTACTAGGCTGGGGACTTAAACGTTCCTCCTACCTACACAGCTGGCGCTGTTAAGCTAGTTTAGGTCAGCTCAGGCCTAAATAAATATAATCACAGAATCATTTAAATTAAGTCCATCCATAAACCTAACACTGCCAATTCCACCTCAGGAGCTTTGTTGCAGTTACAGTTGGTGTTATGTATGGCCATGTGAAGAAAAACATGTTTGTGTGAGAGTGCCCTGAGACTCTCACTGCTCCTGCTTATTAAGAGGTGTTATTTGTCTTGAATGTTGCAGCAGTAACTCCCTGGACTGATGAAGAGGAGCAGGCCTACAAGATGCATTTCTAGGGGGAGCAGAAAGGTACAGTGGTGGTAGTGCTGTTGCCATAGGCTCAAGAGATGATTTTCTCTCCTTATCCATATGTATTTTCAGGGAAGGTTTAGATACCTACAGAAATGTCACCAGCAGAGATGTGGGACAGATACAGAACTTACTTTTTGTAGCTGCTCACTTCAGACCTCTTAGCAGTAGTTAACAGACACCAGTATCTTTTCTCTTTCTGATGAGATGGATCAGGTGTGGGAAGAAGTTGATACTCCTGATGGTGTGGCTATCTGCTGTACATGGACTTCTCCCCAGAGAATTGTTCTTCATGTTCTGAAGAAACTAGTAGCTCAGTAGCTTGTAAGCTTGAGTAAATTCTTTTTGATCTAACTTTTGCTGTCTCATACAATGAAAACAAGTCTCTCCCTTTATTTCTTGAATCCCTTTTCCTTTAATCTGCTTTTCTTGAACTCCATATTCATATTTGGCCAAGTTTCTCAATTATCAAAGTATGCCCTTTTATTCTGACCTTTGTCACTGACACTCTGTTATTGCTTATCTGCTAGACTATATCTTGTGGAGTCTAGGACTGTTGCAATTATTTCTGAAAGGCAGGCAGAGAGGGAGAAAAATGTGGCTGGTGTCCTTGAACCTCATAAAATTTTATTTTCAGTCTGCAGCAGTTGTCACTAAAGGGTGAAAAGAACTTGTCCAGAAAAATGTACATTCCTCCCCTCTCCCCATGACTACTGTGGTTTTTTGTTGTTGTTTTGTTATTGTGTGGTTTTGTTTTTGTTTTTTTTTTTTTTTTTTTTTTTAAATAAATAAAGTGAATTGTTCCAGGAAAAGAAATGGTAGATTATTCTTGCTTTCTCAGTCCCTGGAGTATTTCTTCTGAAGGTTGAGATACTTAAAAATATATTAACAATGCCAGTTGTGTTACACACATTTTAAGTCCTTATGTCTTTACTAAATGGTCTCATGTTACGGCATATGAAGAAAGAAGTGGTGAAATCTGGGTATTCAGAGAAAGGGTTTCATTTATGCTAGGAAGGCCTTTGTGCCTTGTTATAGGTGATTGCTAAGAAACTGCCTAAATATTGGAAGTTGAAGTGATGATACAGGGAGATGTTGTTAGACAGAATATGTAAAGAAATATCAGGAAATATATTTTGAACAAAAAATTCAATTTTATTAACATCCAGGCTTGAACCAAATGAGCAATAAACCAGCTGCTGAACTTGTGGCTGAACGTCATAATAGTGACTTGAGATGGCAGTGAATGTTATTATGCAGCATCTTATAAAAGTTTGCATCTTGGTTGGAGTGTGACCACAAAAACTTAAAGATTTTTTAGTAAGGAACAGGGGAATCAGTGAGTGATCATTTTATCAGTTTGTTGTGAGTCTCAGAATTTACTGGCCTGTAAATACTGGACTGCATAATTAGTCTGTTATGATCCCTAGAATAATAGGGAGGTAAGTTTTTGCTTTACGGGTTTAGCTCTCATTAATTTGGTTTTCTGAGGTATATACAGATGCAGCTGCTCTGATTCAGAATGAATATTGTCTTTCATGGTTAGGATGGTCTCATTTTTTTTCCTGCTTGGACCAAGTCTATTCAAAAACTAATATTTTTTTTTACCTCTGAATTGGACATGTGAAAAGTGCACCTTTCCACAAATAATTCCAGAAGGAAATATGGGTCATGTGTTGGTGACTAAAACTAACTCTAAAATAATTTTGGACATTTTTAGGTAAATCTTATATTTAGTTTACAATATTCTGTTCCTTTTTTTGATCTTAGATCTCTTGGTTTTCCTCCTGCACTGGGGTTTGATCTGTTCCACTCTGTGCTTGATTTGAAATAGTCAGATATGCTCAGTTTGTATGTAGTGAGTTTTCAGTTATGCCTGTTCCTGCTTGAGCTTACACAAATGCTGTGTTGAGTATGTGGGATGCTATGGGCAGATATGTAGCATTGCTGTGCCTCCTCCTGTGCTACTCTGAATGCTGCACGGGACCCACACTCATTTATAGAATCACAGACAAATTTGTAGAGCAAGGGGACAGAAAACTGGTCAGGTGGAGTGAGAGTGCTACACGAATATGTAGCACAGGAGCATTGCACCTAGAGGTGCACAGGAATGAAATGAGTGGCGTGGTGACCCTATTTGTGGAAGCCAGTGACTGTTTTCAGTAATCTTGTTGTTAGAACATGCTTTTAAAAACTATGTTTTCTGCTCCCTTACATGGTAGTCACCTTAGTAGATACTGTTTCTGTTACTCCACTGTATGAAGATTCAGATCCCATCCTCATCCTGGAACTCAACTTTTGGAGGTCCATATTTGTATTTGGAAGCCTCTACTTCCAGAGAGGAAAAGCTTTTTAAAGAAACACACCCTCACCCAATGAATTTGGAAGAAAGCCGTTGGGGTGGAGAAGACAGTCTGATATGGCAGGGTTATGAAAGGCAACTTTACCTTAGAAGATGAGACTTGGCAACATTTTCTTTTAATAGGAGGAAACGCTGAAGTCTAAAAAATAAAACCTTAATTCTTCAGCACTTGAGGCTGATAAGGGAATGTAAGACAAAAAGTGCCTGAGACAAAAAACCAGAGTTTGTTGCCCTGTGTGAGAGACTTGGGTTTGTTATTAAGAAGAAAAAAACCTCTTCATCTGGTTGTCTGAAAGACCATTACTATTAATAAAGACTGGATCTTTGTAGGATATGCTTTAAGAAGTTATATAAATTCAGCTTTGTAAATGGCTGTGACTCCCATTCTCTAAATGATATATAGATGCTCTACATTATCAGCCCACTAAAAAATGTAAATTGATGTATTCTCTTCAGTACTGTAATACAAATACTAATATCTTCATTTATACAGCTGAATCTGATGAGTTTGTCCAGATAATGTTTTCAAAGTTTCTGTATTAATGATGAAGATTATGGACAGACCTAGAGTAAAATGTTGCTAGGAATGAGAAATAACAATATTTTACCTAGCTGGTGGCTACTGACATGAGAGGAAGAAATAAATTTGGTGAATAGCATTGTGAAATGTTGGAAATTTCTGCTTATCCTATTATCCTGCTTATACTATTGCCGTCTTTCGTGGTGAGCTAGCTGCCTCCTGGCTAGACCTCTGCTTTATTAAACATTTCATTTGGTAAATGAGGTATTGGTATGTCACCTCAGGACGCATGTAAAATATCATTGCTGACTGTATAGTGACACCTCCTCTCAAGAAGTGCATGGGCAAAGGCATTAGTGAACAAAATAGGAAATTCCAGCAATGTTCAGCTAGAGTTGCAGCACCAAGAAGGTGCATGAGACCACAGTAACATTAAAGAGATAGCAGTTGTAATACAGTTGTCAGCAAAGCAACAACATAGTAATAGGAAGCCAACAAGGGCAGCTTTATTAATATGTCCACATAGAAATTGCACTTGAGGTATTATTCAAAACCCCACCTAGGTGAATGGAAGCTTCATCAGAATTCTGATCCAATTACTGTCAGACAACTCTGTGCTGCAACACTGAACTTAATTTGCAGGTAGGAAGCATGGAAAACCCTCACTGGATAGAAACTAGCCTACAGTAATCATAAAGGTGCTCTGAACAACTCATGGATTTGGTTGCTTTGATTTTTCTCAGGAAGTGATTAGACTAGTCCAAGAGAAAAGTAAACAGATCCATGAAATTTAAGCACTTCAAACCTGTTTTTCTGTTCTTTATAAGAAAAGTGGTGGTTTACTGCCTTCATGTAGTCACAAGCAGAATTTGCCACCACTTGTTTATATGGTCCCTTCTGACCCCTTACCATATATTTTTATTTAGCACAAACAATAGGAGGAAAGGTTAGAGATACAAAGTTAATCTTATGTGATTGTGCAGTAGAGTACTTCCTGAAAATAAAATAAAAAGACGTTTTGTTTTAAAAGTAACTTTTTTCTTTTGAATGCCTTTTCAGAGGCGTTCTGTATACACAGACATAGTTTTATGTACTGTCTTTCTCTGTGCAGCTGTGTTAAAAGCAAAAGACTTTTTTGCCTAGGAATTGATAATTAAAAGGACCCTTGCCCCAGTGTGAAAGAACTAAAGCTTAGGTGCATTTCTTTTACCTTGAAGGTTTTACATTTAGCATGATTTTACATAGCCCTCACATCCTTCCTTCATGAAGAGCACAGACTTGACATTGTTCAGAAACAAAATTCCTGCTTATAGCCTGGATAATGATTCATTTGGTTTTGCTTTTGTTTTTGCCTCAATTTGCCTAATTTCTTTAATTCCAAGTGATTTCTTGTATATACTTGTCCTGTGTAGAGCATTTTTTGAGGCATTTGCAAGTTGAGTGATTTAATCTGTCCCTTTTATCACCACAAGCACAGTTCCAATACCACAGTTTAGCTCTTGTGACTGTGCACTTGTGAGAGAAGACTGCCTATCCTGACCTCGGGCTCTGCTTCTCTTCTAGATTGAGAGAAGGCAGTCAATTACCTGAACTGAGGGTGACGATGAAGGCTGCTGCTGCTGAAAATGTACAGATGTGGTGAGCTGAAGTCTGTCCTTCCTGGAGGTATTTAAAAGACCCATAGATGTGGCATTTGAGGACATGATTCAGTGGTGGACTTGGCAATGCTGGCCTCAGTGGTCTTAGAGGTCTTTCCCAGTTTAAATGATTCCATGCTTCTCTGTCACTGGCAGCTGTAGGGCTCATCAGGTGGTGCTGTGTTGGGCTGCAGAGAAGGAAGGAGTGTGCAGCACCCTTCTGCAAATAGGTGAAGTCCATGGCTGGACACATGTATTTTTTTTTTCTTTTAAAAATATTTTTTTATTCTCTGAGGCTAACAGGCATACAGCCTGCAGCCTAGTGGGAAGATTTATTTTAATGTGCACATCAATTAAAACTGATTGTTGTACCAGTATTTGCCATTTAAGAGAGTTTGCACCACATCAGGTACTTATAAAGAAATTGCAATTAAGCAGGGATAGGTTATAACAATAGAGCCTCATTAGTATAAAATACCTCTGTGCATGTTCTAATGAGGAGCTTAACACATTGTACAAACAGCACCTAATGAAGTTAATGCCACCCTTGAGAGTTGAGTAACAGTACACCTGTTTTTACAATTACATTAAGTGAAACTTGAAGATGTGAGGGTATTTGGGAAAGGTTAAAAGAACTTGACTGATTTCAATCTAGTCTCTGTTACCAATTAATGCTGAGTATTTAAAAAGCCTATTCAAGCAGCCCATGTCATTCAAATAAGTGAGGTAGGGAGAGCCTTCAAAACTCCAGCTATTCAATTTGACCAAAAATACAGGGCTGTGTCCTTGAAAACCATTCTACTTTAGATGAATTACATAAAGCTATGGTTTGGATCAGTTTGCAGTAGATAGTATCACTTAAAGGAGCTGATCCATGGTAATTTTAGTCTGTCCATGTCTGCATGCATTCCTCAGATCATGGTAACTGAGTTTAGGTTTTTGGCAACCTTTTTTACAAATCTTTTAATATTACGGCAAATTTTCCTATCTCTTGAATGAGGGTCAACAAATTTAAAACATTAGTGCAGCAAAGTTAATAATTTTGTATCAGTATTAATATATCTAGAAACATGTTTGAAAATATAAGGAAGCACTTTTGAAATCTTTACTAGATCTAGCATTATATAGCAACCCTTCTTTACTTTCTGGTGCTAACATAGTTTATTACTAAAAAAACAGAGGAATTTAAATGTTCATCAGATCATTACTCTCTAGTATGCTGCATTCTACAGTGAACAATAAAATATGTGGTAAGCTACCTGGTAAGCTAATAGCATAAGAAGTTGATTTCTGCAGAACAGAAATGTTGAAACCTATGTTCTGTAGGTCAATTTGCTATGCCAAGCTATCAATTTGTTATTGGTAGAATAAGAGTACCCTAAGTGGACAAAGGCTATTTGTGCTTGACAGACGTAGCCCAGTGTTCCAGTAGAACTGGAAACAATACTTCAAGACTTTTAACATCTTTATTTCGCTAATGTTGTTTTTAATTACTAGGAATTAAAATTATAATAAATATTGCTTATTAATTTGCTGAATAATCTAATCTGGTAGTAAGTTACTTGTGCTAATGAAAGACAGAAAACATCAGAAATATTTTATTTTCTTAGTTGCTAGTTTTCTTGGTAACCTTTAACATTTTTATATCTGAAAGATTAAATTAAATCTCTGGAGTCATATTTTGAATCAATTTTGGTTTGTAATCAGAATTGTTGCACAGTTTAAGACATTTGTATTTTATGCCTGCCGTTCTAAGGCTGTGTCAATCCTACGTGATAGAAGCATAGAATCGCGACAGTTGGAAAAGACTTCCAAGATCATCAGGTCCAACCTGAGCCTGAGCACCACCATGACAAGTAAACCATGGCACTGAGTGCCATGTCCAGTCTCTTCTTGAACTCCCTCAGGGACAGAGTCCACTGCCCCCCTGGTCAGTCCGTTCCGATGCTTAACAACCCTTTCAGTGAAAAACTGCTTCCTGATGTCCATCCTGAACCTGCCCTGCAGCTTGAGGCTGCATCATCTTGTCTTGTCTCTAGAATGATGTCTTTAAAAGTGCTCCTAAAAGTCACCATTTTGTACTAGGTTCTAGAGGTGTGATGGGGACTTTGCAGTTTGCAAAGATTTGCTTCCTATGTATTGTTACTCAGGCAAGCACTGCATTTGTTACTTACCTAAGATGTTGAAGCTAACTTTTGGGTTCAGCCTTGTTTCTGAGCTTTTCATGAGAAACTAGGAAGGGTAGATTGTAATGTGATTCTTCTGTGACCATCTGCAATTACTGTCTTGAATGCTTCTCTGTGTACTTTATTTAGACCTCCAAAAGTAGGAAACCTATTTGCTAAATTCTTTTGAATCTACTAATCATTACACCTTCACTGCCTCTCATTATCACTCCTATTCTTCTGATACAGTCTGCTATATGTTAATGGTTTAGTGCTTTACACACTTTGTCCCTGCCCCCTTCGGTAAAATATCCTTTTGACTCAACCCATTATTCTTTCATCTTAATCCTACATGTCTAACTTTGTGTATGTGTGTGTGTGTGTAACATTCTTTTTCCAAGAGAAAATTGCCATATTTTGTGGGTTAGCTGCCAAATTTCCTGAAAATACTATATATTTCTCCTCTGGTCTCCTGCCTGGTATGCACTCAAGGTTTATAGAAGTTAGACTGTTACAGGCTGTTATTTGAAATGAAGACAAAATGGAATAAGCCGTTTGGAAAAACTAAACTTTCTCTTTGTGTGCGGTGAACTTATATTTATCAGTGAGCAAACTGGAAAAGGTTCAGGAAACAAAAGGTCATGTTCTGTTTCCTACAATCTGCTTTTTATGTAATCTGCAATGTAAATTTATTTTCAAACCTGACTATTTCTTTGAATTAACAAAATGAGAAGTCTCTTCCAGGCTGTAAGTTAATATGTGGTTGAATAATACACCTTATCACTAGAGCAGGCTTAGAAATGGATTATTTTAGACAACAACAGTTAAAAAGAGAGAGAACTTACCTTTAAGCCCACTAGGCCAATGCTTAGTTTTCTGATCTAATGTTACCTCAAGAAAGAGATTTGATGGACACCAGTACCATTCACACGAATGAGGAGGAGGAAGCGTATAAGAAATAATTCATCTTAAACTTTATGCTATTTTCTAATTTTTTTACAAAAATTGCTGTAACCCTCAGTGGTTGTTTCCCTGTCCTATTCGTTCATATTTTTCAGACAAAAGTTCTAAGTATGTGGGCGAACAGCACCATCTAGCGGGTCGTGCCCCGGTGGCCTGTGCTGGGGGGCATTTGCTCTTCCCTTCTCAAGGAGCCGCAGCCATGGATCCGCACCTCTCTTCCTGGTGCTGCAGCTGCCAGTTCCCTTTTGCTTGGGACGGTGTTGATGCAAATGACAGACGGCAGATCCTGCAGTCAATTTGGAAAGCACTGCGCAGAAATCGAGTGCATGACTTTTCAGCAGCTTGGTGTGAGTTCAGGATCTTTAAGAATTCACTGATTTATTTAATTGTTCTAAAAACTATTCTTATAACATATCAGTTAAAAGCATCCTTTCCAAATGTTCCCCATTTGAGAACACTCTTGATTATCTCTGCAGTGCATTTAAGAATATTAACAGACCTCTTCAGCAACGGTCTTTCTTTCAAAGAACACTTTTTCCACTGAGAGTTATTCGTCCTTCTGTCTCTCAAAAAGTGCCTTAAATGTAGATTGTTTTTGCAAGAATTTAAGTTAAAGCTACTTTAAGTGGTTGAGCCAGGAATGATGGAACAAACAAGAAAGTTGATATCTGAAGGCAGACACATGTCTGCCAGCTGCTTAATAATTTACTTTTTGTGAGTTATTTGTTGGTTTTAATGCAAAATCAAGAAATTTCTAAACAGAAGGAAGTTTCCTAATTTTTTCCTTTTAGAAAAAGTATGTTTCTTATGTGGCTTTTGATTCAATGTTGTTTACATAATGTGTCAATATTTCATTTTCTACATTTGAGAAATGTCAGATATACCAATTTTGCCATAAAATGTGCTGAAGCGTCCTACTTTACCTTTTTTTCACCTTCACCTATCTGTTTCTGAACTCATGACTTTTAAAGGTTTCTGCAGTGCTTGACTTTATTCAATAATATGGAGACTGAGGTTTTTCTGCCCTAATTTCTCTACACAGTAAGTAGTTGTGCCTCTTACCTTCAAATAGTCAAAAAGTCCATAGGCAGGGTTATGGATAGCTAGAATAGCTAATTGCCTGTATTTGCATCATATTTAAACTAGACATTTTGTGCTTTTGCTTATAAGAGCAAGTTTTGTAGTCTTGAGAAACACTACTGCAGAAATTAAAACAAAAATTGAGTGTGCTTAAGCTCTGTTTCATTGTGAGTGCTAAATTTTATAGTTTATTTACGTAGATACAGGACCAAATATCTTTTTTAGTGGACATTATGTGGCCTGTCATGGCTCCTTTGACCTTGACACAGCTAGAGTGTTAAGACTGGAAGAAACTTTCTTTCAAATTTTCGAAATCTGACTTCTGGTATATTATTTTCCTCTGTTAAATTGCATCCTTCTTATTATAGGTTTCCTTCTTCAAGCACCTTTTTGGCTTGTAAGAGGTTGCAGTCCTTTTGCCACTGAAGAAGAGAATATCTAGTATCCTCTTGATTTTTTTCCTGAGGAAAGTAGTTTTTCAGATATTTCAGTGTTAAAAGTAAAGTCTCATCCACTTTTGTTGGATGTTGTTATGGTAACAACTGGATGAGCTAGTGTGTGCTAGGAAAGACTTGGAGGTATTTTGATTTCCTATTATGTTTGATTTTATTGTATGAAGCCTTTGTGTGCAGGAAGGCAGAAGGGTGTCAGCACACTTCTTTCAGCAAGAACACCATTGGCAAGAAGGAACTATTAATTTTGGTAACGCTACCAATGTTACTTATTGAATGGACTTCATTGTAGTGAATACAAAACTCTTCCCTCATCTGCCAGTCAATCTAAATGCAGGTGATTGTGTGCTGTTGGCAAATTGGCCTTTCAGCTCATCCCAAACCATGGAAATTAAATCCAAAGTGTGCAGATGGTGATATGTACTCTCCAAGGCCTGTTATAAAGCTAGAAAAAACTGCTAGCTGAATATGCCCGTGTTCACTTAACCTCAGAGGAGCTTCAACTGATATATGAAATTCATGATGCCTTGCTTTTATTCCAGGGTTCAGAATACCTAGTCTTTAAAAGGTTAAAAGAGTATGTTGGTGAAATGTGCAAGGAGTGTAGTGAAGAAAGCAAAGCTGTCCTGGCCTGTGTTGCTTATATTGAGGATACACAGCAAAGGCTCTACTGAGTCCTGTGTTGCTTTTTGATTTTGGGCTATGCAGTATCAAAAATGCATGCTTACCCTGTGAGGCTTCAGCTTTTATTCTTGATATCTCATTCAGTCTCTGTATAGTTGGTTTAGTTCTTTGGACAAAAATTGTGCTCTTGCTGCACTTAACAGAGCAATAGTCTCTTCAATTTCACATAGAGAGTTAGAAATGCTATTCTAAACTGAACTAATGGCTGGCTACACCTGTGAAATGTTTCTTTATCAGAAAATACAGCTAATACTGACAAAGAAAATGTGAAGAATTTGAAAAAAGGTTTTTAATAGTCTACACAAGTGTATGGTTTGTGTAATTGAAATACATTTTTTTTTTCAATCATATAGTTCTGTACCTTGGATGATCAGAAATGGGATTTCATTTTATTAGAATTTAGGGTGCAAACAGCTGAGGCTTGCTAGCAAAGTACGGTTCTCATTCTCAAGTCTTCATATTTCTAGGATATGATTTCAACAAAATAAAAGAAGACAGAAGGAGAACACATACATAGCTGCACTCTAAACCACAGTAATGACAATCTATAAATTTCCAGGTTGACCTAATCGGATGCCTAAGTGCCGTAAATTTGAGTATGTCACTTTAGGCAAGTTCACAGGGTGGAGGGCTGTCCTTGTAAGCATGCAGAGGAAATGACTTGCAAAAAAATGCTGAGATCCTAAAAGCCTATTAGGCCCCATGCACTGTTGGGAAAGTATGGAGGCAAGAGGTTGGGCCACTCTGTGCACCAGTCACAGGGCTGCATTTGTGCCACATCAGAACTGCAACTTCCAGACACTTCACCTCATACCTCAGGTGGTGCAGGATTAAAAGAAGGCTGACATCCAGGAAGGGATACCGAGAGGAGATTAGCTGATTTGGTCAGAACATGGTGTTAATAACGTCAAGGTTTGTGCAATCCCATGTACATTTACTTACATTCAGTTACAAGCTGGACTTCATGATCCTTGTAGGATCCATTTCAACTCGGAATATTCTGTGAGTCTGTATGTGAGATAAGAGGGTCCATGCTAGTTCTTGGGGAATCCATAAACGTGTATATGCATATGAATCTAGGAAGGGGTGTGTGTGTGTATGTCTCTGTTAGAAAAGGTAAAATCAGCTTCACCAGAGCACTCCTCCTAACAAAGGGGATGGATTCTGTTGGTACTTCAGTAATCAGTGCTTGTTTGGAAATACTTTTCTTCCTTGAGGGATGCCAAACCAGCTTTACAGGGTGCTTTCTTGCCTCATTATGAAGGGACAGGAGAAGCTGAGTCTTTCAGGTGAAAGGACTCATCTTGGGCAGAAGCAGGTTGTGTTTTTCCTGGAGATGGCTCCCATTCAAACTGTCTTGCTTGTTAGAGCAGAGTGATTCCTAGCCATAGGCATTTCCCTGGGCAGCTGGGCTTGTTCCTGCCAGACAGCAAATGCCAGGAAACTGGCACTGGCTGGCTGCAGGTTCCAAGGGGAAGTTCTCAAATGTCACCATGATGCTCTGTGGTGGTGACATTGCAGCCTGGAGCTTGTGTCTTGGCATGCTGCAGCAGCGAGAGGGGAAAATGACAAATAGCAGTTATCACTTTTCTTTGCCAGAGCTGCAGGTGTTCGGATTCAGGAGTTGAGCAGTAAATCCAACTGTTGTGAGATGCTGTAGGCAGTGTCAGGGCAGTGCAGAGTCCTGCTGTCTGTATGAGATGTTAGCCAGGGACGAAGAGGGAAGACTGCAGCATTAGGTCTCAAGTGCCCCACTGTGAAAGTTAGCCAATGCAACTGTCATGTGGTTACTCTTTAAGTGTGTGTGTAAGGGAATTCCTCAGGCTTAATGTAGTGTGTAATGTACTGAGTTTTTAAACATTTTTGTTTGTTTGTTTGTTTGGGGTTTTAGTTTTTCTTTATTTTTTTCTTTTTTTTCCTTTTTTTTTGTTTGTTTTTGTTTTGATATTAGCTGTGCATTGTCTAGTGTCCTGACAGAACAGTAGTTTTAGTAATACTGTGGGAATCCACTGACACAAAAGAAAAGTTTATATGTTTCCAGAGAACAATTTTATATCCTGTGAGGCAAGCAGGACTTAACTCTAATGATCAAGTAGGGAATTGGGACAGATGTTATATAAAAAAATCCCAGGCAAGATAACACCTGTTACTAGATAAATATGTAAATGTGCCTGACAACTTTCAGAAAACACTTGTAAGACAGCCTGAGAACCTCTGCCTGTGGTAAAGAGCTCAGCCAGGGCAATAACAGAAATAAAAGTACAATCGCTAAAAGCTCAGTGGCTTCATTTCTTAAACCCCCCCTCCCCAAAGAAACCAAACCAACCTCTCTCCCAAGAAACAGCAGAAAATCCCAGTAACTGGAATGAATTCTCCAAGAGAGAATACTGCTAGAGCGTGGGAGAAGGCCATTGACTCCTCATTATGTGTGGAATAAAACTTGTCCAGTTTCCATTTCCTGCAAAGGAGAAATAATTGTGAGAAGAGAGCTTAATGATGAATATTTTAGGAAACTTCTTAATTACGAATAATTTAGGAAACTTCTTTCAACTTCCAGGATAAACTGTAGGGGTAGAGGAAAAAGGACAGAAACGTTCACACAAGACATTTCTGTTGTGAAACATTTTTTCTAAAACAGGTTGTTTTGTTTTAAAAACAATAGAATCCTTGAAAGGTGCCACTTGATTTGACTTGAGCATAAGAATAGAATCTGCAAGAATGTCCTATTAGCCCACAGTCTTCAAAACTTAGGCATGAATTATAGAAAAGTTTCTAAACAATATGTATCTTTCTGTGTTATTTTCTAAATGAGGAAAGGCATCAGTAAAGATAGCTGAAGAAATGGGACACATGGGGGTTCTGAGTAGAGAATCTGAGTTTCTAACACGGATTGATGTTGTCTCTGGAGTACTCCAGGTGCTATGTCATATATTAGGACTGTTATCTACACTGATGCTACAGCTTTTTGAGAGTACTTTGTTTACATATTTTGATTCTGAGATTGCATTTCAGTGCATGAGAACTATATATGAGCAAGATAATGGCTGATATCTACTTTGCAGTTTATTCTGCACTCTAGAAAAATAGAAGTATTTTGCAAGACAGCAAGCACCTTGTAACATTTTTAAGGATGTAGGAAACAGGCACCATGCAATTCAGTTATCTTTAAGATTCTGCTAACTTCTGTTGGTAGCAAAAATTTAGTTTTGCTGTTGCCTGTGGCTCAGAAGCTGTTGTTTATGTTGTAATTTTTCACATGCTTTAATATCTACTTATCGCTTTGAAATCATACCCTGAAACGCAGTAAGGGATTTTACTGTAACTTAATATAACTTCACGTGAAATTTTTGAAAACCTATGATAGCTTTGAAGTCCAAGGGAAAAATTCTGATATATAGTTAGTTCAAAATGGATTTATGATTCTTTAAAAAACACCAAAGCTGTAACATCCCACAAACCTTCCCTAAAAATCTACATGGAAGAAAATAGTCTTAAAGCAAGAGTGAGTAATTTTAACCACGTTATCTATGTAACTACATAAGGACTCAATGGACTTATTTTCTGAAATGATTTTGCTTTCTGTTTAAAGAAAGGAATATAAACACTGAATTCCAGATTGATTCTGACCACTATTATAGTAATTTGTGCCTAGAGCTCAACTTTCTTACAAGAAAACACAGTTCCAGTTTCCTCTGTGTTGTTTCTTCTCTTACAGTTGATCAGCCACCTGCATAATTCCTCGTTGGACAAAAAAATGTTTTGGGTATAGAGCATTTTCTATTTTTTTAATATTTGGTCTGCTTGACTTAGACAAACACAAGAGGGAACCTGAAATTTCCCCCAGCTCACAGTGAAATTATGCCATCTACTGCTGCATTTCTGGTATCACATTTGAATAGTCTGCCTAAGTGAGAAATACTACCATGGGCAGTATTCTAGCAAAGATAATGACTTGGCATGAGAAAGCATTGTTGTGCTTCAAGTAATGTGTAACTTCAAGTGAGACACTGAACACTGATGAGGTGTCTTCTGATTCTTTAATCCTGTCTTCCGGTGGCAAATACTAACATGGAACTGCATCATGTCTGCTTCCTTTTTCATGATTCAGTTCCAAAAAATGGAAGTAATATCCAATTTGCAATGAATATGTGCCATAAATTGGCAATCTACTGAGATTTAAAGGTTAGCAAAACACAGTTTGGATGGAGAAGTCACTGAGAATCAGAAAGGAAAGGAAGGCTCCCTGCAATTTTTGCTGTTGTGCTTTTGACCCTGACTGGATAACAGATTCCCACTAAGCAGTTCTATCACTCTCCTCCTCAGTTGAACAATGCAGAGAAAAAGTAATAAGAGGCTCATAGGTTCAGATAAGAACAAGGAGATATCACTCAGCAATTACCATCACAGGTAAAAGCAACTTAACTTGAGGAAATTAATATAAATTCTTGCCAAGCAAATCAGTAGAGTAAGGACTAATAAATAAAAACTACATCATAAAACACCTCCCTCACCATACTCCCTTTTTCTTGGGCTTAATTTTAATCTCACTTCTCTCTACCTTTTCCCCTCCAGTGGTGCAGAGGTACAGGAAATGGAGACTGCAGTTCATCACATGTGGCTCTGCTGCTCCTTCCTCTGCAGGGAGAGGACTCCTTGCACTTTTCCCCTCCTCTGGTGCGGGGTCCCTCCCACAGGAGGGTCTGTGAACCTCCATGAACTTTTCCAATGCGGGTCCTTCCCACAGGCTGCAGCTCTTCATGAACTGCTCCAGTGAGGGTCCCTTTCCACATGGTGTAGTCCTTCAGGAACAGCCTGCTCCACTGGGTCACAAGTCCTGCCAGCAAATCTGCTCCAGCATGGGCTCCTCTCCCTGTGGGACCACAGGTGCTGTCAGGACCCTGCTCTAGTGCAAGTTTCCCATGGGGTCATGGCCTCTTTAGACATGTAACTGCTCCTCCAGTGGCAGCAGGTGGATCTCTGCTCCACCATGAGCTTCCATGGGCTGCAGGGGCACAGCCTGGCTCACCATAGTCTTGTGGAATGTGTGCTCTGTCACCTGGGGCATCTCCCCAAACTCCTGCACTGACCTCAGTGGCTACAAGGTTGTTTCTCTCACATATTCTGAATCGCCTCTCCCAGCTTCTATTGAGGAGCAGTTTTTACCTTTTTTCACTACTTTATTGCAGTGGTGCTGCTGGACTTGGCCTTGGCCAGTGGTTGTCTTATAGGAAGCTGGAACCAGTTTTGTTGGACAGATGTGGAGCTCCTACCAGCCTCTCACAGAAACCACTCCTGTACAGTCCTGCTACCTAAACCTTGCCATGCCAGCCAAACAAAATGTAATTAAAATAATTTACGTAACACCTTCTATTAGACAGCTACTCATCTCTATTCCCAATTCCAACTCTTTTCAGTTGATTATTTTACTTTGGCTTTAATTAGAAGATCTTTAATTAGAGGATCCTGTTACTACCTGTCTGCCATAGAGAAGTGCCTACTCCACTGTCAAATTGGAGTCGCTCTAGGCACTGTTTTACACTTCTAAAATCTTGGATGTTAAGACATTTTTGTTGGCATGTAAGTAGAGCTTTAAACCTCTAGAATCACTATTTTCTGTTGACAGTGGCATCCATTTTTTCTTATGTACATTTGGGGTTTTTTGGCCACTTTCTTCTTCATCCTTCTAGAATGAGAATTCCAAGCCTTTGATTATTCTTATTGTCTTTTCCAGCTGCTTCACATCTTTCTTGAGTGAGTGCCCAGAACTAGGCATGACTCTAGCTGAGGGCAGCTCAGTCACTTAAATGAGTGAAGAAGTTCACATGGTTGACAAAACCTATTCCAATTAGGCATTTCCTCTTGGGTCACAAAATACACTGGTTAACTCCTACATCTCTTTCTGCAGTGCAGCTATGCATGGAGTAATGTGTTTTTCTATGTCTGTGAGTGGATTACCTCCAAATGTAGAGCTTTACATTTGCTGTTATTCAGCAGCGCCTAATTTCTGTTGCAGTCAGTAAGATTCAGTTAACTATGATTTGGAATTCTAACTCTGATCCTTATTGATATTACCTGTAATAAATTTGGTAACCCTACCTATTGTTTCTTTCATCCAGGTTGGTAAAGAAATACTGAATGGTTTTGGGCTTGGGATAGACTCTTGTACCTGATCCAACCTGATACTTCTGCCATTTATCTTGTCCTACATGCTACTTTCTCTTAACTTGCTTTCTTATTTCTTACAAGAAAATAATCTGGAACAATCAAAACTTAAAGTCAAGGTATTGGCACTTACTTTACTCCCCTTTCAGGAGGAACTGTGCCCTGAAAGGAAGAGAAGTGCAAATAATTTGGTTATATTTGCACCTCTGTGGTGCTTGAGCTTTCTTGTTCTTTTTTTTTCTAGAAGTCAGAGGTAAGCTCATAAGGCTCTGATTCCTAAATTCTACCCTTTCTTTTCCCCTGTTTAAAAGCTGTCATCAAATGATTTTTCTGTCCTCTTGTCAGTTTTCAGAGATTCCAGGTCTTTTATGAAATCTGAAGCATAACTGCTGGCTTGTTGTTGAATTGCTTCCTTTGGCCTTTTGCTAACACTTGTTTTAGGTCTGTAAAGTGGGCCAAAAAGCTGCCTATTGCTGACAAGGAGGCAGGTTCCTTTCCTTTGCCCTCAGCTTGAGTGTGCTGTTAGGTTGGCTCCACCATTCACAGAGGCACTGGCCTCAGTCTATGCAGTAGTGTATTTCAGCAGCACTGCCAGCCTCAGAACATCCAACATGCTCTTTGCCCTGCTGGAGTTTTTACCTTTTTGTCACTTGGATTGGTCATGTTAAACACTGATTGCAAGTGAGGAAGGAGGCAAACTGGTATTGAATATGTGGGTAAATGAGAACTGCAAATTTATGCTTCCTCTTTACTATATATCAAGCCAGCTCTTCTGGTGCTTGTCTTTGTATTGAATTACTTTCTATATAAGTGTAATTTCTTCTTAACTCTTCAAAGACTGGCCTTTCTATATTTTCTTCTCATCTTTTTTAAATTACTAGTGGTAATAAAGAATAATATAAGCTAATTTCTACCCTGGGTTCTCTTTTTGAATTCACTGAAAAACTGAAATAACCAAGTCAGTGTTTCCCAAGCCTTAGTTATCTTTCCACTGAGCTGTGATAACTTGCACCTATGCCCTTTAAAGGTCACCATCTCTCCTCATTCCCTTCTCTTATCTAGACATCCATCCCGCTAGACTTCAGGAACCATGGCTGTAAGGTTATAGAAATCTGCTTACCTGAAGGCTATTGATTTTTTCTCGTGCTTTCCTTCCTAAGAACCAGAAATGTTAGTTTTATTTTTATACTCATCTAAGTCACTTTCCACTTTTATTCTCTGTCACTTCCGAACAGGGTTTCTGTCTCATATTTGTATTTAAATGCCCCCCTTTGTTTGGGAAGAACTAGCCTATACCCTGTTCTGTTCTATTGTTAAAAATGGACATTGCACATTATAATCACATTTATGCCTGGGTGACACTGCCAGTGCTCACAGAAAACACTGTGAATTTGACCTTGCCAGCCAAATTGAAATTAAATTTGTTCTGTGTCACCTTTCTTGTTTTCCACTTGTATTATCTCGGTTACTTTTCAGTTACTTGGCCTGTTCCATAATTTGGATGTAAAGCAAGTATGTACATTTGTAGTATTATAAAGCTACACTTTTCATTGGTATTTTTTCTGAACAAAAAAAAGGTATATTATTCCAGATTTCACATCCAGCAGATATCAAATCATAATCTGTACAGTAGTGTTCTACACCATTGTGTTTATTCTCCACGTAATACGAATAGAGTTGTCCTTTCCTTCTTTCAGAGCCCAGTGTCATATCTGTTTGTAACAGAGTACAAAAGAATATTGCAATGGACAAGGGGAAAGATATGACTGAATTATTTCCTTGTTTTTGTAAAATGTGTTTAAAGGATGTCTATCTTGTTATTATTGTGCAGGTAAGAAGGGCAGAAAAATAGGTATTCGTGTTTCTTGCAAATTCCACACAATGAAAAAAGAAATAATGGAATATTCAGCTCTTCACTTCTTCATGATTTTGAATTCACCTCCTGGTATCAAGTGCAAGAGTATAATTTGCAGAGTTTGGAAGGCCCAGTGCTCTATCAGACCAAGATGTAGTAAACCTGTCCTTATGGCTATGAAAGTCAGCGAAGATAAAGGGCTGGAAGAAAAGTGTTAAAACATGAGTCACAGAAGCTCCTCTGATCTTGCTATCTACTACATGGCAAACCAATTGATATAAATTAAGACAGCACTGTCTTTTACTATAATCAGGATACATACAGATATAAATCTATTTATGTGTATATAAAAAGTATATATGTATCTCTTGACTACATTAAAAGATGATCCAGCCTTTGGTTTATAACAGCCACTTTGCCCTTTATACACAGGATCTGGATACAAAGCCATTTTAAAAAAAACCCACAGTTGTTAGAATTCTGAGAGAATTCTTGTTTCGTAGAAACATATCCTTCTAATAACTTTCCTGTTTTGGAAATATTTTAATTTCTTGTGAAACCTTAGGAATGTCTTTACATGAAAATGCTGTAAGCAAAAACATATTGAAATCTGTAATGTTATTCACTTGTGCAGCAATGGCAGCAAGGTGGGAAGGGAAGAATCAAGGAATGGACGTGGGAGTATTGTGTGTATTATTCATGGATATATTTGTGCATTATGTTCATGTTTGTGTCAAGGAGTGCTCCTGTGGCTTCTGGGAACTGTAATTGCAAATCCCTATAAAATACAGGAAGAAATCTGTGAATTGCTAGAGCAGCGAAGTGTGTACATATGGTAATATGTTTAATTCATATTAATTTGAACTATAGGTTTCGTAAAAACATAACCAGAAAAATGTCAGGATACACACTGAGGAAAAAGCAAAAGCACAGACAAAGGGTTGGCTGAAGTGCTGATGTATGTTTTTCTTTAGCAAAACTAGTACTGGCTTTTCCCTTACCTTCTGTAATACTGTGTTTTGTCATGTCTGCTGGCTGCCAAGATATATATTAAGCAAAGTAGGAAAAACATGGAAGTGGCTCAGTTGAACCTATCAATAAGCTGTTAGTGGCTTTAGCAGATGTAGGGATTATTCTTTTTCTCATTTGTCTAGATTAAATAAGACTAATATATTTTCTAGTAATCATGAAGCATGCCTGGAAACTCACTAAATTTTGAGACATAAGCAGATTTTTTCTAACTTGCTAGAAACTTTTTTTTTTAGTTAAAAGATCTTTGGGTTACCTATAAGAGTTTCTTTCAGTCCTTGTTTGTTTCTCTAGTTGTTCATTTTGCTTCATTTTAGCAAGCAAGTAGTAGTTGGAAGTGTTATGGTGGTGCAGTTGGGATAGCATGAGCTTGCCATCTTTTAACACTTAGCCTACATGACAGTTGTCTCTCAATCTGTTCACTCTTAATCACCTGCTTCGTACAGAGAAACAGCAGAAAATTACATACTGCTTTGTACATGAGCATGCATGGGTGTGAAACCCACATTCTCACTTATAACATGCAGCCACTTTTTGTCTTTGAGCAAAAGCAACCTGTTGAACATCTATGATTCTTTCTTCCACTTCATTTGTATGCCTGTGTATGCCTCTGTAATTGAATGAGGATATGAATATGTGCATTGAGTTTTTCTGGTTGTTCAGATTCTTAATTTCAAAATAGCTAGGGATATACATATTTCCCTTCTTCATATTTTTAAAATAGACTGAGAGTGTTTGTATGTGGATGTTTGTCTGTATCTGTCAATGAGAACTGAATTACAGAGCAGGTTGCTCACTTCAAAAGACACCAGATACAGTAAGGTGATAGGTTTATGGACCTTTTGCCTAGGCAGTGGTTTCTTATACCATTACAGCAGTGCTGTAATGAAATAAGAAATGTTTAGCTTGATCTTTTAATGAAAATGCTGTCCAGTTTAGTGAGCTGAAAACAATTTACAAGTCCACAAGCTGGTGAAACTGAGTCAAATCATAAAACACTTAAGAAGAGGATTATTGCTTTTTCTTTTGAGCTTCATGTGGTGAACCTTTCACCTCCAGCTTGTCACTTAAATAGAAATAAATCCTTTCTGCTGCCCTAAAGTTTAAAGTTTTGGTGTTTCTGTCTGTATTGACACAATAGGGGTCACAGCAGTGTGAGCAGCCCTGGCTTAACATAACTCTTTAGAACTGGTACCAGTAAGTTGCTCAGGGCTCTGGTTTTTAAGAGGGATTTGCCTTAAGGAAAAGGCACTTCCGTTTCCAAAGCAATTGTATGAAACTGTTCCAGTTTAGACTGTGCTTGAATCTTGAAAAGTAAAATGGCTAACCTTCCTAAATTTATAGGCCACGTGTAAAAACTGCGCTTTTGTCATGGGCTGGTGACACAGGCATAATAGGTTGCTCAAAGCTGATTTTAGCTTCCTCTGTGGGGCCACCTCACAGGAAGGAGACAGCAATTGCTTGCTTCCTTTCCTGATGGGCCTTCCTTTTACATATACTGCCCAGGTGTCAGGGTTGGGTGTGTTGGTGCCAGTCTTGGGAGCCTCGTTTTCTAGCTTCTGAGGATGAGTTTGCCCAGCTGGGATAGCCTTTCAGTTCTGTTAAGTACCCCTTGCCCTTCTTCTCATCTTTTCTGGTGTTTTGGAGAAAGGAGAATAAAATGGGGAAATTAGTGATGGTATAGACTGAAGTTGCCCATTGTTTAAGCATTGATGTTAGTGGAAGCTAATGTGGAAAATATAAGTAAAACCTACTCTAGTAGAGGTCTAGATGTTTTTTTCTTTATTTTGTTGTTTATTATAATGGGTTGTATTAAGGTTCTTTTTTCTAGTCTGTAACTCAATTTACTACTTGCTTATCAAGAAAGATAGAACACCTGTTACTGTGTGGGAAAGCATTAGTGTGAAGTTTAAGGACTAGGTGAGATGTGGCAGCTACTCATGATCCACAGTGTACATCCTGTGTGACCGCATGGAATTATGATATTTGTGCTTAATTTCTCTCCCTGCTGCTGAAGGAGAGAGTACGAGTTGTTCAGTACATCCAGATATCCTTATTGAATCTTCCTTCTGGAAGTTGCCACTAAAAAACATGGACAGCTTGGGACAGCAGTGCTTGTAATCCTCTGGTCCTGTCCAAAAGACAGGTCCATAGATGTTGAAAGTGGCCCTGTGTGACTTCTCAGCTCACAAGCAGGAAGCTTTGATTGATGAAAAAGACTGAAATACACATGCAAACAAATTCATGAAGTGAAATGTCCTGAACGTTGGCCCTCTTCATTCTTGATGCAGTGCATTAGTTTTTGGTGTAAAGAGTACTTTGTTGATGTCGAGGGTAACAGAGGAGATGACCAAGTGCATAGAGTGATCATCATGAGCTAACTTTGTTATTTATGATAATCAAGCTTTCTTGCTCACTTTGATGGAATTATTGCTAAGCTTTTTAGTTGTTGTTTTTGCCTGCCATGGGAAAAGTGGAAATGGATAATATAGTTTAGATTTTCTCTGTTTTCTGGATGGATGCTGATTATTTTTTATCTGGTGTTGGTTATTTTAAGTATCTGTCTTTGATGCTGACAATCAACAGGATTAAATCCTGAGAAGTCAGAAAAATATTCTGTTAAGTCTGGTAGCTCTTAGACCTTTAAATAGAGGGTGCCTGGTGTTCACTTACTAGTTTTTCACTTGTCTGTTCCGTATTTGGTATTATTAAAAGCAGCTTACCTGAACACTTGCATATCAGCCAGTCATTTACCTCCTGTGGTCATACCTAGAGACAAAGACACCTTGCTTCTTGCTGGCATGGTAGAGGTGAAGAGAGTAATGTGTAGTAAATGCACTGTAAGGGCTAATGGGCATTGTCTGATCTTGGAAGAATGTATTCTTTTAACTAAGATAAATCTAGTGGATTTTGAGAGACACAGTTTAAATAAATTTGCTCTTTTGTGTCATGAATGGGCAAATAAGCAGCCTTTGTGTCTTCTTTCCCCAAAGAATAGAGATGGTTTTTATAATCTGAGACAAACAAAGTGAAATTCAAGCAGTAGGAAAGGGACATGTTACAATACATGCTCAGTCTTTGTTGTGGTGTTCTCTCTTGTGATAAAAGATCATATGAAAATTTGAATAAGTACTAAGGGAGAGGGCTTGGCCATGCAAATTAGCTGCAATATTATTCTAAATTTATTTGAGCTGTGTGGACTGTAGACAATTTGTTCTTCACCTAAAACATCCTCATGACCTGTAATGACTAGGATTTGAATATCATAATCTGGATTTGCTTAACAAGATAATTAAATATTTAAAGTCAGTTCATTTAGAGGATAGAATGGATTATCTCTCTGCCCTTCTATTTGTATGCATGGCTGAACGTTCTTAAATTCTTTGCTACAGCTCTTGTTCATATTTCATACCTTAGCTTTTGCCATAAAAATTAGGACTGTGAGGAACTTTTTGTTGTCCTAGAACAGGGGGAAAAGAAATTATGAAATGCTGAATAAGATGAAATGGGTTTAGTACTCATTGCACTGTAGAAAAGTACTCATAAAAGTTAATTAAGCTCAGGAAACAGACAGCAAGATAATTAAGATTAGGCCTAATTTTACACGGCTGGAATTCTGTGATGTTTTCCAGGGGACATCATGTAGAGGAACTCCAGGCTTTCAGTCAGATTCTCAAAATATCATTACAGATGATGTTAAACAGCAAGACAGACTAATGTGATGAGGCATATGTTTTCTTTTACATTGCTTTAAAAGTAAAATTCTGTCATAAACATAAACAAGGACTAAATACACAGTTTATTATTACTGGCGTTGAGGTATCTAAGGGAATCTGTTACTGGAAACCAATAATTATTAACAGAAAAAACCTGGATTCGTTTGTTACTTCCTCTGCCAGACTAAAGTGCGCTGTGCTGTACTGCAGTTTATTATGCTTTAGAAAACTATGAGAAGATTCTTTTGTTTAAATCAGGCATACAGTGATCACTTTCCTCCCATTGTGCACCCTGGACATAATCTGTAGTATTCCATGCGCTGGCAGTGTAGCTTCCTAATACTGTTAGATAAAGAAAATCCATACAAAACCTAATTACCATCTTATCCACTTCAAATTTTTATTACTAGGCACACTAGAAATCTTGAAAATGAAAATGAGGAATAAATTATCTGGAACTGTGGTTTCTTTTTTTTTTTTTTTTTTTTTTTTTTTAAATTCTTCTACTAATTGTGTGTGGTGCAAATTAGTCTGATTTCTTGTTAAGCTCAAATCAGTTGTTTAGACACCAGTGTTGTATTCTATATGCCTAGGCTCATGCACCAGAACTGTCAAAACTTTCTGTATTCTAGGTTATTCCTCCCTGGAAATATTTTATAGTTTCTTTAATATTTTCCATCCAGTAACATTTGATTATATTGATTCTGTGTTTTCGTGTGTAATTGAAGGCCTTGGGGGTTTTTTTTATGTGCTCTTCCTGGGGAAAGAAGTAAGCTGATAGAAAGTGTGGGATTTTTTGTTGATTAAAAAAAATACTAAGATTATCTGAAGCTGTATATACTAGAAAATATTTTCCCTCATAGCTGCTCAGAGAGTAACAACAGAAGTGCAAATAAACATTAATATAAAAATTAATTTTTTAAAATCAGCTGGAATACATAGTAAATTGAAATGCAATAATGTGATGATGAAAAATGAGTAGGTTTACTACGTGGTGCATGCATGTCAAACAGACAAGAAAAACTGAACAACCTTCAGGCAGGTCAAATCCTCCCTGTGATGCCAGTATTGTGTCGTGGATGTAGATTACAGTCAAATAATATCACACCTCTGCATGTGCTTCTCACATCTCAAATACCACAGTTTTTCAGTACTGCTTTGACTGACAGCTAAAGTTCCTGGATTCATGGTTACATGTAACTTTTACCTGTCATCCTAAAAATATTTTTAGTTGTCAGTCTTTAGGGAAAACCTTGAAAACATGACTGAGATTATTTCTTGAAAGAAGCAAGTGGTTTTTTTGACCAAAGGCATCCACCTGGCTTTTCCATAAAGGGGTCTTATAATAATGATGGGGACAGACTTTAGGGCCTGTAGCAATAAGACAGGGGGTAATGGTTTTAAACTGAAAGAGTTTAAAACTCTATGTAAGGAAAACTTTTTTACAATGAAACTAAGAATGTCTTAAAGAACCCAAGCCTTAATTAATTTTAGCATGTAAAACAAAAGGTTCTACCATCAAAATCTCTAAAATTAATTTGTTGTTTTACAAGTCAGGGCCATCATCTTTCTAAAATTAACTATATACTTCAGATAAAACAAAAAAAGTAGAGTTAAGTTTTAAAAAAGGAACAAACTGCTGCTGGATGAGCTTCTCCGCAAAACAAAGTCTTCATATGCTGACATCTGTGCATAAAACAAGACAAGCCTCCGTGCTTTGAAATCCTGCTGAAAGCATTGGATCCTTTGTTTCACTATTTTCCGCCATTCTTAAAGTTCACATTTTTTAATGTCCCTCCTTGCTTTGGACTGGTCATAAGTAGGCTGGTTTGGAAGGTGCAGTAAGATTTTTTTGTAGAAAAAAATGTGTGGAAAGCCGAAGCATGTTTACCTTCAAGCAAGATTTGGGTCTGATGATCCTTAAGAGTCCCTTGGGTTATTGTATGATTCTCTGATTTTCTGATTCTCTGATTCAGGAGCAGTGCTCCTAAGGCAAATGTGCTCACTGTTAAAGTGCAAAATGAGTGTACAAACCTAGCTGAGCAGTTCTGGTTTTTATATATATCCTTCAAGTGCTAATACTTTGAAGTTTGTTGTACATGCTTACTGCATGCGCTTGTTGTCCAGTTACTGATTATTGTAATATCTCTTTTCTTCTCTTTACACAACAGAGCACAACTAGATGCAGCTACTGTACCTTGCTTACATTTATTGTATTTTCTCATTATAGTAAAATTATATGTGTTGACATCACCATCCTCATTTTTCTAAACTCTGCAATAAACCTCGCCCCTCTATTTGGCAACTAATCTTTTCTCCTCTGGATCTGAAAGCTTTTCCTTTTACATTAACATTGAATGAAGCATTGGAGTTTGTGGGTTATTTAAAGTTAGACTTTCTTTTTATAGCTTTTTGCCTTACCTTTTTAGTTTGTTTGTTTTTGCTGTATTTTGTTTATTTGTTGTTTGGGGTTTTTTGGTGGATATGTAGTGTTTTTGAAGATGTCTTAATTGATGCTAGCTACTTACTATTGCAGATGCTTTTTCTGGGTTGCAGATTCTTCATGTATTTCATGGATGCATGTCTTCATAATGAGTGCGTATATTTATGGTTTTAGAATAATATGTACCCATTCAGTTATCCTGAAACCCAAACAAATCAAACTGCAGGAAGTTTTCTGTTTCACATATGCAGCTCTTTTCCAGAACATAATTTATTTTCAGAAAATGTATATATTTTTTTTTTCTCTCACAGGATCCCTGGAAAGTTTTTTGTCACTGTTTCAGTCCACACTGTGTCACAGAAGCACAGAATGGTCAGGTTGTAAGAGACCACAGTGGTCATGTGGTCCAACTTCCTCCTCAAGCAGGGCAACTCCAGAGCACATGGCACAGGACCATGTCCAGATAGTTCCTGTATTTCTCTGGGGAGAGGGAGTCCACAACCACTCTGAACAACATGTCTGACTCTTACTTGTATCCTGCTGCACATATCCAAGCTTGTGTCTGAATATTTTATTGAGACTCTGTAAATCTGACTTCATGTGTAGGCTGGCTTGATGCATTTATTTGCTTCATGAAACTGTTATAAGGTAAAAATTCTAGCTGCTGACTCCAAAGCTTTGGCTTTTGGCTGGCTGTGGTGCTGTGATAGAGTGATATGACTGAATTCCTGGCTATGGGGTGTAAACATGCTGCTAGCAAACAGCCATCTGTTGTCAAAACCACCCGGTTTCTAAAGTGTTGCAAACACTTGTCTTGAGTTTATGCAGAACATCTGCAGGTTACTGTCATCCTCAAAATCTGAATGAAGCCTCTGTTATGGTGTCTGGAGTGCTTTTGCTGTGGTGGTGATAAAGGTGGTCATGATCAACCTTGCTCTCAGGCAGAACTGTTACAATCACAGTAGAAGCAGTACAGGGGATAATATTTATGTTCATTTCAGTTAAGGTTTTGCCTCTAAGGTAGTGGCATATGGTTAATATAATTTGTTTGCTTCAGAGGCTGGGACCACATCACTTGGTGTTTCCCTGCTCCTGCCCCAAGATTGAGTAAACATGAATCATATTTCTGAATTCTGTGGGTGCCTACACTCTTTAAAACCACATTGAAATCAGATCAGCAGTATTTTATCATATTGTGCTAGGCAGATCCCTACTGACTTCAGATTTTGACTTAAGAGGTTGCAAGTTAAAACACAGGATTATGTGTTTAATGGCTGAGAAGCAGATTTGTATTTCTGTTTTACTCATTTTCTGTGCTATTCTGGCATGCAGAGCCTTGACAAGTCTGTCAGTCAATGAAGTACTCTCTTTCCCTCTCCCTGAAACTGGGAATGCTCTCAATTTCCAAGATACATTTGGCTTTTGCTGCTTTTGCTGCTTTTGCTGTGTTTCCTAGAATGTGTCAGAACTGTATGCTGAATATATTTGGTCATGTTTGGCAAATGTCTGTAGTGGGCTTGACCTGAAAGTCAAATCCAGCCAGAGCTGCTTGTCTACCTCTAATCAGCTTAAAATAATTTTACAAAGGATTCTGTATCTCAAGGACCTCAATGCTTTAATTTACAGCGACAGTTTTTGCACTTGATGATCTTGGATAGTTCAGAACATTCAGTAGCGAATCCTTCTTAGAATATCAGATGCAGATAATCATAGAATATTAGTCTGTGTTTAATCACATCAAGCGATGGAACTAGTTCAGTTCATTTGCTTTATCTTTTTTTTTCTTTTTTTCTGTTTTCCCAGGTGGTGTAGATCCTCTTGGCCTGCTGTAGAATGGTTTTAGATCCAAAATTATAGTTTTAGGTAAAAAACCATAGTGTTCATCTCTGGCACTGTTTACTGTGCAAACCTTGGGAAGTGAGAACATTACATTGTCAGACCATTACCAGAAGATTTCTTTGCAGCACTCTTTTGTGAATACAATCTGTCTTAAATATGTATGTTCTTAACCTTTCAAACACTGACTAATCTGTCCATGACTCTCATTGCCCTGTTTTTGAATATTTCTTTGGCGCAAATGACTTAACAGAAATTACCCATAATTCCATCTTTTTCTGTTTGGTCTTTCCATTGCTCTCATATCACAAGAGGAATCAGTGATCTGGATGCTGTATTGCTTAGTGTTTTTCTCTGGTTTAGTGTGCTTATGGGCAGGATGCTCTTGTCCTGTAAATCTGTATAATAGTCTGTATCACCTTTGCAGAGATCCCTGTGGTTACTGTGGGCCCTGGCAGAATGTGCTCAGTGATGGTGGCTTTGCCTAAATGTCTGTTCATGTATTCGTGTATGGTTTATGTCCTTGTTCTGCCCAAAATTTTAGCATTTTTTTCCTCACCAGAACTTTGTATAGGATTTGCATTATCCTAATGCTGCATATATAAGACTGAATAATTTATCTTCTCTCTCCTCTTCCATAGCTCTTTTTTACTTGTGCCCCACTGACTCCTTGGCATTCAGCTGACTGTTTGCCTACTGATGCCTTGTCTTTGCATCTGATACTAGTCTGAATTCTAGAAACCATTCCTTTGTGAATTTTGCATTGCATTACAGTCATAAAGTGCAGAAACTTTCCTCTCAGGTGCTGTTTTTCTTTCAGAGTGTGTGATTTTTTTCCTTTACTGCAAGCCTTAGCACACTGACACAGCTGCCATGTAGGCAGGGCATTTTTCATGCTCTTCACACCAGCACAAGACATTAGTTTTGTTCATCTCTCTAGTTTTGCATTTATGAATTTCTTTTTATGTAGCTTCTACTTAATTTTTGCTTTCTTTCTATGATAAATGCATATCCTCTGTTATTATGTTTCATGCTATTAAAAATAACTTTCAGCTTGTTTTGGAATAAAAAGTGTTCTTGGTACTCTAATAATTAATCTATGTATTTCTCCCATGTCTGAGGCAGATCTTGTACTTACGAATATCTTTTAATATTTTTTCATTTTTTCCACCTGTTCAATGGAATATTCAGGTTGTTTTAGTCTGCAGTATTTAAAACTCTTTAATCCATAGGACCTTTAAATTTCTTTTCTTGGTGAAAATAATCTGCAACCCAGCTGTGTCCTACTCTTGCCTCTCGTCTCAATACTCTCCTAGTTTTAAAAATATGCAGGCTTATCTCTAATTTGTAAAATCTGTCTCAGCCTTCAAATGTAAGTGAAAAACCATCAAACCTTACTGTAAACTTCCACATCTTACTTCATGTATCACATTAGAAATTTAACTTA
>JAODKT010001744.1:47199051-47231897 GCA_027576195.1 Cossypha heuglini
TGCCAGCTTTTCCAGGAGTGTGCTGTGGGAGACAGTGCCAAAGGCCTTGCTGAAGTCCAGGTTCAACATCCACAGCCTTTCCTGCATCCACCAGGTCAGTCACCTGACTAGTGAAAGGGGCTTTAAACTAGATTTGTAAGGGCTTGGGCACCTGTCCATCCCAATCCTGCAAGTCAGATGCTGGCACCTGTAATATATGCCCAGACAAGTGCAAAGGCATTCCAGATACTCCAGCTAGTGAGTTGGCTTTAACCAGAGTCTGGGGCGCGGCTCAGATGCCCCTACACAAACACATGTGTTATATGGAGCAAACAAGAGGAGCTAGACATGTGCAGATGCCCGTGTGGGTGTATCATTGGCATCGTGGAGACATGGTGGGAAGGCTCCTATGACTAGCGTTGGAATGGAAGGTTTTAGGCTTTTTACAAAAGACACACTAGAGAGATGAGGGAGTGTAGCCCCCGTGTCAATGACCAGCTGGAGTGTATAGAGCTCTGCCTGGGGAAGGATGCAAAGCTGTGATCTTGTGGGTCAAGATTAAGGAGAGGGCAGGGAGAGAGCATATTATGGTGTGGATCTGCTGCAGACTACCTTATCAGGGGGATGGTTTGGATGAAGTACTCTACGGGCAGACAGGAGCAGCTTCATGCTTGCAAACCCTGTCCTCATGGAGGTTTTCTATCACCTGGATTGTCTGTTGGAGGGACAAGCTCACTGCCCTGGTCTTCAGGAGAGCAGACTTTGATCTCTTCAGGGACCTACTTGGTAAAGTCCCATGGGATAAAGCCCTGGAGGGCAGAGGGGCCCAATAATTCTGGCTGAATTTCCAGGATGATGTCCTCCAAGCTCAGGATTTATAAAGCTCAACGAGGAAATCCAGACGAAGTGCCAAGAGGTCTCCATGGACAGATAAGGAGTTGCTGAGCAAATGGAGCCAAACCAAGAAGCTTTCAAGAAATGGAAACAAGGACAGGTGACCTGGAGGAATATAGGGAAATTGTCCAGGAAACCAGGGACAATGTTAGTAGTGATAGGACAAGAAGTAGTGGGTATAAACTGAAAGAGGGAAAATTTAGGCTGGATATGAGGAAGAAATTTGTTAGTGTGAGTGAGGTGATACACTGGAACAGGTTGCCTAGGGAAGTTGCAGATGCCCCATCCCTGGCAGTGTTCAAAGTCAGGTTGGATAAGGCTCTGAGAAATCTAATTTAGTGGGAGATGTCCCTCCCCTTGGTAGGGGAGTTGAAATTATATTGGTCTTTAAGGTCCATTCCAACCACTAAACGTTCTGTGATTCTGTAGTTTTGATCACAATTTCATACATTTACCAATATCCTGTGCACCTCACAAGTCATTACAACTTCCAATGAAGAGTCCTTTAGAAATGGAATATCAGTTGCAGATGTTTATTGCAGAACAATAATTGAAGAACAAATTCTACAGAAAGATGGGATGTTAGGAGACATCTGGAGACCCATGAGTCTTACAGGTATGATTTCATGCATATTTTTAAACTGAAGTATAATAAGAAGTCTGATAATAAGAATCTTCCAATAATAAGAAGTCTAAGCAGCATCTTAGAAGAAATACAGGTAGAAAGATAGTCTTTTTGTGCTGATGAAGCAATGCT
This sequence comes from Cossypha heuglini, assembly GCA_027576195.1. Classification (NCBI taxonomy): domain Eukaryota; kingdom Metazoa; phylum Chordata; class Aves; order Passeriformes; family Muscicapidae; genus Cossypha; species Cossypha heuglini. The sequence continues at coordinate 47,200,682 of JAODKT010001744.1, forward strand.
GATTTAGCATGGATACATAAGCAGGTACTAAATATAACCAGGTTTTATGCAAATCAAAGCCCTGGTGCAGCACTCCAATGACAATTGAAAAGGACTTGTTCTCGTCCAAATAACAATTCCAAATGCAGTTCTCTTATCAAACCAGCGGAGGTTTACATTGTACCCAGAAAAGCTGTCGAGCAAGAACACTGCATTACACTTCTAGCTATCATGTTACTTTTTTCTATTATTGCATTTAGTTGAAAAACTATGATTTATATAACTTTGTTTGAATGGATAAAACATTTGTGTTGGGAAATAATAAAAATGAGAAGACAAATACAGGTCACTTCTGAGTATATTGAGCATGATATGCAGCTAAGGAATCATAAAATTGACAGGAAGTATCAATTATTGCTTGCTACTAAGACTCTTTAAATAACATTGCCTTAAGCTCATTCTTTGCTATGACATCAGTATTGCAGTAAAGAAGCTGTACAACTTATGTTAAATGAAGGTCAGAATGTGTCGTGTGGGGCATTTTGGGGTGCATCAGGTTGATTTGAAATTTTTTGGCTATTATAAATAGGAATTTGCCTTCAATGACAGAATAAAAATGGTCAATGTCCTTTTGATAAAGAGTAGACTATTTTCCTAATATTATTTAAACATATTCTTTGACTAGAAGATGGTATTTTGGCAGTGAAATTTATTAATTGAGGAAATGAAAGAAAAGTAAATATTTGGTGTCTAAAATCCACTTATCTGAAGAGAAGTAGCACCTCAACAAATCCACCTAAGTAATAAATACACTAAATCTTAATCTTCTAGGTGTTTTACAGCAAATAATAATTCAAGTGTAATCACTGTGGATATGCTTGCACCACCCCAGCTCTAGTAATGACAAAATGTCATCTGTTTTTAACAGAAAGGTGCATTAAAGGAAAAGCACTGTTAGAAAATATATTCTGGATGACATTCATGGCACCAGTGAACTGCATTAAGGGAATGCAGTAATTAAAAATTCACTTCAGAGGAGCTTATTATTCCTTAATTCACAGTTACTCCATCTATCAAGGGTCTCGTGAACCCAGGCATTATGAAAACATGATGCCTCCATTACTTGCTTAATTTCTGGCTTAAATCTTCAAAGGAGATGTAAAACTTTCCCAAACCATGCAGATAAAAATAATGAATAAGAAAGACTTAGGAAGCATTTTAAATAAAAATAATTAGGCCACAGTGGATACTTTCAAAATATTAGCAGCTATGCCAGTATAAAAGAAAATTCCTCATTAACTTGTGCGCCAGATTTTACAAATCTAATATTTAGTTAACCAGTCACCTCTAAAATTTATTACTAGTAGTATGACCTAAGTTAACTGTGTTAAGAAAATCTGCATACAATAACACTTGTAATTCTGGAATTATGTGAACTAGAAGAAACATATATGTAAATTTAAATATTTCCTGGTGGATGGATGTTATAGGTTTGTTCGCCCCCCTCCCCCCTCCCCCCCCTTGTGTTTTTTTGGATTGCTTTCTTTTTTCACTTTTCTTTTGAATTGTAATCTTCTAGCATGGAAAGTATCCCTCCACAGGGAACTGTGTGTTGGACTGATATTTTAATAAACCCATCTAATTTAATCACATAACCTTTTGTGAGTAGAAACAGTCAAGTTAGGAACTATATGCTTTTTTTAAAGTGTAATACCTCTTGTTTGCATTGCGTTGAACACGGTAAGGAGGAAGGCTGCTTGTAAAAGATGGCACAGGAGCCGTGTGGTACTGAGTCACTAGGCACCAAGAAGGCAGGTGGTCATGGCCTTTCACAGCTCATCCAGAAGGCCTGGTCTCCTCCTCTCCCCAGTCGAAAAACAAATGGAAATGGTGAAGATGATTGTCTTAAATAAGTGTAGTGGATAGTATTACATGAAGTGTTACAAAGATGTTCAGGCTTCAGATTTGACATTATTCTCCCAGAGTTTTACTCACTTAGAGATCCCAGAATTACTAAGGCTTTTAAGCCTAACAAGTTTTTTAGTCTCCCTTTAAATAGGCTAAATTGTATCTATGACTATGAAATATCTGGTCTCAAGAAACCTCACTATCTCTGCTTTAGTATTATTAACATTCTGTTAGGTAGTCCGATTTGAGTATAGGTCAAGATAGCTGATATGCTTTGCTGGCAGTGAAAGATGGCTTTAAAAAAGGAGGGATTTGAACCTAGATCTCCAGTGATCTTAGGGATCTAAGTTACTAGGCAGGGAAAAGGGTTTGCTTTATTAATGATTTTAAATTGCATGGATTAATGTGTGTCTAATGAATTTGATGTATTAATCATTAATCCAATGGTATTAATCTGTTAATGACACCACATTTCTTGGAATCATCTGTCATATAGTGTGATCTTGGTTGCATAGGGGATGCTTTAAGAATCTCGCTTGACAAGTCAGCAGCAGCTTAAATATGTCCTGGGAACCTATTATTGGGAGATTCAAGTGCAGTGACCTAAATCTGCTTTTTGTTTGTTTTGCTGCTCTGTGTTTTTTTAGTGCTAGGTTGACAAAAAATTATTATTACAACTTCTTTTTTTTTTCTCACCAGAATCATCCCACAGAAGGAACCCCCGAGGCTCAGATGAGGATGCAGCTCACTTATGTAAGGGAGGAATGTCCTGTATGTTAGAACAAGCTGGCCAGTGGCCCACTACTGCCTTAATATTGTTACTCTTTGTTTTTATTCTTCTTCTCAAGGTCCACAAATATATCAGAAAGACATGTGGCAGTGAAATATTAGGATTTTTCTCAGTGGTTATCTCAGTGACCGTTTAACACAAGGTGTAACACAACATGATGACAGAAACCTTTTACTTGCTACAAGAAATGAAACAAGGAACATCTGCTCTTACATGGAAGTTTGTCCAGGCCCTTAAAACACATATTTCACACTAATTCAGGTTAGTATTTTGCCTATGACTCTTGCAGTTCTAGTTCACTGTTGTTTTATTAAAGGAGCATTGAAGGTCAGCAGCCACTAACTATACTGTTAAATATTGATTTAACAATTTGAATTAATTTAATTTTCTGTTGTTCTCCCTACTAAATGTACAGCAGCACTTCAGTGCCCCAGTCAATAAGATCAATAGCACTCACGTGAAGTTCAGGCTATGGCTGTTGCTTGTTTGTTCTCCCTTTCTCCTTGCTCTCTTCTCACAGGGTCAGACAGGTTTTAGTAAATGCAAAGTCTGTGTTCCTGCTGTGAGGCTTCTTTATCTGGATGCATCCTGTGCACACCAGTTACTCTGAAGCAGAATATTTTGTGCCTCATACTGATTTTTTTTAATTTTTTAAATCATGCTACTATTACTCCTTTAATGAGAGAAAAAAAATCAAACTATAAAGGCATTTCTTGTGCTTTCTTCTATGATTTTCTGCAAGCCCTTGTTAAAGACTGTTTATACAAGTAAAAGTACACACTCGGTAATTTTTAAATAGCAAGTAGTTACTCAATAGCCCTTTCTAATCCTGATCTCAGAGCTAAAAGACCAGTATCTAAAGACATAAATGTGATTAAGTTAAGCATGTGCTTAAGCATTTGGTTAAATTGTTCAGAATAGGTGTACTAGCAACCTGGAAAGCTATGCCTTAGTGAGAGTGAAAATACATGGGCAATTAAAATATTAAACACTTGGACAAAATAACATTTGGAATACAATGTGCCTTGGTGTTGCATTGAAAAGTATGTGTGATTGTTCCTATTCCATGGGTGGAACAAACCTGTCACAAGGGGAAGTCATAGCTGGTATTCAGATGGCAAAATTATGGCAAGTTTAGAATTGAGCATGCCCTGAGTCAATTTCTCTTTGAATAGTTTTCACGAAATGCTAGTGGTCTTTTTTTCTTGATGTCTGTCTATTTTAAGCCAGGAGTATACATTTGTGCATAAGTACATTTCACGATGGAAAGTATCTGTGAAAAAGAAAGAAACATGAGAGCTAATGTCCTTTGACTAATTTTGAGAATATAAGAAGATATGTATTAAATATGAAACTGATATTTGTGCTTCCATTTAACACAAGAATGTCAGTAGCTGCAATCAAAAAAAAAAGAAAAAAAAAAATCTTGGCAAAAGAACCTCGCCTCTGCTTTCCTTCCTTAATTCACAGTGATGTCTAGATTGACATTGTGATGATCCTGTGCTGCCAGACTTTTCCTTGCATTTTTTTTTCCACATACAGTGTTGTTCTTCGCACGTGTTCACTCACATGTAAGAGATGCCCTGCTTCTCCTTGAAGCACCAGTGGCTGGGTATGATAAAGATAAGGTTACAAAAAGCCATCAGGATTAATGCAGCTGCTGAAGCCCTGTGCTTTACATGCACAACAACAAAAGCAATACACTCCCTGACCCCTGCACTGTAAAGCTTAGAAAATGTAATTAGAGAATAGTTTAACCTGGGAAGGTACTAAATTAACCCAGACAGGTGTGATAAACAGAATCAAGTTTTTTGTTCTGACTCCAGATAACAGAATGAAGTGGATGGAAGGCAAAAGAAAAAGCTGCACATCTTTTTGCACTGGCTGACCATCACTGAGGATATATTTTGAGAATCTGACTGTTCATGGCTTTCCTTATATATTTCCGTGTGGTTCTGCTTTCTGAAAATAGATAACATGAAATAAGATGGAGAGGAAAAATAGGAGGTGAGTGACAAGAGTTAAGGCATGTCTATGAACTTGAGAGAGCTAAAGGATGATAACTTTATATTCTTATTTATGGTGTCAGGAATTTACAAGTGTCTCTGTAAGTATCAAACTCTGAAGCTACTTTTCTCACAGAATGAAGACTAGTGTTTTTGTTAAAAAAAGGAAGTTGCCTTTGCTTTCTGTTCACTTTGACCATTTTGTTACCTTTCAAAAACCCTTTTAGCTGTATGGAATGTAGCAGATTTAAAATGCCTCAGAGGATGTTTGTGCTAAATTGTTTATTTTCTTATTTGTTTTTCTAAATTACTCTTAATGAAAATAGAAACCATCTTGTTCTTGCAAATAATTTTTCTTACCTCTTATGTCTCTCCCCTGCTATTCCACACTCTGTAAAATGACTGAGTAACATAATGATTAAAAATTCGCATCATGCCCATCTGCCTCTGTGCCCTGCACTTTGTCATCTGGCAGTTGGGTATCAAAGTAGCCTCATCAATGTTCTTTGAAAACTAAGCAGATTGGACATGCAATTTATATGTAAAACAAAATTACACTGTGTTAGCTTGCTTTTGGCAAGAGTATTAGGGCTCATCTTGGAGACAGGAAACAAAACCAGCACTTCACCTTCATAAATTTTAAATGAGGGGAGGTGTAAGTGTGTGAGAGAGCTGTCTGGCAGGAGCCTTTCTCTACAATCTTTCTCTAACTAGTTCTTTCCTTTCTAGAATGTATCTTAATGTGTGCTACTGACATTGGCTGGAATAATATGTATTTTCATATAACACAGGTTGTGCTAATTATTGTCTCACTAGAGTTTCTTTCAAATAATTTCTTTGTTATACATTTAAAACAAAAGGCTGTGCCTTGGTGACAAGCTTCAGAACCAAAATGAAACAGGGTTAAAAGAGTCAATTAATGTTGTATAGACTCATTTTCAGCCAGAATAAGTTTATTTTGTCATACTATGTGTGCAGTGCCTACTGTGCACACTTCTAAGTGCTCATTCTTAGATCTTTATAAGCAGCATTCATGAAAGTCTGTCTGATAAGAACACTAAACGGAATGCTGCATTTTTTTCAAAACATCTATGCAAAACCCATCATACGTTGCTGTTTTCTAAAGTCCTTCAGGGTGTTTGAGTACAAGTTGTGATGGAATGTACCGACTTTGGAGAAAGTGCTTTTTAGAGAGGATCTAAGAGCAAGTTCAATGGTAATTATGCCTTTTAGTCTGGTGGGTTTCTTTGTCTGAATGAGAGCCATAATCTGTCCTGCAGCACTTGTAATGAAGTTTTGAACAATGTCAATGAGAGACTAATAATGTAAGTGTTTGTCCACCTTAAGAAAGGTCTTTGCTCTGAACTTTAATGCTAACCATATGCATCAAGAAATTCTCAGTGATATTATCCATGTGACTGAGACATAGTCTGAGTTGCAGCTTGCCAGTATTGTGCAGCTTTGTACGTGAAAATTGGCAAAATTTTTGTTTAATGAGGGCAATATGTCTGCCTTAAAACTAAACGTACAACGTTCTTCTACTTTCTTCATTATTTTTTTTTCTTCAATAAATAAAATGGTTAATTTGATGTCACAGTTATGAGGTTTTTTTTTGAGTCTGTTTTACAGATTTAGAGGAATCTGATTATAGGAAAAATCTTTAAAATAATGTTTTCATGAATTCTAGCTTAAATCTAGTCAGTTTTTATTGAAGGATCCATCAGTGGTTAAAAATATTTTTTTCAAATTTGAACCAGATATCTTGTCCATACAAAATTCTACTCCTTGACCAGACATTCCTGATAATAGGTTATATTTTAATGAGTAGAACAGAGATTTGAAGCTGTTGAGTGAGGTCTGGATTCTTACTCATATTTTTTTACAGGAAAGATAGAAAAACAGTTAAGGTGGTGTGGGACAGAAAAGTTTTTTATTGCTTGTTTATTTGTTTGTTTGTTTTCCAAGTCTGCCTATTTGAAATAATATTGCAGTATCAGATAAGGAAAGGGATGTGAAGTTTATATTTTACATAAGCTTTTAGGGACTAATGATAGTAGAGTGGCTGCTAAAATGAACAGTAAACGGTAAAACTTTGTTTTATAAGTATAAAAGTTTGCATAGTTTCCACAACCAGCTCCCCTTGAGGAAGACACAACCTCCAGCCAGAGGTGTAGTTTTATGGTGCTCAGAATCTTTGGATAATGTTGGGAAGAGGTTAATTACAGTGATTTTCAAAAATCAGTAGCACTCTGCGCACAGATGTGAAATTTGATCCTCTCTGCTGAAAGAATGGTAAGGGTTACCTAACTTACCACCTGTAGGAGGCTGTTGATGTTCCCTGGGATGAGTTTTCACTTCAAGCTGTTGATCCTCTCTCAGCTTCCTTAACAGTATCAAGACAGCTCCAGTGTAACTCGTGTACTTTTTGCCATCCAGAAAATCTACAATATACTAGTCAAGTGAAAAAATGTAATTTCTGTGGAAAAGAACCCAAAATTTTGTGAAAATGGCAATGTACTATGAAAATGGGCTAGGAGTAAGAAAATAAATTATTTTTGACCTATTAATGGTCACCAAGAAAGACACTGTACTATTTGTTCAGAATAAAGGCACGTGAGAATTTTGTAAGAGCCAGCACTGGAGATGGAGGACCACATTCAAGCCTACCTCCACTGCAGTCCACATGGAATCCTGCACCTGAAATTCACTGCCGTGGTCTGTGCCATAACTATAACAGCATTCCTGGGTATTCCTGTGCGTTGGCTGCTGTGTGAGGACTTAGGGAACACTTTCAGAGATCAGGTTCCCTGGGCAATGGTTTTGTGCATACCCACGGGGTCTGGTGAGGGCAGGATGTTTTTCAGTGCTCCCAGGCAGGTTAGCAGTAAGAGCACCTGACTAAAAGCCAAGAGCAGCTCCCAGATGGTGCTGTAGCATGGTGTCCTCAAGCAGAAGCAATCCTGGCCCTGATCTGACAGAAGGCTGTGCAGCTCCTGTACTGTGGCTGTGTCAGCCTGCCAGGGACAAATGCATTTTATCACTTGGGATTGAAGAGGACTGCTGTCTGGCAAACCCTCACCTATCTGTTTCCAAAGCCATGCTAGGAAAGCTCTGGTTCTTGAGCCATATAAATATTTCTACCAGCAAGGTTCAGTCCTCACTGCTGGTGGCCACATGTGCTTGGCAAGGTTGGTGGGCCTGTGCAATCCAACCTTGGTTTGCTTCAGAACTCCCCATATGGGGAAGGATGCAGCACTTCTGGCTCTTGTTCATTTCCAGCAAACTAGCTGCAGATTCCTCTGTTAGATGACACAGAGAGATGAGAAACTAAATTCAGGTCAAGTGAAACAATTAAGTAATTTAAAAAAATCCCTTTTGACATGCTTATGGCCACTATGATCCACCTTTCTATTTTAGTGCTGGTATGGGGAGCATATTCAAAGCTCCACAGCAAATTTTTTGCATTCTGCAAGTCTGGAAGGTCATAATTTTTTACTGTTTTAATATGTGTCTGAATATTTAATTGAACTGGAAAACAAAAATATAGGAAGAAAAGAATAAAATTATGCAACATTGGTAAAAAAAAACTAATGGTTTTGAATGTTTTTACCCAAAGGGCAGTGGTCCAGTAACTTAAAGTGGATTATTTTGGGCTCATAGGAAAGCTCAGTTAACCATTAAACACCAAGCTGCAGATCTTAAAATTGTCAACAGGATGTAGCTGTCACAGAGGTGTTGAAAGAGACCTCTTCTTTGTTTTAGAATGATATAAAATTTTGTTCTGGTATTATAGTGTGTGTTGAATATTCTTGAATTTTGAAGTAAGAACCAAGGAATTAGAGAACAATCAAGAAAATTACACATATTGGGCCCTAGGTGTTAATTAAGTACTAAGAGCTTTTGGATCAGGCAAAGGTGTGCCAAAAAAATTCACACTAGGTAGTACAGGGTGAAAAATAAAGACTAAAATAAATTAATTATATGTAAAACCAACAAAATTATTTCTTTCATCTCTCCTTGAGTGTTTCCCAAGAAAAGGTGGTGATGCTTTTAATGATTCTTGTTTTGGAGTATACAGTTGGTGTGCAGGATTCAAGTAGGTCTAGGAAATTGTTTATCTTTAGGATTGCACACTCATGAGAGTTTGTTGCTTGCACGTAGACTTGGGGTTATGGAAGTTCTAAGAGAACAAAAAAGAAAATGGGGATGATAGTTCAATTAGTTTCTCCAGAAACTTTGCCTTGAGAAAAACTAATCAATGACAGCCAGCTTTTCTCTTCATAGTCCAAAAATTCATGTTCATTATGGTGTTTTTATAGCTCTGGAAAGTCTCGATAACAGGGCAGGTAACTCAACTGTTTTTCTTCTGGTGTACAACTCACTCAAGAGTTTGTGGTTGGGAAAAAATAATGAATCCTTCAGAAAGCACCATCTCACTTCTCAACTTTATTGATCCTTTTGTTTAACACTTTCATGCTTAAAGAATGTAACTAAGCTGTCTAATATGCTAAAACTCCAGTTTCTTTTCTCTCATTCCTGGAAATATCCCATCGTAAGCTGCTCCTAAATACTCTTCTTCCTTTCATCTCTACTAATTTCTTGGGGTTTTTTTGTTTTATTTAATTTTTTTTCCCCCCAGGTTCAGTCCAAGGCAAGGTATACAGATATTGCAAAGAAAAAGCTATAAAAATAGTTTTAAAACCTAGGAAAAGCAGGCAGATGGCTTTAGAAGAAGGTCTCATGATTTCAAGAATGAGCTCTTTTACTGCATTAAGATTTTTTTGGACTGCTATTTCTCTGAAGGGTTGAAAGAGAATTCAAATGGGAACTGTCATAATTCCCCCAGCAAAGTGTCTCTTAGGAAAATAATTTTATTGAGTCTTGCTCATGACAAATAGAGAGAGTAAACTTTGTGAACAAACAAATGCTTTGTGTATCATGCAGATATCAGTGTATATATTTTCATTCCAAATATACTCTGCAGCTTTATGTAGCCTGACCCATGCATAGTTGTTGAGGTAACTAGACAATAGGCGATGTTTCACAGTCAAAGAATTCTTTTTTCTCTTGGGTTCTGAGACAAAAATTTCACTGCTTCCTCCCAGTTTTCATGACTCAAAATTTATATCTTATATTTAAGATATTTATCTTATAAATAATACATTATCTTATTATTGTCTTTCTCTGTTTCTTCTTCCATTTCACAATGTCATCTGTGTCCCAAGATATACTCCAGGACTGTTCATACCCGGGAGACAAGAGCCACCTGATCTTCCATCTTATACTTCGATTCAAAAGACCTTTTCAACCCAAAAAAACCCCAACAATGTTTTAAATCTGTGGTGGTTTACAGTCTACAAATTAAACAGATATGCTTATGTAATAATTTCAAATGCTCTTACATAGGCTTTCAAACTTGGGAATCATTATGTCAGTTGGAACTGCACTCCATTTTATTCTTGAATGGTTTTAGTGATTGTCTGGCATTCTTCTTCTTTTGGTATTTGAGCTTTCTTGAGTCATGTTTTTTTTTTCTTCACTCATTGTTTCCACACCACCCTGAGAACTGTATGTGTATTCTTAAAAAAAAAGAAATAAAATTGAAAATTGAAGTTCTTGACTAATGCATTAATTCAGTGATTAGGTGTTTAACATAAAGGTTAGTTAACACCAGACCCACAGAATTGGTATGCTGTGTTTCTGGGGCCAAAGAGGCGAAAACATCTGCAGCTAGGGACAGGGTCAAACCTTCATATGCTAAGAATTACTGAGCAGCCAGGAAAACTCCCTGAAGTGGAACATGATTTATCCTGATCTAGCAGATCCAAGGCCTCTGAAGAAACATGATCAAGCAAACAAATGAGGAAAATGGAATAACCCTGCCTCTCCTACTCTTCAGCTGTACCTGAGAAAACTGACTTGCTTACTGGGCCTGGGATAGCACTGATGCCCAGTACAAGGACAGCATCTGCCTGGGCTGGCTGCCCACCCTGAATGTTCAGGTGGGAACACACTGTTCTTGTGTGACAGCATTGCTCCTAGCAAGTGAATTATGAAAGCTGGTTCTAGTGATGGAGACTGGTGGAGATGGTAGCTTTGGCCTCCTGAACTGTCAGAATTTGGTGAACAGAAGGATGGTGACATAGAGGTGTCATTGCCTTTGCACTTCTCTTTGCCTGTTTTCGGTCTCTCAAGCTCCATTTGATCAGACCTAAAACATGCAAGTTTTGACCACCCCAGAATGTCCAAGTGTATTTTTAAATTTCATAAATCAGCTTTTACCATCTTAATGAGTGAAACCAAACCCTCAAATTTATATGCTTCTCTGTTCTTCAGGCTGTCTAAATTTAAATTTATTATATCAAGTTAATTTCTAATAGAAACTGTTGGGGATGTGATCAAAAGTCTTTTCAAGTTCAGCTTTGGTCCACTGTCATTGATCTGCAAATTTTTCTTTCAGAAGGTGTTTGAAATGCTTTTCACATTGTCTGATTCCTACCTGCCCCTTTGTGAAAGCCTATTTGATTAAAAATCAATGCACAATTCATCAAGGTTTCTGATCTTTTGGGCTATGTGCTGGTTAGTGTTTCTGCAACACATTCCTAAATGGGAGACTGAATGGTAAGATGTCTGAAGCAGGAGACTTGTCCATTTGGCAGAGGTCCAAACAAAAAGTATTTTTACTGTAACTAATAGCAAAGTGATGTGCTTGAGAGTCAAGAGAATAAAAAGGCTTCAAAATGTCTCTTCTTCTGCCACTGCTTCATATACTACAGAATTAAACATGCAGATATGACCTTGCTTGGTGTGTGTGTGTGGGCGAGTTCTGAAATCAGCAAGAAATCATGGTGGATTAAATTTTTTGGACCAAGAATTTGTGTTGTTCTGCAGTATGATGAACAGCTTTTGTCACCTTGTTAAAGGAAGGGAGTCCCTTAAATTACGTGGCTGCCTCACACAGTATGACAGACACAGACCCCCTTCCCACATGCACGCCTCTGGCAGTGTCTGAGCTGTGCCCAGAACTAAGTGTCATGTTTATACACCCCTGTGGGCAGTTTAACAGAGTGTGGGGGCTGTAGCTTCATTTCTTTTGTACCTGAGCTAACTCATACTTGCCAAACTGCACTGAGCCATTGGCCATTGCTAACTGGCATTTGTCTGTGCCACAGGACACTGTGTGGGGGAGTCTTCAGACCACCCCGCCACTTGGATTGATAAACCAGCCCTTGAGAGATAAAATTAGTGCTAGCTGGATAGCTAAAGGAAACAAAAGCACAAAAAACATCTGGCAATAAAGTTGTATCCAAAAATAGAGAAGGCATGTTTACATGCATTAGAACTAAGCACTGAAACAATTTCCTCAAGACTGTGTTAAATTCTTACTGCCATCATTTAGAGACTATGGTCTTTAAACAAAGATGACCCAGAATACTTGAGGATGGTAATGCAGATCAAAATTCTCTGGTTTGAGTTTTTTTGAGGTCTCAATGGCTAGTAAATTCAATGGCTGACTGTAAGGAAGACTTGATTTTTTAAAAAATTATTTTCTGTTAATTGGTGGTAGAAACTTTTAGGAAAGGACTTGTTTACCACATTTTTACAGCGCTGGTACAATAAAGTTCTCTCTTGGACCTTTAAGTGTGTTATACATGAAAGCATGAATTAAATTTTTTTAAAAATATGACTGTTCTTTAGGAGAAAGGTTGAAATGGACATGATCTGTATTTAAAGTTCATATGCGTACGCCCTCCTACAGAACCCTAGCAACTTCAGCTTTAGTCTGTGGGACAAAAAGAGTTGCTGACTTCTCACCAGCTCTTTGCATCACCTGCCTGTAAGAATGTAAAGACACAAAATAATGGAATTTCATGTTTTTTAGATCAAAAACACTGTAATGAAATACTCCTGAGCATTTTTTTGCCCCAGTTTTAGCTGACTTGCCGCATGATTTTTTCTTACGTTTCTCCAATGAACACTGTCATGTGTGTTTTGCAGAAGTTTTCATGGATGTTAGTATCAGGGGCCCTACTTATGGTTATACCAGCTTGGTACAGGTATGTTGTTAGGTTAGAAATAATACATTTCTACGCATGTGAGTGGCACCTATTCAGGGTTTTTAGAAGCTGTGATGATCTGTACCAATGACCCTTGCTTATGGTCATGTGAAGATGACATTCCTGTCCAGATATGGCAAAGCTTTGTAAAGCTGTATTTTAAATAGATGGTAGAAGACACTATAGAAGAAGCATGTAGTAGGTGACTTTCTCTGGTTTTTCTTTGGCATAAGTTAAATTTTTAAACTGATTTAAAATTCTTTCTTAAAAAACCTGCTTTTTCATCATCCTGTGTATTTGTTCCTTTTAAGTGTCTGTGTTACCACCCTATCTCCCAAGATGTGACTGTCTTGCAGATTATTTTATAAGAGCCCAGTCATCTTGGTTTTTATGTTGCTTTTGCATTTATTCTGTATGCACATATGTAACTATGCCTTTTTTCTTCATCTTCAGTAAATAATCTCTTGGATTTTCAAAGGGACACAAATAAATAAGGAATGGAAAGAATTAAGATATCTCCATACTATGTATGCATGAATGTCTCTGCTGGTTGAAAACTAACCTTGCAAAAGTAAAATTCACTATTCCCTTGCAGTTTTCCCATGAAAAATCTTGTGCTTTGGAGAAGAATATACTTATTTCTTCACTATGCAAAAAGCAACAGCTTGCTTCTCTTTAGCAGGTGAAACACAGGGCAATCTGCTGTGTGTAGGGTCTGCTAAAGTCAACTAATCTGTGGAGTCAAAGGTTCCCTGTATTTGACTGTTTCTCTGATTTAGTGCTGGCAGAGCCCTCTCTGAATGCACAATACAGATTTTAGTCTGGACCGAGTCACCAGTTTTCAGTTTGCCCTTTATGTTATACAGCTGTCAAGTAGTCTGTGCTAGATTGATTTCTCCCTACACGAAAAGACCAGCAATGAGACAAAGTGCCAGTCAGTTTTCCTAATTAGGTTCCTTTTAAATGCTTGCTTGCACTCCTTACGGTGTTATTTGAAGCTGGATCTTGCACCCTGTGAGGTGGATCTGCCATTTTTAAAGGCTCATTTTTACATTATTGTCTGTTCGAACATTTGTTTTTTAATGGTTTCCTCTTTTTCTGAAGTCATGTCAAAATGCTTAAAGAGAGTATCAGTAAGCTGCAAACTCATGAACAGAATTAAGAAACAGAGAGCTTGTTCCAGAATAATTCAAGTGGTTGTGTTGCTGCTCTTCTGACATTATCCTGTCTGAGAGTGGCAGGACAGTGCATAGCACCTTCCATTATGTTTCATGGATCTAGGAATTATGGAAATTACGTCTATGATTAAGAATTAAAGGGTAACAATGACATAACAGACATGTCTTCCTTCCTTCCAGGAAGGTCTCCACTAGCACAAGGAGCACTGGCATTTAGAGAGCCCTGCTGGTGCCCCTGTGCAGTGCCTTTCTGTTGCCTTAGGAGAGTAAAAAGTAAACATGTTCAGGCAACTATGACTTTTGTTTAATGTTGCTCTACACTTTGCTATTTGATGTGATCCATCTCCCTCCCATTCATAATTTATTTTCAGAGGATGTTTTGACCTTGAACATGAGATAAAATGTCGCTTCCTCTGGGATCTGTACCTGAGATGTGTTGACTTTTAAAGGAAATCTTTAGTAAGAGAATTCCCTGGGAATCTTAATGTCATAATCTTAAAAAAAAAAGAAACCAAACAAAAAACACAAAAATGCCCACTTTTAATTTTTTTGCTTTTGTATGCAGCACACTGCTTGAGATTTTTTTTGTTGTATTCCTCCTCTTTTCTTGGTTTTAAGCTGGGAGAACAAAGCTGAGAGGAAAAATCAGAAGTGTTGTGCCTAGCAGCATGTACCTGTGTCAGTCCCTCTGTAACACTGCTTCCAAACATCACAAACAAAAAAGTTTTCTCTTACCATAATCAGCTTTTTGATTAAGTCCACAAATTGCTGACTCAGAACATGCCTGAACAAATGGAATAATTATATATACAAATGAACCAAGAAATATACCCATGGTGACTTATTTCCCCTGTTTAGATTGCTCATCAGAAAGCAGAAATGTGTCCAACTGAAGTTAATTTACTAACATAACTGGCCATAACTGATTGTGTTTCAGGAGAAACAGCAGTGCCTGGACATACACAAAAGCTACTGTAGATAGAGAGTCAAAATGTGGCCAGATCAGCAAAGATCTGCAGCTGCAGTGAAAAGAACAAACATGAATCTTCTCACTTTTTCCTGGGACCTAAAATGAGGATAAATGCATCATAGTATTGCCATAGATGTCATAGGCAATGAAGTAGCAGACAGATGCTTTCCTTTTACGTTTAGTAGTACCCAAAATCACCCTATAGCTCACAAGAAAGCTTCTGTGTTACCCTAATGCAGCCTATATTGCATCCTGCAGAATGGAGACTAGAGAACTTCCCTTTTACAATATTTTTTCCCCTGGTTGTACTGCATTGCCTGTCTGTAGTATTCCGTGGTCCAGGCAAATATGGTATGTAGCAGCAGTGCACATGTTCTCCATGTCAGTTCTGTGGCCTCTGGACCCTAGTTTATTCTTTTGAGCTACTTTTGTACTATGCTGTTATAATTCCAAAACCAATAAAATGGCAATGCAACAAGAGCATCTTGTGTTCCTGCAGTGGCTTGACTTAAATTCCCCACGGTTCTGACACAAGCTTCTAAGAACTGCTTGTGATATCTTTACATCACGAGGGCGCATGGGAGGCTCTCCTCTTGCTTTCCATTCATGTGATTTTAAATATATACAATGAACAAAGCTACTCTTTGTGAGTACGCTAAGGAGGCTTTTTTACGCAGTCTGGTGTAAATAGATTTTTTGTACCAGACCGTAGAAGAAACTCTCCATTTCCATCATTAGAAGGTTCTGTAGCTTCAGCTGATACATTTCTCCAGGCATGACTCTTGTCCTAGATAGAATTTGGTAAAAAATTGTTTTTTCTTCCTGTATTTCACATCTGGGATCAGCTGGAAGTAACTTGAGAATTTCTCTCCTAAACTCACCCTGACCACAATTGCTCCTCTCTCCTTCACTGCATTCACCCCTGCCCTTTTCAATGTGTAGGGTGATGATGATGACAACTGGTCCCTGCTGGCATCCTAGCTAATTGTCTGTCCAGAAAAAAACATATAATTGGTAGAAAATCCATGTCTTTCCTTCAGAAGATTTTCATTTGCATGAGTTTGATTATTTCTGAATTATTGCTTGCCATCAAAATACAACTCAAATGCTTTTTTTGCATGACTGTACACTTTTTTGTCACTTATTTTAAAAGCAGTTTTGTAGTGTATGCATACATCTTCATACTTGTTATCACTTTTGTGTGCTGTTCCATAGATGTAACAAGTGATGCTGCAGGCTTGACCAGCTGTTGATATGGATTATTGACGCTCATTTCTAGTGACTTATGTAGAGGCAAAAAAATTAATGTTGTGTTTCTATTTTTCTGTACAGTGACCTAATAATATCAAGTTATGAAATTTACCAGCATTGATTCTTTTAGGATTAAAAAAAAAAAAAAGCAAGTTATTTCTTGCTTTTCAGATCTCTAGCAATCATTCTAGTGAAATAACAACTACTTATTTTTTATTTAAAGTGCAATTCTGATTTAGTGCAATTTGAGATAGTGCAATTTGAGATAGTGCCTTCTCTTTTCCTTTCTCCTCTGCATCACTAAAACACTAACGCAAAGTCTGTTTATTACTTTAAAACCAGCAGAACTTTTTTCTGCTGTTTACTTGTATGCACAACACAACAGATGCAGCTGGAACTTCCCACAGAGTGAGAACGTAGAGCGATTTCTTGCAGAACTATATACAAGAAAACACTTTTTAAAGGGACATTGGCCATTTTTCTGCAATCCCTTATCTTCTCTACCGAGTATTCAAAGGCAGTCAGTCATGGGTGAGTGAAGTGGCCATCTTGTCTAGTTTTCTTTTTGTAAAGCACTGTCTAACGTGCTCACAGGGTAATGAAAGCACTTCATCACCAGATGGCAATGTTGCATGTGCCTAACCCCTGCACCTCCTCACAGGGGTGCAGCAGGAGCAGTGGAAGGAAGTGGTACAATTTGTTTGGGAGAATGAGCAGCCATATTGTCAAAACTCTTTTAACTCCTTTAAAAGTGCCTACAGTGGAGGTCAGAAAGGATAATTTTCCACTTTGTCAAGTGCAGAGAAAATCTGGAAGGAAGTTCATATGAAATTCAGTTTGAATAAAAAGATAAGGACACCTTTCTTAAAGAAATATGTGCTTACACATCTTTGTCCTTTTTTTTTTGCAATTGCTCTTTATAATTATTAACACCCAGAGACATTTCCAAGGTTACACTAACTTTACACAAGAATACTGCCAATCACAGTTCTCAAAAGTAGTGGTGAGGTTTGGGTTTTTTGTATGAATGGTTACCGAGGGTGTGAAATTACAGTTTTTCCTAAGTTTAAGGTGTCAGGTGACTGTATCTGTTGTGGCATTGCATAGTTTTAGTAAGCTTTGTTTTTTTCTCCTAAAATTACTTTCTAATGTAATTCTGCTTACACAGGGTTTCCCCCCAAAATTTATTTGAACAGAAATCATAGTGTAAGGATATATTTTGCATTGAATGTTCCATTGAGTTCACAGCTGTTCTAATCTGTTTATGTATTACACATAACAAACACACATGATTCCAAAAGGGTATTCACTTATTCTGCTTAATGTATAAATCATAATGAATCTACTATTAGGATTATGGTCAAATACCCTACTTCTAAAATTGTAATAATTAAAGTGGAAATCTAATTTATTGAAATAGGAGAACAGCTATTAGACAAAGTCTAATTGGAAACACAAAGATAAAATCTGAGGTTTTTGTAGTAAGAGATACAATCTGATAGAGGCACATTTAATTGAACTCTACCCGCAAATGCACAAAATGTTCTTTGTCTTTCCACTAACTTTAATCTATGTCCATCCCATGGTATGTCTGAAGTACTCGTAATAGTAGTAAATAGTTTCATGTCATTTTTAGCCATTTCTGAGTTGAAGAAAGCCTGAGGAATATTCTTAAATTCAGGATTGTGTAGATCACTGAACAATAAACTAATCAATATGCAGTAAGGGGTTTTGGCCCAATCAGTTTGTGCTTCCCCAAGACACTGACAATAGGTGTCTTGTTGCCCTTGGGTATGCCTTTAATATAGCAGGTAATTCTGCCCATTGCTTTCCTATACTGACTCCAGAGGAAAGCTCGGATGATTTAGTGGCTTCATTAAGCACTTAGACAGAGAGAATGAATCTGGGCCTAAAGCCGCACTATAAAATTAAGTATCCTCATTCTACACTATTTTCCTCCTTCTCCTTCTGTGGGAGGCAGGAAGAGAGCAAAGGCTGGTTATCAGCCGTATTTCCAGTGGTCCCTCACTGGTAGTTTGGATGCCACCAGTGATGGATGTCAGTACCTTTAACTTCACGTTTATCACGCAGGGTGAAAACCACAAGGCAAGGCTGGTAAGCAAATTGTCAGACACACTGCAGTAGGGATAAAGTCCTCTCTCAGTGGTTTCCTTGCTTTGCTCTTCTCAAGCAGGACTTTTCCGATGGGTGCTCGTGGGATTGTCCTGGTTTTGCATACTCTACCAGGTACCGGTGAGCTTAGCCACACCTCTGCTGGTTTCTGTTTGCCTGGAACCACAACATCCTTTGCAAGCTTTCCTTCTTTCAGAAAGGGAATCTCTTCTCTGCCTTGTCTGTCTGTACATTTCAAGGGTCGACTGGCAGCACATGACATCCTTCAGCCTAGAGAAGGAGGATTGAGGTACTGGGAAACCTGGTGTCGAATGCAATACTTGGGAGAACACAACTTACAACTGTGCCTGGAATGAGCGCTCAAGTGTGTATGGACTGCTTCAATTACACATCACCAGGAGAGTTGTGACTTGAGTGTTATTCCCCCTTTGATATGCTCTTGGCGAGGAAGTTCTTTAGAAAGCTAAATATCATTGCAACTGTAGTTTGCCATCTTGTAAAGTGGTTTGTTTCTATCTTGGAGCTGGTTAGGCAATGCATGTGTGCAAACATGGCAAGATATTCCATTACGATCGTGTTGCTCACTCAGGCTGACTCACTTATCCAGACCACCGTACAAAATGATGTCAAACTATTGTCACCGTGACAACACTTTCCTTCTAATTTCACACTGGTAATTTCGACAGAACAAGAAGGGCTATATGTGAAGATTGCACCTTTTAAAGCAGTTTTGGAATGACAGGACAAATTAGAGCATTATTGTCTAATGGGGGGAAATGAAAATCTTTGCAATTTCAGGCTACAGCAAAATTGCTTCTTTTTTGAGGTATGGGTATCAGACTTCAAGTGGATTTCACAAAATCTCCTCTAGATATCTAAATTAAAATCTATTTCAAAGAAAACTCTTAATCAGCAATTCTCAGTAAGATTACTATCACAATGCACTCTTTTTTATTTTTTTTATTTTTTCAAATAAATTTCAAGCCTTGTATTTAATTTTTTTTCCTGGAAGGAAAAGACAAACTGAGATAGTAACAACTAAGAAATAATTTTGCTTTTCTGAAAGACTCCATGATACAGATTTAAAATCTCAAGTGGGGGGAAACATTCTTCTCCCTAATCCCCTAGGCTCTACCATATTATGTATTTTTTTCTCCACTGATAAATTAATTCCTACTGACAAGTTTGTCAAGATTTACCTTGCTCAATTTGAACATCATGGAGGTCAATTATCTGTGTTTGGGTTTGGGTTTTCTTTTAAAGTTAAACAAGTTTTGAAGTGTGTTTGGTTATAATTAATGAAAGAGTTCTCATAAAAATAGATCCCAGCTTCTCTGGGATGTAAAATGATTTTAAAATGTCGTTAATTGTTCTTAAAAAAAAAAGAGTTAATAATTTCATGAGGCAGCATTTTAAGCTCTGAACAATAATATGAACTAATTTAATTTACTATCACAAAGCTGATGAAAATTTCATGGTTGCCATTTGCTGTGTGATGCTAATGAAACCATTCTCAGTTGGGAAGCCTCCTGTGTTGTCAAAATAAAAACCCAAAAAAGGCTGATGCAGTGATCTAGAAGATATGGGGAATTTACCCATTCCTTTCAGAGCAAATGTCTCTGTATTGGCAGTCCAGCTAGAGCTGAAAACTCTCCTGTGTGGTACTCTTGTGTTATGAGCTGGTTTTGTTTCTTAGCCTGGTGACCAGAGTGGGCTGCCTGGCTGACTTCACTCAGCCCTTACCTGCCTGTAGGAGCTCTTACTAACAGAGTGTAAACATGATGATGACAATCCACACCAAGGTCATGGAAACCTCACTGACCTACTCCACAGCACTTCTTCCCCAGTGTGACTGGTAGGAGTCCAGTAAGAGTTTGGCCTCAATTTCTACTTCCTCCTATGGCTCAGAGCTGTAACTCCAGTCAAGCTTCACCTACAGAAATGAGCACCTAAAGAAAATCCTAAAATCTTACATTTAAAAGTTATTTCCCCCCCCCCCACCGTTTTTATAACCAGCACAAGCTAGGAGTTGCTTATAGGTCACAAAGAGGTCAGTGGACATTCTCCAATTTGGGTTGCAACACAGGACCTACCTGTTGTTCTCTCTTTTTCGTTCTGTGGTTTGCACTGAATTCTCATATAATTAAGAAACTGGGAGACTAAAGGACAATTTTGGTTTAAGCAAAGTAGAACAAAATTTGGCTCCCTGCAATAACTGGCAGTGAAAGGGAAACTTGCAGGCTTGATTTGTTTCTGATCAACATGAGAAGATACAAATTATAGGCTGTAGTAGGAGTGTCTGCATATTCTAAAACCTGTTTTTAGAATAAAGAAGTGTTTTATTTACCTGAGACATTTTATGAAATGTGCTGCAGCTACTGGGATAAACCCTTTGAGATAAAAAGTTTAAGAACCCCAGGTTTTGAGAATTCATGTTTACAGCCCATTTGAAAATTTTGAGTTACATTTTTAGAAGGTTGCAACTGTCCCATTCTAAGAACACAGAAATTCCTTAGAGGTTAGGCACTGTCTCTTACTCAGTTTCAGTGTCTGAGAAATGCCAATCCCTAATCTTTTCTCTCCCTAGTATTCTCCAGGGTATGTGCCACTGCCCATTACATCTTTTAATTAATGTGATAATTGCTGTACATGGAGTTTGATACCAATTCAGTCAGCTTATGCTGAGAAGTCTGATGTACTGTATTTGTTGAAAACATAGATAAGACCAATTTTGCTCGCTATGTTAATTATGTAAAGTCCAGATGAAGCTCACATGTCCATTCCTCAGCAGAGGCAGTTAGATCTGAAATTAATTGCCACCAGATCCTTTACAGGAGGTGCCTCCTACCCCCATTTACACTTTGTCAACTCCACCATGTTTTTTTTCCATGCAAGCTGGCCACTGCTACTACTCTAAGGACACCATCCTGATTCTTTTAACAGAGAAACCAGTTAGGAGTACAAATAATAGCACATAAATATAGAATAAGGCATTCAGTGTTTTTAAGAAACAAAATAGGTTTCTTTTCTTTTCCTACACAGGCATTCTAGGGGTAAAATCTTGGGCTGGGGAGAAAGAATAAAGCACAGAAAGCAGTAAATAAAACAGCTCATAAGACTTCTGAAAACACTCTCTTAAAACGTAATCGCCTAGTTCTGATGGTACACATATGAGCTGGATTTTGTCACAGAACTATTCTTGTGCTTCCTTGGACAAAGACTTACTTCCTGTCATCTGTAACATCTGTTACTGCTTCTTCTTGAAAGTGTATTGACTTTAGGAGTTTTAAGAGAAAAAACAAACCTTTTGGCTTTAAAATTTTTCAGCTACTGAGCCTGTATTGTTCAGGTGCTGTTTTGCCCAACACAATGTGTAAACCAGGTTAAAAGAGGAATTCAGGAAAAATGGACTTCATGTACCAGTCATAGGTACCAATCTAGAATTGTAGTTTTCTTTAGATAAAGTCGAAAGGGATACACTAAGAAGTTAGTTATGTTCAATGGTTTCGGGAAGCATTGACATGCTTGGGTTTTAGTTTAATGTGCAGTATAATAACATTCATATTAAACAATTCTTGTATGCTCCTCTAGAGCTGTCTGAGAAGTGGAGATTTTATAATTTCAGTTAGGACATGAAGACTTTACAGTATGGAGTTCTCTGAATCAGTTTACTTCTTGTTCTTATTCTTCATTGTCATCCCTGCCATCTTAATAAAATACTTTAATCACTTCAGCAGTGCAGATGTTGACATTTTTCCTGTGCTTTAGGGACTCTGAAATGCCTTGAGATATTGGTTCATTTGGTGCGAGACTTTTGTGCGATTTATGGTAATCATATCCAGTACTTGATGTTTTCATCCTTGTTTCCTGCAATCTCACTGTTCATGTGAGTGTGTTGGTTTCTTTTCCACTGCTGGCTTGTGGAGTGCCTTTCAGCCACCCCTCCTGTCACTGGGACCTGGGGAGCTGTCAGGTCTGAGCAGTGCTGTCAGCTCTGCGGGTCAATAGCTGCCAGTCTTTGATCAGTGGAGTTCCCTTGTACATCAGAAGAATAGTACTTAGATACTCATCTGCTCACTACTTGAGTTTTTCAGCATCCTGTCTAAAAACTGATGAATGTATAATAATTAATTGCTTCGTATCTAGCCTTAAGAGCAACAGCTGAGCCCCTAGTGAAGAAATGGACACACAAGACTAAAGAGCACCAGAAAATAATTGTTCAAATTACTGCATCAGGGTTCTGATTGCTCTAGTACACAGTATCCAAGGATCTCAGAAACCAGCTGCTTCAAAGAAGAGTTGACAAGTTGTGAAATAGGCAAACATGGAGCAATCAAATCAAAGAGGAGGACTATTTTTCACGTTTTACTGAATTTAGTAAAAAACAAAAGAGCTTCTAGAGCACCTTCTTGTAACTAAATACAGAAATAAGCTTCAATTTTCCCCTATGCTTACTTGAAAGGTAAATAGAGATATTTCTCCTGGCCTTATTTAAAAATGAAGCACGACCCCCTGCCCCTTACCCAATGTATTTTGCCCAATTACCCAATGTAATTTGAACTTAGATATTTAAGTGGCATTGATTACACTGGCATTTTTCAAAGATAGGTATAAAACTTCTTGCAATGATACTTACGGGCTATTGGACAAGAATGGATTTACCTAAACATAGGGAGAAACCGCCTCTGCACTTTGACATACTAGGTAAGTGAAGGTCAAGAAGCAGGATGTAAGAAGAAACAGTGGATGATCATAAATAGTCTTTAGATAAGATAGCAAAATCAAGTATATTAATTCAAGAAAGCTAATAAAAGAAGGAAAAATTTTGCATGTCAGCACATAAGTGAAACAATGTGGGTTATAAACAGGAGAAGCTGCAGATCTTAATACACAGTCAGAAACAATGCTTAATTAGTATGATGGGTTTTGTGGCATTTCTCACTACTAGAATGCTAGTATCCCTGTGTATATTTTTTCTCAGGCAGAAAAAAACTGTGTGATCTTGATCATGAGGAAGACAATATGCTAGCCCTGAGATTTTGAGTACATGGGGAGTTAGACTTGTTCAAAGTCTGTGATACAAAATGCAGACTTACATTGTAGAATTATGGGTGATAATATGGGTGATATATGTCAAACAAATGTAGAAAGCACCAGGCAGAAAACAGTGTTCAGTGGAAGATTGTAACAAATCCAAGTGAAGATTGAAGACTCGGACTGTCCAACAGAATACAGAAACTGATGGGTGAAGAACAAGTAGAGAGGGAAATCATGGATGAAATTGTCTGTGGTTTTGAACTGAAAATGACTGAAACTGAAATAAGATTTTTTGGTCTTTGGGAGGAGAAGAAAAAGGAAGCAAAAAACAAAAAAGATTATGGACTTCTAGAAAACAGATTTCAATTAGCTCACAGAATTGTTACTTAAGGTTACACAGGAAGAAAATTGGATGGAACAGGACCGTGAGGTAGAGTAAATAAGCCCAAGTCATGTCAGCTTTATTGACTTCAACGAGTGACTAAACACAGAATGCAAACTTGGTTATCTAGTTGACAGTCTGATGGAAAAGAAGTGTAATGTGAATATGTAGTAACAAAGTTGGAAAGTCAAGGTACGAAATGAGGTTCAGTAGCAGAAAATGTCATGGGTAAAAGGGAAGCATTTAAAAATGAGGTAATTTTAAGTTCCACAAATCTATTACTGGCAAAATGAACCTGAAGGGAAAAGAAAACCCTTTCCAAACATGATATATATAAGCCTTGTTACATTTAGTCTTCACAAAAAGACCAGTCTGGAGCAGATGGCTAACACAGTACTGATGGCAAAGGTTTCAAACAAAAGTCTGGAAAAGATGGATAAAAGAGCACTTAGATAAATTAGATGTTTTCAAATTGTCTGGTCCGATAAACTTCATTATAGTATGCTTGGTGATGTTGCCTAAGCAATTTCAGAATGGTTGGAATTTGTCTTTGACAAATGGTGGAGGACTGATGTGCAATGTGAGTGCTAGAAAAATGGCAAGCATAGTGCCTGGTACAAACTTTTTTGTAGAAAAGGGAGGTCCAGGAAGCATGGACTAACAAGCTAGTTCAGTTCCAAGACTTTGAGATTTTGAAAAATAACAAGGAACAGAGTAATAACTAGCCTGGATTTATTGGGAAAAAATAAGACAAAACAAGTATAGTAAGGGGGAAAGACATGTGGAATAGGGGAGACACAATAACTACCACCAGCTTTTGACATTGCGTAATATAGTAGCCTAAAAGGGCTAAAAAAATGAAACACAGACTCAATTGAAAATATTGCTGAGGTGAGTAGCAACATTTAGAGAATCTGTTGAAGTGGGTACATGTGTCTTTCACAGCTTCATAAAGGGTGCAAGGCTCTTCAGATTTTAATGGAAATTAAATACTCTTATTTACATTTGGAGATGACTAACTGTAGGAGAAAAAATATTATAAAATGGTCTGGGGAAAAGTTACGATGAAGCTCAAGAGAGGATAAGCTAATGCTGACAGCAACTCCACAAGTACTGGGTAAGTGCTGTTAAGGAAAATTTGGTTATTATCTCATGCAAGAGAAACATGAATGAGTTTCAATATTGCTTCCTGCGTTAAATGTGTGATTTCTTACCAAAGAAACATCTAGGTTTGGGCATGTAAGGAGAATCATAGATAAATTGAGGTGAATCCAGAAAAGGACACTGCATGAGCAAATGTGACCTGCAAAAAAGAATTGAAAATTCTGTAAATGTTTATCTTCAATAAAAGGTTAGGAAAACACTGAGAGCCAATTACTGATGTAATTAGAAGGGTGCTTGTTCAAAGAAAAGAATGGCTTTTTCTCCCTTCCATGGAGAGCGCTAATGAGCTCAGATCGCAATATGGAGAAAAGGTCAAGGTACAAATCAGTGCAAAACCTTTCCAGTGGTAATGCCACTGAAACACTGGAGTACATGGCTTGGGTAGTGTTATGGATTTTGATTTCTGGTGATCTTTCTGTTCATTTTGATAGATGCATTCTCTGGTATATTTGATCCACAGAAGAATGAATGAAAAACTTCTTCACTCTTTCTAACATTTTCTGCAAAACAGTTTATCTGTATACCTACTATGCACTGCAAGTGACTGCTAATTTGAACTGGATTTTTGGCTGAATAGAGACCATTTCTGAGCATTCAATTGATTTTTCTTGAAATTTTATCCTAAATTAAAAAGGATTCAGTGGAACTAGAATTATCTTATGTGAGTTTGTTTTTAATTTGAAAACGTTTCACAAATGTTTAAAGATTTTTTTTTTTAAATTCACAAAGCAAGAAAGTAGTCTAAATAGAGGTGAAGCAAGCAAAACTTTGAATGGATGGAAAAATCAAAAAACAGTTGATCATAGTTCCACAGGACTCAATTTCAGGGCCAGTGCTCATTAGTATTTTAATAAATTACCTGGATGCAGGAGTCAAATGTATACTAAGTTAGTTTGATAGTAATTCTGAATTAGAAGGACCTGTGGACTTCCTTGATGATAGAGAGGATCTTGAGGGGAGAAGGGTTCTGAACACAGAGGGTGGTCAGTCACTGGAACAGGCTACCCAGGGAAGTGGTCAGAGGTCTGAGAGAGCTGAAGGAGCATCTGGATGATCCGCTTATGGTTTAATTTTAAGTAGCTACGTGAAGAGCAGGGAGTTGGACTTGCTGACCCTTGTGAATCCCTTCTAATTTGAGATAATTTGTGATTCCATAATCCAGTATAAAAAAATTCTGAACAGTGTAAAGTATGTTGTATGAACCCTTCTGAGAGTGGGAAACAAAAGGCGCTAACAACTATTACCAATAACAGTTGTAATGTCTTTCTGTACATAAGCAATTGAGACTATATTGAGCCAGACACTACATCAGAAAATGTAAAGAAAATGGCAAAGGTAGGTATGTTTTCTGATGCTCACTAAGGACTCTCTGTATGAAACTTGATAGTAGATAGTCAGCACTTTGTTTTCCTACAGCTGAATTTAGTCTTAATAAAACTTCTTAGTTTAATATGAAAGTCTGTAACTATGACATGTAAGGCTTACTCAAGGAAATCAAAACAAAACTTATAAAAAAACCAAGTCACTTATTGAGTTAACAGGAAGCGTAGCAGCAGCTTTCTGTTAAATTCCATTGTTTTTTGCTATACGTGGATTTAAAAAAAAAAAGTATATCCAGTGCTGTTAACCTTTAATTCATGTTAATTACAAAGACTGTAAAGTCATGCTTTCTGTGATCTGCAGACTAACACTGGTGTAGATTCTGGAAATACTGAAGATCAGTCCTGGAGCTTACGAGCAGTCCCACTAAATATAATGAATTTTCATGCTGGCTAAGAATCACAGTCTCTGGTGTATTTAACTTTTATTTAGTTTATTTTTATTACATTTTATAACTTTAAGATTTTAATCTATAGCTAGTAATTTTAATGTTGCAATTATCTGAACATACATTCTTGGCATGAATTTATAAAGCTGTGTATGGAATTGGAATGCTGTGTATATCTGGAAAAAAGAGAAAATCAAAGTCGCAGCAGGCAAAAAATTGTATAATTCCAGTCAATTTTTATCTCAGAGATAAAAAGGAACCCTGCATGCAATCCTGATCATATTGAGAGCTTGGTATTTTGAGAAAAATATCCGAGGCTTTTCTCCGCTAATTATTAGCATGGAAATAAGACATTTGTACTGCAGATTCTCTCTCCTCAAGGTAGGCAGGGTCTGCAAAACACCTGCAGACAGCAGGCTGAAAATTGCTGGGTGTTGGACTTGTAACTGATGTTCCATGGCGGGGATGGTGAAGGGGCAGCATGTAGTCACCAAAAATGCCTTCAGGGTCTTGGGGCAGTCGATAAGGGAATTTGGGGGTACAAGTCATATTCTGCTCTATTCTTCCTGTAGAAGACAGCAACATTGGAAGAAACAGACATATTGAGTCTATCAATATATGGCTTCATGACTGGTTTCACTGCAGAAATGTTGGGTTGTTTGACAACAGAAAGGCTTATGCAGCACCAGGCACGCTGGCATCAGATGTTTCTCAGTGAAGAAGGAGCCTTTTTGCTTGGGAAAACTAGTGTCTCACTTGCAGAGCTAGATGTGTCAGGATAGAGGAGCAAGATCAGGCTTATCCCTGGCCAGCTGTAGGATGAGAGGCAAAGGTTAGAGGGATAGGGTGCTAGTGAGGGCTCTCTGCTGAAGACTCTGAAGTCACACAGTGCTGACCAAACTGAGACACGCAGCCTTATGGAGACGAGCCAGTTCAGGGGGTTCCTGAGGTAACAGGAGCCACCAGGGAAACACCAGAGAATGGTCTGACAGGAAGGAAATGGTGCAGGATGTAGAATGACAGCTTGGCCATTTGCCCAGCTGAGGTACCTGTATAGCAGCTACCTGCATGCAGGTTTGGGAGCAAACAGGAGAAGCTGGAAGCCATGGAAAACTATGCTGCTGGAAAACTATGTCCTAGCTGCCGTTACTGAAGCCTGGTGGGATGAATTCCCTAAATAGAGTGCAGTTACTGATGGCTACCTGGTCAGAAAGGACAGGGAATGAGAGATGGACAGGTTGCCCTCTACACCAAAAAGTGGATTGAGTGTGATGAGCCATCTCTGAAGAACAATCTGTGAACTGAAGAAGAAAAACAATGAGCAGGTAAAAGCCTGTGGGTAAGAAACAGAGACTGAGGCAACAAAGGGAACCTTATGGTTGGTGTCACTACAGGTCCCTGACCAAGGCTAGCCTATTGATGAGACCTTGCTCCAGCTACAGGAAGGATCACACTCGAAGGCTCTTATTCAGCTGGGAGACTTCAGCCACCCTAGTGTCTGCTGGAAAAAGTAGCAGAGTGAGCTGTGGGTAATCAAGGATATTCCTGGAATGCATGGAAAATAACCTCCCACAGGAAGGGCTAATACACAGCCCTAGTGGAGGGTGGTGTTACTGAGTCTGTTGGTCACACAGGTGAGCTAACTGGGGCTATCAAGATGGGAGGCAACCTGGGCTGCAGTGATCCTTCACTGGTGGAGCTCACAGTCCTGAGGGATATGGGTGGGTAAGGAGCAGCACAGAGAGGACATCAACCTGTTAGAACAAATCCAGAGGAGAGCTACTGAGTTCATTAGGGGCATGGAGCACGTCTCTAGTTGGAAAGGCTGAGTAGAGACTGGTTATCCTGGAAAAGAGAAGGTTTTGAGGTACCTAATTGAAGCATCTCAGTACCTGAAAGGAACTTACAGGAAAGTGGGAGAGGGGCTTTTCACAAGGATGTATACAGAACAAGGGGGTAACTAAGAGACAGTAGGATTATATTAGATATTACACTGTCAATGATAAGGAAACTTCCCAGTCTGACCATTCATAGGACTCACTTGGCAGTCACTCTCCCAAGGCCAGGGACTTTCCTTGATGGGACCAAAGCCCCTTCACAATGAGTGTCTCCAGTGACCTGACAGGCCCCTGCTTTGCTTGCTACACACCCACGTGTTCAGACCAGATTTCCTCATAGCAAAGTCTCACATGACTCATTCCACGGAAAAGTTTGTTCAAAGTACAGTAACACAGAAATAGCCTGAGCTGGTGTCTCTGAGGAGGAACCCCCAGAAAAGGAACCCCCAGGCTTTTATACTCTCCCAGTCAATTCCCACCCAAGTCTTGCTCTTCCTCTTGACTCCTGCTGCTCCTGCTGTGTCTCTCAATGTCCATTCACCTGGCTGGCACCACTTGTCTTCATTCCCCCTTTTATCCAAGTTGCAGTTCATGGCCTCTTGTTCAGGCTTCTACCCAGAGCTCAATCTACATCTCAAACTTCATCTCAATTTGCAAAGTGAGGTAGGTGCTTCAGATGAATTTCTCAGCTGGGAGGGTGGTGAGGCACAGCAACAGGCTCAGAAAAGCTGTGGATGTCTCATCCTTGCAGGTGTTTAAGGCCAGGTTGGATGGGCCTGTGAGAAACTTGGTCTAGGGAAAGGCGTTCTTGCACATGGCAGGGAGGTTGAAGCAAGATGATATTTAAAGTCCCTTCCAACCCAAACCATTCTGTGGGTCAATGATTTTATGATAGCTCAAGATGTATTTGCAGGCAGAAAACAGGTTGGAGAGGCTGGAAAAGCTTTCTTGGTGATGCTGCTTTTATCATAGTATCCCATCTCCATAAATTACAATGCTTAGCTGGTATTCAATGTCTTTCTCTAACCCCAACATAAGCTGCTTGACTGACAAAGTAAAAAATATGAAGAGCTCTATCTACAGATATGCTTTGACAAGTGCTATATCAAAATGCTTGCTTTGAAATACTGATAATTTTAGTCAAGATCAGGTTAAACAAATATCACAAATGAATTTATCTTAAGCTCCTATATTTAGCAGAAATGTCTTGCATTGTTAGAAATGCTAGCATACAGAAACAAGTACCATGTCCCCAGATTAACTATGAAACATGAAATGGTAAAATGGCTATGGAAAAGAAGTATCTGTGAGAAGGTCTTCAGCTTTTTCTGAATTTTGGAGAATTATCAGTAAAGTAGGAACCTTGTATTTTAAGAAACATATAGTGGAAACAATAAGAATCAAATTTTGATAGCCTTTAACAAAATGGAAGAGTGAAAGCGTTGAATTTGCAGTGCTTTTCTATGACCTGTCAGCCACTCAATAAAAAGAGTGCTTTCATCAAGTTTCATACAGTTTCATATTTTCATTCCAGGTTGGTATCTCACTTGTGACCTGAGATATTTGGAAAGCTCTGTAGTGTTCAGAGGATACCTGTTAAAATGGACAGGTGTGTCAGCACTTGCAGAAACAGTTCCATCCATTACCTGGATTACCTGGTTCTTTTCCTTGGATCTAGATGAGAAGGCTGTGGAAGGCCGTCTGAGATGGCATGGCAGCCCTGAAGAAAGCTCTAACCCTCTACAAAGGACAATCTATCAATTGCACCAGGATTAGGCACTTTGGGTACCCAGCCTTAGGAGCTTGCCGTGCGTGGCAGCTGTGGAAATTCATTTTCTGTTGAATAGGGCCATTAATGAGTAACAAAAGAACCACGTGCTTCAGTTAATATTAACAGCAGAACTCCAACAGGCTGCTTAGAGATGCAAAAGTCATGGTAAATTAAAGCACATCTAATTCAAAGTAACATTTATTGCAACCTGATTGTAACATTGGTAGTAAATCCTGCAAAATTTCTTCTCTAAATGGTGGGAAGTATAAAGTCTGGCAGGCAATGTATATCTGGGACTCTGTCCATTTCCTGTAAAAAATGCAAACTGTTTCTCTGATTATGATGTGAGAGACAGATTAATTGAAATTGCTTAGCAGAAGATCTCTTGAATATTCATAGCCTGCAAAGTACTGGGTAAGACACTCACATACAGTTAACAAAATTAAAACAATATAATAAGTTTACCAAAAGATATGATCTTAGCTCTTTAAATAAAAAGCAAATACAGGCTTGTGCTTGATTATGGAGAGAAAGATTTTTTTAAAGTATGAAAATTTAATATTACATACTATCAAAGCAGTCATTAAAGTAACACAGAGCTTAGATCTCCAGTGCAAAATTTAGAAATGGGTTGTCAGTGGATAAAACCATCTGCCACACCTTCTTTGAATATTTATATGCCAATTTGTAATGTTTGTACATGTGGATCAGACTTACTCTTGCATTATTGTGGAATTACAGAATCGTTAGGGTGTTGTGGTTTGACACTAGCCCAATGCCAGACACCTAAGGGAGTCACTTGCTCACCCTCCCCTGCCACAGCTGGGCAGCAGAGGGAAAAGGGAAAAAAGTTAACGAAGGATTCCTGAGTTGAGATAAGGACCAGGAGAAAGCGCTTCAAAGGCAAAACAGGCTCAACTTAAGTTTCAAAGTGAATTTATGACTAACAGAATTAGAGGAGGATAATGGGAAGCAAAATAAGCC
>JAODKT010001744.1:47239080-47251486 GCA_027576195.1 Cossypha heuglini
TCAAACAATTATAATACTTGGGGGGAGTGGAATTAAAGTCTCTATTTCAAAGGAAGACTTCTGCTTTTATCAGCAGACACCTGTCCTTCAAACCAGGACAATGTGTTTCCATCATCTGGATCTCTTGGCACTCCTTAAACAAAATGTACAGAGTCCTAAAAGGAAAATGAAATTTTAAACACAATCTTAATTTATGAAAATGTGAATATTGGGTTTTTTTCTGTGTTCTTTTAACCTCATTATTTCCATTTAAGGAAAATGGCAAAATTGTGATGAAGCAATTACTTACCTTCATTATTCTCTTAGGAGTTAGTAGTAGCTCTTCTTATCTAGTTACCAGGGTTTTTTATTGTTACTGTCACTTTTATTTGTATCATTCAAAGTACTTATAAACCTACTTTGGTATATCAGATTTAGGTCAGAACTTCTAACCTGTTTAGTTGGTGCAGGAAACACTTTTAACTATTTTCTAAGTCAGAAACATCTTTTTTGTGTGTCTTTCCTGTCACCAGTTTTGCACACTGACTACTACTTCATTTCTTCCCCTCAACCAAACACTAGCTTTAAGAGATTTTGGACTTGAATTCTCTTGTGCTTTCCTCAAAATGAAATTTTGCTTGTATTGAGTGTGAGGCACTTGAAGGAAAGTCTTTCTTGAATATATTAAGAACATGCACTAGGAGATTATATGAATGGCAAATATAACTAATATTATTTTTGGAATTCTTTTATAGATGATTATTTAAGGAGAATAGTATTTTAGAACAGTTTTATGAGTAATTTCTTAGATCTCAGAATTCCTTGTGAAGTCATGGTAGAGCTCTATCTATTGATTTGGAATAACTAAAGGTATGCATTTTAATTAAGGCCTTTTATTTACTAATTTTAAAGAACTGTTTTATTCCTAAAGATATTTTCTTTCAACCAAAATTTCTCAATGTAGTTGAAAGAGTCCCAGATGAGTGGGAGAGAAATTGAAGTCATCCCCTTAATCTTAATTTTCATGGCAAGAGTTAAACTGACATGTTGCTATATATTTAAATTCTCTTTGTAGCCAATCTGAAAGAAAATATGCTGTCTCAGCTGCAACTGCTTAACATGTGTTAGTGTTTGATCATTTTTTATAGTCATAGGACTTTTAACAAATGCAGAGCTTAGTACCCACTTTGGGGTCAAAGAGGTACAGAGGACATTCCCTGCGGAAGCACCCTGAGGAGTGAGGAATATCTAAATAGACCTTTTCCCACCCTCTTCTCTTGCAGACCTCCTGCTGCTCTACTACTCCTGTGCCATCCATGCAGGAAAGCTGCTGCACTCACAGGAAGCCTGTCCTCCTTCTGTGGTGGGGAAGTGAGCTGGGTTTGTTTTCAGCCTTTGGTTTTTCACTTTGGAGGAAGCAGCAGAGGCAGAGATGGAGCTGAAGATATTCCCCTAAGCTGGTGTCTGTTTTAATCGACTTGTTTAATTCCTCACTTAATTTGCTTTCCTTAAATGTATACTTTCCTTTCATGTTAGTAGACTTCCGTATTCCTTCCACCATCCACTTTTACTCTCATTGCAGAAGTTTTATGAGTCTTTTTCCCCAGTAAAAAGTGGCTGTTCAGCAGCCTTTGAGCTTGTCATCACAGATTTAAAAGGAAATATTTACTGGCTTGTTTTCTCTTTACTCTTTGGCATTGTCCATGTGCAGCTGGTTTCTGCAGATGTTTTCTGAACAGAGCTACGACTTCTAAACCCTTGCAAATATCACCAGTGTTAGAAATTTCTACTTTACTTAGTGCTGCATCACACAAAGATACATATATCCTTTGCAAGATCCGGCTGCACCCCTTGCCTTAAATATAACCTTCACCTCCTTGTAAATGTATGTTTTCTCATAGCAGTAGAGTAAAGGTGTATCTGTTATTGATGCTGGAATGGCCATCCTAATGTGAAAACCATGGTTTCAAATAAGCTGTGTGTTCTGTTCACAGACTAAGCATGCTCTTCTAATTACCTTTGAATAATTTTATACCGCATCGATTTGCCGCTGAACTTCTCATTAACTCCCTTTCTTTTTTAACTTTTAATTCTTCTTTACCCTCTACATCTTTTTGTGTTTTTCCTTGATGTCTATTTCCTTCCTCAGCTTTCTCCATTTAATTCCTTTCAAATGAAGAACACTTCTGCACATGGATGTGTCCTTTCTTCTTCTGACTCTTAGAGTTCCCACCTTCTGTAAAATATTTTTTTTGAGCATCACATCTGCCAAGTGCTTTGACTTTTGAGCTTTTGAAGGAAAACATGTCAGAGAAACAGAAATGCTCCTGACAAGTACCCTTTATTCTGTTACACCCTCTCATTTATTAGTGGCTGATTAGGGTATAGGGAACAAAGGCCATATGTGGTAGCTGGTATATATGTAGGCAACCTTGTGCATATTTCTAAGCATTTAAAGCAAATAATAGAAAGTGGAGTTGGTCCTTGGCTGTGAAGAACTTTACTGGCTGGAGTATGTATCCTAAGGCTGGGCAGGGAGAGGGGTTGTATCTCCAAATCCTGAATGGTGTAGACTCCCAGAAATTTAGAGCATTTGTTTTTCATTATCTGGGTTTTGTTCCAAAATAGTGAGACTCTTGCTAGTGATGACAGGCCATATCTCCTAGCTTTAGAACAGAACTGTTCTACCACTGGTGGTCCATTTAAAAAAGAAACTGTAGTGGGAAGTCAACCTAAAGCCCATTGCTTCCCTTACATTTCAGAGATTCTTACCTTTGGGGGACAGTGTTTGACCTAAACTTTACAAGAGAGAAAAGACATTTCAAATGCTTTCAAATGCCTTGAAAGTGTCCCAGGAAAGAGCAAAGATGCCACTGGTGAAAGTGGATAGGTCTGGTAGCTTCAGTCTTTAATCCCAAATGTAGAGAAGCCAATGCTTCCTTCAGAAATCAGTGCTTTCTTCAGACTGACTACTCTTATAAATTAACAAGAGGGAGAAAGTTACATTGGATTTGTTACTAATTATGTTTGGGTTTTGTCTTGTACTTTCATAAGACAGCATGTACCTTTAAAAATTCTTGAAGAAATCTCCAGTGTTTTTTTTAATTGGTTAAATATTTTCTTCTATAAAAATATATGATTTTCATAGAGGGGAGTATGAAAGGAATAACATGAAACAAGCAAGGAAAAGGAAGACACAAATCTGCTTTATATTCCTTTATTTTGGGAAACTGGTCCTAAGTGAGATACTGCAAGGGTACTGTATCTCAATGGGACCAATTGTATTAAAGAGATTGTGATGTTCTCAGTGTGTGGAGAACTCTGCTCAGAATAGCTATGTTAGATTTCTTGAGCTATTCCATATAGAGTTTGCCTGATTTGGATTTTGTCATTTGTAAAAATGGTATTGTAAATTGCTTTCTTTGCTTCTAGAAACATGGATTTTAAGAAGGTGCTTACAACTAGTCTAGGATTTGATATGACAGATATTTATATTTAATGCTGAGCAAAACACAAAATACACTTAACCCTTATTCAGTTGCATTGTAAATGTATTCTACTTTCTTTCAACTGAAGTGAATTATATTAATAACTTGTTATTGTTAAAATGTCAAGAGTATTTTCTTTCTCTTTGAATTATCATTTCTTTGCTCAAGGTATTGGGTTTTGCTTATCGCTCCTGACATGGAAAAGAAGAAAGGTAATCTTACATGAAATGTTCAGACTTCTCCTGAATAGGTAGGTTATTTCTTTTAGATTAGCTCAAGTAATAGTTACAGAGCTGACACATGGAATGTGGAAGGAGACAGGAACCAGACAATGCAGTGAAACTGAAATGCTTCCCTGTTTGAAAATGCAGTTTCCCTGGGACTAATAGAGTGATGAGCACAACATGTCAGGCATTGCTGTATGTGGCACTTCTTTTTATTTTCACCAAACTGATTTCAAGCATGGAGCTTTTATTTTACTGTGACATTATCAAAATAATTTACATTCACCTTGCAGGGTTGAAGTATACCTGTTTGGGGAGGAAATCTGAGAAGTTCAGGAAGAAAAAATGCACCTCAAGGAGTTTTGAATTTCACTTCACCTCTGCAGCTGATGAAAAATATTTACTGTAAAGTATCTGGTTAGTGAGATAGACCTTAAATGGTTCTCCCCTCTCACCACTTCAGAAACAGGTTATTCTGCCTCTTAAAGGAAAGTTACATTATGGGAAATATGTTAATCCCTGTCAGTCTAGAAGGGTTGAGGACTGTGTGGGTTTTGTGGTCGAGAACTTTCCAACCTGACTTACAAAGTGAACAGAAATGTGAAGTTAAGCCTTTGAATAATGGTATTGTTCATAACCAGAAATATATGAGATACTCCTTCTGATTGCTTTACTCCAGCAAGCCAAAAATATTCAAACGGCTGTCTTCATCATAAACTCTGGTTTAACTTTAAATTACTGTCCTTCCTCCCAGCTTCATACAAAGTAGTACAATTTTATATTTCATCAGAAGGGACAACCTGGATCCAATGCTGCCAAATTTTTTTTTCCAGTAGAGTTGGTTTAAGCCAACATGTGTATATTTTTATATTCTCATTTTCAAATTAAATTAAGCTTTCCAGCAGCTGCTACTGATTAATTTTTAAAACCATCTTTGAAAGAGCAAGGTCCAGGGTAATCTTATTTCTGTGAATTTTTATTTAAAGTAAACATTTGGCCCAATAGTATTAGTAATAGTATTGTTTTCCAGAGGGACTGTTTTGCTTAAATATTTATTAGCTATTATTTTAAATTTATTAGATTGAAGCACAATGTACTACACCTGGGTTTTGGCAATCCCAGGCACACCCACAGGTTGGGTGGAGAAGGGATTGGGAGCAGCCCTGTGGATGAGTCTTGGGGATGATGGTTGATGGAGAGCTCCACATGACCCAGCCATGAGCACTCACAGAACAGAAAGCCAAACGTGTCCTGGGCTGCATCCAGAGCAGTGTGGGCAGGGGAGGGAGGGGATTCTGCCCCTCTGCTCTGCTCTGGTGAGACCCCACCTGGAACCCTGCATCCAGCTCTGGGGTCCCAGTGCAGGAAGGACATGGATCTGTTGGAACAAGTCCAGAGAAGGCCAAAAAGTTTCTCAGAGGACTGGAGCACAACCCCTACCGAGCCAGGCTGGGAAAGCTGGGGGTATTCAGCCTGGAGAGGACAAGGATCCCGGAGACCTCACAGCAGTCTCCCAGTAAGAGAAAGGAGCTTACAAGGAAGCTGGGGAAGGAGTCTTCATCCGGGTGTGTAGTGATAGGACAAGGAGTAAAAGATATGAGTTGAAGGAGGTTAGATATTAGGAAGAAATTCTACACTGTGAGGGTGGTGAGGCACTGGAACATGTTGCCCAGGGAGGCTGTGGATGTCCCAGCCCCGGCAGTGCTCAAGGCCAGGTTGGAAAAGGCTTTAAAATCAACCTGTTCTAGTGGGAGATATCCTTGGCCTTCAGAGTGGGGGTTAGGACTATATGATCTTTATGGTCCCTTCCAACCCTTAACATTCCACAATTTTGGCAATGAAAGGAATGGAAAAATAAATCTTAGTTTTAGTATCTAGATCTTACAGTGATACCAAAAAATTTTCATGTGATGCCTTATCTGTGGGAAGTCTGCATATCCTTTAACACTACTGGTGTGATTTCTTTTCTGACTTTAAATTTGAAGAAATATCATTATCCTGTCTAATGTTAACCTCAGCTCTTTTTTTATTTTTATGTCCTTATAGCTTCAAAATTAAAACTGTGAATGGGAATACCATTGAGAGTTGAGGAAAACACCACTCAAACCTCATGCTGGCCCACCCACAGAACAAAGCAAGCAAACAAATAAAGGAAACAAACAAACAAACAGTCTTTTATTTTAAAATCACTGTCATTTATTCTTCCATGCCAGAAAAGGAAGTTAGAATAAAGTCTGGGTTTGCATACTGCAGAGTCTGGGTGAAGTTCTGAGGGTAATCTCATTTTTGAACTCCCAGGCATGCTTCCTATTTCTTTAACAGAAATACTAAAATCAATTTACTCTGCAGAGAATTTATCCTGGCTGTCTGACATTTGCAAATTTTACTGGATTTCTGTGGGATGGAGAACATGTAGAGAGTCACAGTTTTAAAGTATTATCCATTGCTAATATGAGATTTTTTTTTTAAATGTAGTCACAATTTATCTTCCCAACCCAGCCCATGGAAAGGAGAGAACTGGATATGTTTTGAAGACTTGTTCTGAGTGTGACTGGAAGGGATAATAAGAAGCATTTTACCAGTTCTTAAACCATATTCAAAAGAACAATTGCTTGTCATTGAATGTATCTGGAAGAGAAAACATGGAAACAGCAACCGATTCCATCATCTTGTCTTGTAATAAGTGCTAAAGCTATATATAGTACCTCCCCTTACTGAGCCAGTTTGAATAACAAATTAGTTCTGAGCTTTGTATTTCCCCAGGAGCCTCCCAAATGAATGGGCCAAGGTGTTATTAAGGGCATATTTATACTGTGTTTAAATCCTTTATGTAATGACATAATTTGATGTTTAGGATTATTAATGAGTTGGATTTTTTCCTAAGATCAAGTGCTTGCATGAATATAAACACAGAAAAATCTTGCTTCCTTCTTTCCACCCAATAAAAAGCATCATTTTTTGATCATAAAAATGAAAATAAAACAAATAGGTATATTCCTAAAACGGTTTGTAAATAAAAAGAAGCTTCCAACTATTATCTACTTATAAGAATTATCCTTTTTTTCCCCGATATGTTTATTCTTATTTAATGTCTTGGAAAAAATAATTTGCTTGTGGGATAGAACTGCTGGAGGAAAATTCATACTTAACCTGCCAGTAAATGCCATAGTGGGTAGTTAAGCAGCCCAAAAGAGTACAATTTTGCTTTGTAAAAATGTATGTGTTTTGTAGAAATCAGTTTTGGAAGGAACATCTGTCTAGACATTTCATATATTAAATAGTAAAGAACTGTAGCCCTGGATTTATTTAATACAACTGCTTGAGTGGAAAGTCTTGTGTTTTATGTATGGGGCCAAGAGTCATAAAACCCTGGACTCTAGTCCCCTTTTTGATGCTGAGTGACCTTAATAATTCTTTGCACTTACATAGCACTTGGCAAACATTATTAATTTAAACTTCACAGAGTCCCCGTGAGGTACAGGGCTGTAATTATCTGACTTTTTCGAGTGTGAGAATTGAGACTCGTAGGGGTTATGCTCTGCAATAAAACAAGTTCAGAAAGAGGGTGGAAACCCAGGTCACTTGGCACTTACTCCTGCTCCTGATGTGCTGGAGTACTGCTTGAAGCCTCAGCTCCTTAGCCTAGCACACGGGGTCAGTGCTGCTTTCCAGGCTGTAGCGCTCATGCTGAGCTATGTGCCAGGGTGAGAAGGATGACACACATCTGTGGCATCTGTCTTCTGTGGAAGGTGCCACTGACCTGCTTCGAATTCTTAGGAAACTCCGTGTGGCAAGGTGGGCAATTCTAGCCCCAAAGAAGGCAATGAAATGATGTCTTATTTTAACAGGTATTGAAAATCCAAGAGGGTTTGCCACAAATGAGCTTGAAGTGGATGCAGAGCAGGGCAGTAGATAGCACAAGAAGGCTGAGGCTGTCTTGGTTACTCACTGCGTGAAACTGAGGCAGGCACTCATCGTTTTTGAGCCTCAGATTTCTTTTTGCATGTTCTTAATTTGCTTTTAAGCCATGATGTTCTGCCAAAACGTGAGCTTAGGAAATGTTGGATTTTAGTGTGGTGTTTCATGGCTTTCAGATTAATCTAACTGAATTTCGAGTGCAGAAGCTTTTTCCTAACTAAGGCTTTCACTTATTTGCTTGTTGTTCCTAAGACGGTCCAAATTGCTGAAATCAGAAGACGACACGATGTGGATGTGCAAACAATTTTTACTGCCAGCATTTACATCTGGTGGAAGTGCCTGTGGGTGGCCAATTTGCAGGAGGGGCAACATAGGAGCCTCCCAGCTCATACACTGTGAAGTTTTTCATTCCTGAGCTCATTTGAAGGCACTGTGGAGCAGGAAGAAAGAAGACATTTTAATTTACCTTTCTGACAGATCCGAAGTGCCAGCTACAGAACAGCAGGTGCAATGGTACTTTTAATTTATCATGATCTTCACCAGCCTGCCAAAGTGCCCTGAGTGCACCATTCTAAAATTGTCTTTCCCTCACAGTGTATGTGGGCTGCCCCTGGATCATGGTGTTTTTCCTACTCAAACAACATTTTGCTTTCTGTAGATAAATTTTACAATAAAAAAATATGCTACCCCTTTACTGGATTCAATAAAGCACTTCTGTTTCTTCCTGTGATTTTTTTGATGTTTTTTTTTTCTTTTTTTCCCCCCCATCTTATGTTTTGTTTTTCCTGTTTTTGTTGTTTTGGGGCTTTGTTTTGTTTTTTCCCAATTAACAGTATTTCCTTTTGTAAAAGTGGTTTTATTTGCTATGCATCCCAACACTTCTTATATGTCACCTATTCATAATAATTTTGATGTAGTGAATTATTTTTTATACAAGTGTGCTTTCTTTTGTATATTTCAGAGCCTTCTGTTCTCTCAGCTTCCCAGTAAATTATTATTTTCTCTGTATTACTTTACATGCTGTAATTGCTTTGTTATCTATAAAATAAAGGTAGGCTTAGTTTACTCCTTTCATCACTGCCAGAACCTCAGTGAATGAACTGCAGTTCCTCTCATTACCATAGCTTTGTTCTGCTTTGTTCTAGTGATAATTGCCCTTGTCATCCTCTTGTAACATTTGCTATGAAAACTTGTGTTTAAAAACAGAGAGAAAGTAATAGGTGGTGTTGGAGAAAGATTAATTAGGCAGAATATTTTGCAAAATGAGTTGATAAAGGAATGTTTGTATTTCACATCATTAAATAACTGAGTCGGAATTGATTATGTAAATAGCAGCACACATGGAGGAAAGGCTAAGCTGCTTTACTGCAGCAGATACAGTAATAATATGGCAAAACCAGTTTGTATTGTTTGTTTTGGTCAAGTGAAGACAAATGAAAATTTTCAAATGTCTGTCTGTCTTTAAACTTTTTTTTTTCTCTCTCTGATGTCCTTTACCTTTCTTCCTTACAGCCTCATCTCCCTGTTTTTACACTTAAGAGTTATTTTTTGTAAGATGGCTATACTGCTTTTTAAGCCATGCCTTTATGAATCCCTTTCCCAAAGGCAGTGAAAGAAATGTGTTTTGCTCACAATGACCAAATCAGTAAACAAGTTTGAAGTTAAGGTCTGTTTTGTGCTGCTGGGGAGCTCACTAACACTGTCAAAAACATTTTCTGGGAACTTCCAGCCACATAATTTTTGTGAAGCTAGCTAACATTTGCAAAGGAATCCCTTTTTTTTTATGAGAAATATGTGTGAAGTGACCAATTGAAAATACAAATAATAAATATATAAATAAGAAAAGAGATTCAGTCTCATGGATATGTACATGTTGTTTCCCTAGTTCCGGAATGTTTAGTTAAGCTGCAGTTATTTATAATATCTCTCAGTAAACAGCCTTCACTGCTACTCATTCAGCATTATTTGTGTCCTGGGAGTCTTCCAAAGGAAACTAAAGATTTGGCAAGGCCTGGAAGCTTATACAGAAGCCTGTTTATTGTAGAGGAATTTGAAAGATAAACTTGTCATCAAGGAAACTAAGGTTACCAGGTGAAAATGAAAGATAATGTTACTGTATAACAGGACCAGTGATGGAGGTGTTCCAAAACAGCGGAACCAGCCTGGGAAAATGCCTGAGACAGAAGGCAGAGAGATAGCTCCAAGGGCAGTGGGTGTGTGTTACCCTGGTTCTGTGTCTCTGATAACCTTGTGGTGGAGCTAGCCTGTGTCTGAGATGAAACTCTGCACTTTAACACGGAGGTGTATCTTCTTCTCGGCTATTTTTAATAAAACACAGCTGAGTGCATTCTTCGGTGGACTTGGTTGCTGAAATCCAGTTCTCACTTCAACACTAAGTACAGTGGAACTGATACAGGTCCTTGTTGTGAGCACAGCCACAGTGCAAATGTAAAGGTGATCTGTTCTTGGAGGACAACACAGCAGCTTTTCAAAAGACTCATAATAGGCTGTTGGTAGAGCAAGGGAATGTGCGTTTGAAGATATAAAAATTCTAGAGACCACAGATGTAGTC
This sequence comes from Cossypha heuglini, assembly GCA_027576195.1. Lineage (NCBI taxonomy): Eukaryota > Metazoa > Chordata > Aves > Passeriformes > Muscicapidae > Cossypha > Cossypha heuglini. The sequence goes on from JAODKT010001744.1 coordinate 47,249,262, forward strand.
CTGTCTCCAGCAGTGTTTCCAAGCCTATATCCATTACAGCAGAGAGCAGCAGCTGCTGTCACCACAGGGTGCTTGCTCAGTTCATTTGGAGAGGCATGGAAAGCCACAGCATATTTTTTCATCTTGCTCCCTCCAATGGAAGGTATGCTCAGATGGAGAGAGAGTGATATTCAATGATTGCATTCATCTGTTGAACACTGGTAATTACATATTCATGATACCATCTAACTGCACTCAAATCAAGCCCCTTTGATTTTGGAGTCTGTTTATGTGTGCAGTATGCAATGCAGAAGAGGAAGGAAAGCATTCTGTGCTGTGAAACGGCTGCCAACTGTACTCCAGTGCTCTGGAGCTGTGGGGTCTGACCTGTGACCTCATTGCCATGAATAAAAAGAATACATCCCAGTACTTTCATAATTTTAGAAGACCCTTAGGTCAGATACACAAAGTCTCACAGGATTAAGTAAATGAGAACAAACATCTGCCTTCAAATTTTTAAGGAATGGGTAAACTAATTGCGATTGACTGTTACAAAAGTACGCATTTTTTGTCAAATACATAATAAAAATACTCTGAATTAAATCAGAACACTTGACCATTGATAAAGAAAAGAACACAGAAAAACCTTAGAAAGACAGGGCAAAATATTGAATAAGTGAAATAGTTTCTATATAGCTGTGATTCAAGGTCCAATATGGCTCCAACTAACTTAAGTATCAACTGAGGAAGGGAATGTTCTCTTCAGCTGATTATAAAGGCAATTGATTTTTTTTCTTAATATGTAATACATCCAGTTATTTTCACAGCAATGAGAAGTGGTTTAAGTGAGAAGCTTCTAAAGCCTGCTAATTAGGAATGGACTGGACACAGCTATGCATCTGCCCATAATCTGTCAGAACGAGGCTAACAATATTCTCTCTGTAGATGGAGTTCAAGACAAGTTAATGGTGTTTGTCTTTCTCTATATTTTTATTTGCTCAGTCTGCTTCAGCTCTTTGGCACTTGCTAAAGAGCTATTGAAAATGTTGACCCAATACTCATATCAAAGTTTATTTTCTTTTTCCCCCCTGTGTTTAAGCATTACATCTCAATTCAGTGATGGTTTTCTTGTCAGAGAGGTACGTGCTTTTTGTGTTACAATCATTATATCCAGTAGGAATTCCTCATGCACATAAGCATTTGATGAGCCATTACCAGAATTGTGGTTGTTCAGGAAGACTACAGAATGTTTATGAGACCACAGATTTTACTCTCATATACATTACTTTCCATGTGTTTCCTTTCCTGCTCTTTTATTTTCATAGGATAATTTTTTCTCCATGAACATTTTCTTTTCACTACTTTGCATTTTGTTTAACAAGAACAAAACAAACGTAAAGTTTTTTTATATTTAAAATGAAGAAAGGTTTATGATGCAGATAAATTATGCAGATGAATGATACAGAAATAAAAAATGGTCTGATCTCTCTGTTTTGATTTGTATTCTATGTGACTTACATTACTGTCCCCTATTAATGATGATCTCCAAGAAGAAACTCCTGCCAGTAAGAGTATTTTTTAATATGAAATGCAGTGTCTGCTTCAATTTTACTACAAAAAAAAATGAACGGATTTTTGATCCACTCTAGAAGCCCCATTTTTATTTGAGAGGGACTGAATCTAATTATTGCAGAATCTCTCTTGAAACACTTAAGGATATCAGCATAAGAGTATACCAAGCAGTCCCTTGACCTGTAGGTAATAATTTCTAGCTGTGCTATTGTAATAGATTTGAGACTCTTCTCCTGTAAAAAAAAGGTAAATGCAAGTTATATCAAATTGTTCAGCTTACTATTGCAACAATTAGTGGGAAAGAATTAAAATCACAGTGTGAACTAGGAATATTTCTGTCTTACCATCAAGTAAGTAGCCTGTCACCACTAAGTAAAAACATAATCAAATAAGTAATTCCTTCTCTAAGGAGGTGAAAATACTTAAGAAAAATTCTGCAACATCTTGCCTTTAATAATATTGATTACAGCGAAAGTGCTAGAATATGAAGAATTAGAAAAAGCTCTATATTTAGCATACAAATCTGTGGGTTACTTTGTGTCGGGGATCACCGTCCAGGACAAACTCGAGAGTTCTGTATAAACTTGTTACTAAGTTAACATTTACTATTAAAATGTGCTGGGGTGCACAGAGTCCTGCTAGGAGCAGCCAGCCGCGGCTCGGAGCAGGGGAAA
>JAODKT010001744.1:47251586-47262865 GCA_027576195.1 Cossypha heuglini
CTCAGAATCTGAGCATTCATATCTATAAGGTTTTCCTGGTTCATCCTTCCCCACAGGCAACAAGAACATGTGCATTTCTAAAAAGGCATCAGAAAGAACCAATATACTGCTGAGAAAAGCTGTTGTAGCCTGGCTGACACTAGTCAACAATGTATTTCTGCTAAAGCTCTTTTCAGTGCTTTTTAAGATTCCAATATTTATTTTCATAGGACACTTGTATGTCTTTCATGGTTTTATCACCTTTTTGGGTCTTTTTGATGATGGGAAACACTTCTAAACTGATTTTGGATAAGTGATTTATTTTGTGGTTTAAACCTACTTCTATTTTACATTTGTGATGTCATCTTAGCTATGGCATGTTTGTTTCTCTAAGTCATCAAGGGCATTTAAATATGTGATCTGGGATATGTATATAGTGGTACGGTCCCTTTCTATACATAGTTTTAATTTATTGTTATTAATTTTGCAATAAGTCTACTTCTATGGCATTACTTGTATTGTACATTTATGTTATCTTGTAGCTTTTATTTTGAATATAGCTGGACCCAGACCACCAAAATTTAATTTATTATTTTTAATATTTGAAAATATTTTCCCTCTTATTTTTCACAGCCTAGAGAGATAGTGTAATTCTGTCTTCAGCTTATAGAAGAGCATTTTACGTTGCTACGGCTTAAATGCCTCAATACACCTCCCCCACTAAGAACTTAGTATTTTAAAGAAGCAATTCAACTTTTAAATTGAAATATATCCTTTATGCTTATCTCTGCGTTTCTGTGCAGTACTTCTCGGTGCTTTTGCTTTATAATCTGAAGATATAACTAATGTATTCTCTTGTATCTCTTTCACCACTTCTAAAAGTAATGCTGTGAGGCAAGAGCATTTTAGTTTTAGATTTATGCAAATAACTCAGTAGGTAAGTTAGAAGTTCCTTCCCTGATGGCTACATATTACCCTTAATATGTTCCAAAGGACTAGGTTCATTGCAGCTGTATTTTTAAAATTTGGAAGCACTAAAGAACAATAGTTTCACTGGTGCATGAAGCCATGAATGGCTAATGCTCAGAAAGAGAAAACTCAGAGCAGTGCTAGTAGTAGATCAGCTGAGAGAGAAAAGAAAGAGAAACCTGTTCAGATGAACAGGTTGTAATTTTATATCTAAGTATATATATTGATGAAATGGGGGCATAACCAAAGGTGGAACAGAGGAATTACTGTAATATTGAGCTGGTTGCTTGTGAGTATGCTCTGTCTTTTCTATAGCAGTATCCAAAAAATATTTCTGAAATCACTGGGAAAAGTATATCAAAGATTGTAGGTTATTTGCTAAAGCCAGCATCAATATCCAAGAAACTATCCATTATGAAGTTATTGTGAGAGATATTTTCTGAACCAGGGCAATAGAAAGAACTGTTCATAACAATTCCTTCACTTTTAATTCAACTTTTGTAAGAAAAAAAGAACAACAAAAACTAATCTTTATTAGTAGTAAAGGGTAATATTTAATTCTTCTGAGCGAGACAGTAAAGTCAATAAAATTCTGGCTGCAGAATTGAGTAAAATAACTGAAATCTGTATTAACAACTTCTTATAATTTTAAATATCTAGAGACTTCAGTATCTGGAATTACTGAAGAATTTGGCAAATATCTCTCATATCTGCACATAAAATCTGTCACAGACAGGAAGAATTAAAGACATTTCCGAAGTGCTTGGAAAGGTTAAACTAAAGGCTATGTAAGTGGTTTTATTCTGTTATGTCTACCTCAACAATTGATTCTCCTGTGAAATTATTTGTCCCTGAAGTCCTTTGGCCTTGTTGACCTACAAAGAGTAAAATATTTTCTTCAATGGCTTCTCAGGGTTGTGGTTTGAATATTAATACTCAGGCTTGTGTAAGTCAGGCTTACTCTTGTAAGGAAGGGCTACATTTTCAGCTGTTCCTCAGCTGGGTAATGATGCTACACTCCAAAGTCCTGTTGCTTCTCAGTGGTAGTAAAGGTGACATAAAATCAGTGACAAAGGACTTGGCTGAGAGGCTTGGATGCTTTTGAGGAGAGTAATGATTCTGTAACTTCCATAATTTAGGCTTGGGATGATTTGAGTACTTTTGCTCTGACTCTTGGAATAATTTTCTTTTTCTAGAGTGCAATATAGTAGCCCATTTTTTTAAAGAAAAGGTTTTTTCATACAGCATGAAGTGGTGATATTAGTCATACATCATATATGGATGTCACTAGATACACTGTGTGAAATAGAGCTTGGATTTCTGTATGTGACCTGAGAAATTTATGTCAGAAGCAATGGGAGTTGCTAAGAAATTTCAGAGAGACTGAGGAGGGTTTTCCCTGCTTAGTTTCCATTGGAAATGCACGGTTATCAATGCTTTCCCATGGATTTCAGCAAACCAATGCAGTGATGAAATAATATTAATTTGAACAATGTCTATTGAACTTGATTGATCTTTAAGTTGTTAGCTTCATCTCCAACAATTTTTAATTGATTTTTATTCTCTTTTTTTGCTGCCTCTTGAGGTGTTTTCAGTGTCATTGCAGTATTTTCCCTCCTGCTGTACGTATACAGCTCCCACCTGGTTAGCTAAACTGACAACAAGGTGTAGCTAAATATTTGCCAGGGAAGGCTGTTTTGTTACTCTGATCTTCCCACCAGCTGGGCTCTTTGTTCATGTATGTTTTATCTTAGGTTAGCCTTGCTTTTTACATCTGTGGTGTTACAGCTCTGAATTTACTTATGTTTGTTGGTACACACTGGGTCTTTGGTCTGACTTGAGGAACAGTAATTTTCAGTATTTTGAGTGAATATAGAAAAACAAAATGTTTCAAAGAAGGAAAAATATCTTTCAGAAAAATGTTCCTCAGAAAATTATTCTGGAAAATATGTATTAAGTTTATTGAAGAGTACAGTAGTTTAGCCTAAAACAACAGAATTGTCTCCTGACTTTTTTTTTTCCTTTTTTTAAAAAATGTGACTGTTTGTGCTAGCAAATTACATAAAGAGGTGATGGGGACCAGACAGAAAGACAGATGGATTTGAACAAGAATGATGCTGAAAGGTAGAACAGATTAATGTCACAGTAAGGGAGAATTAATTACCTGTACAAAGGTGATGGGAACAGCTCTCCTTTTTGTCCAGCAGATCAGTCTAGGTCTAGACATAAAAGACAAAAGTCAAAATAACTCATTTGTGATAGGAAGTTTAAATTTATATCTTTCTCCTCAAAAACGTTGCAGAGAATTGCAAAGCACAGAGATTACCTTTCCAAGGACCCCCTGCCTGAGTGGAAACAACCATATATCAGAGGCAAATTGTGAGGAGTGTGGGACTTCAAAGGCACTCTCCTCTACCTGATTCCAAGCAGGGGAAGGAGTCCCAGCATCTCAGTTTATTGGGGAATAAGAAAGAAATATGTTCATTCTTCCCCATGATTTCCAGGCTTCAGTTTTGAATTTATTTTGCTGATGCAAAATGGGAGAAGAAAAAATGAGGAAAAGATTACACTCTTTGAGGTGATGATTCAAAGCAGGTGCTCTGTAATAGGAGCAGGAATGAATGGAAGGTTTGTAGGAAAGCTTTACTACAAAAACTTGCCATTTATAGCCATTCAGCCCCAGGCCTAGCTCTTTCTGTGGTTTTCCAGGAGTTGAGATAATGTGACTCTGTGAAATGCTGCAAAGGAATCAAATTCAGTTTCAATAAATGTATTTAAAACGCTATTAGGCATATATCATTTTTATATCCCCTAGTAGAAACATGTGGGAAAATGAGGACAGATGTACTCTGCTCAGGTTTATTCTAGACTTCAGTGGGTCACCCAGAGTGCAGGGAAAAAGTGTTTAAGAAAACTTGCACTCAGAAAGATGAACATCTATTGAAAATCATTGTATTCATTTACAAATGAGATCATTGTACTGTTAAATGATGCTTCTTTTTCTCTCTCATTTTTTTCTTAAACCTGAAAGCCTCTGCTCTTTTGCTTTTATTTGTATGCTGACTTCTGAATCTTGAAGGATTTTCTTGAAAAAAGTCTGCTTGAGGAGGAGGAAATCAGATAGCTAGCAGACAATTTGAAACACAATGATGGGAGGGATGGTAAGTCATTGCTTTGTAATTCCTTTATAAATGGCAATGTGGTTTGCTGTGCAAGAACAGAAATACAGAAGAGTATCTGGACTTGCAAGCATGCATGAGATTACAAAAAGGAGATAGTTTTTGCCACTAATCCACTGCATTTGGTGGAAGAAAAGAAGCTTGGGGCCAGAGCTTTAGAAATTGGGCAAACATCTGATAAAGGATATCCCTTATTTCATTATCTCTTTTCTTCATTCTTGAATGCTGCTTTATATTTTAAGCAGAGTGTAAAACTCTTGCTGATGACAAATCTGTTGGAGAATAGCCTTTTCATTACATACATAGAAATAGAGGTTTTGTCTAATGTGGTTATCCCAATTTCTTTTTCATTTCTTTTCCTAAGTCAAAGGAATAATGCTGTTTCCTGCAGCAAGTGTTCTGCTTCCTATTTTCATGCTATAGGCTGTGCTAACTCTTTACTCCTAGCCATCATCAGTAAAAATAAAAGTAGATCTGAACATACCTGAATTATTTTGGGGTAAAGTTCTCCTGCTTCAGTTTGACATGAAGGCTACAAACACTGGATGAGGGATAAAATACCAAACTTTCATTGACATATGGGAACAAAACTATGCCTTAAAATCACTGTAATTGTACTTGTGCATAAATTGCTAGAATTTAATGTTCTTTCACAAAAAATCGTAAAAGAGCTAGAACCAAGTAGTTTTGGCTTAGAGCTAGGTTTGTTTGTTTGTTTGTTTTGTTTTTTGTTGTTTTTTGTTGTTTTTTGGTTTTTCTTTTTTTTTTTTTGGTTTTATGTTTTGTTTTGTTTTTTTTACAGTTAGAAGAAATACAAACATTGATATCACCTTTTACATGTTCTAGTCTTAGTAGCTGTTTGATCCATACATATATATATTACCTTTCCTTCATTCATGAGTCCTTCTGAATTTATTTGATAGTTTCATTTGCACCTGAACTTTGGAGGTGCTTATATTATGAAACCTGTCATTGGCTAAAAGAATTTGTTTGAGATATTTTCAGTGTTCCGTTTTCTGATGGTGAATGGCAACATATAGCAAAGAATTAATGTTGATGTTAAAGGAAAAAGCTGCTCGATGGTTTTCATACATGGATGGTTTTCATACATAGAGAAGAATTTCTATTAAGAGTAACAATATAATTTTATGTTGCATACATATCTGTGGCAATTTTTTAAGGATTTTTGAATTTTATTCACCTAAAAAATTATGATCTATTTGAATGACTAGTCTGACTAACAGAAGCGGCTGTCAACATTAGAGAAATTGCTTCAGATTTTGAAGACATGGTGTATTTTGTTTTGGAAGGTTAAAGTCATTAACTATAAGTCTTTTTCAAATGATCCCATTTGAAGGACTGCCAAAATGTAAAGAAGCGTATGTTCAAATGAATGAGGAAAGTAGAAGATAAAAGTGCATTATGTACATGCTCTGCAGGACTTAGAATAAGGTATGAAGGAATATTAGAGCATGGTGCTTAATGTGAAATATGCCCTAAGGCAGGGACAGACATTAACAAAAAATCACACTTCTTTTCACCCGCCCAAAACCTTCTGGAGGCATTGACATTGGCCTTCAATGTTGTTTTTTGTCATACTTAATAATGGGGAAATGGTGTGAAAATGTGCTTCCTCTCTAGCCTTTTGGTGGTGGGCATGAAAGCAACTTCATTCTGCTTTTTGGAAGCATTCAAGAACTTCATTTTGCTTTTATGGAGGATGCCAATGTGGGGAATCTATCTAGATGTGTATTTGTGTGTGGGAAGTGGTTGTGATAGCGATTAAATATTGAGGCTCATTCATTGAAAGGAATCTCCAAATATTTTAATGGGTTAGAATCTAAGAACAAGTATTCTGTGGAGATACCATGGTACTCAGGTGTCAGACTAAACTTTGGTCAGGACTTCTTAGATGCTCTTCCATTCTGGTTTAATTTTCCTGCCCACTGCTCCAAACCTGTGGTCTCACAAACAACCATCCCAACTGCCTTTCTTCTTAAGTTTTTTAATACCCTTATGGCTACATCCGGACTGCGGTGCAGTACACTGATCCCAGCTGGGCAGCAAATTCATCCAGTGGGTCCATTTCAGGCTAAAATGTATATATTGGAAAACACATACTATTAACACTTTTATCTCTCAAATCTTTCTGGAGAACCAGGATAAACTGGTTATCCTTCAGGCCAAAAAACAGCTTTAGCATATCCATTATTACGCCAAGCGTGGATAAAAATTAAAGTGTCTGTTGATAACTTACACCTGGTTGGAAGAATTGAGCTTCATCTGTCTGCCAATTCACTTATGATTTGTAGAGGAAAGAGGGAATTCTTTTGCAGTATGTGAAAGGCTGTTAAGGAAAACAGGCAATGAACGCATTGAAAACCAAGCTCAGAATACCACGGCCTCATGCATCTCTTGAAACAGAAGAGACAAAGCAAGAATCAGTGAATGGAATCCGCACTCATTCTTGTTCTTTGAATATTCTCCTCTTGCTAATGCTATTTATTTAGATTCTTCAGTTGCTTGCATCTTCATCATACGAAGTCTCAATCTTCCTTAAAATTGCTTTGTTCAGAGATCATGCTGAAAGACTACATGCCATAATGTAGTCTTAAATGATAAACTGGCTTAAATACTCATGTGCAGACCTGAAATAATACTTAATTGCAAATCAAACGGGACTTAAGTCTTTGAGTGTTTAGTTTATCTTTTTTTGGTTGCTTGGTTTTTGTTTTGTTTTATCTTTGGGGTTTTTAAAATTTTGTCCCCCCCCCACCCCCACCCATTTCTGAGCCCTAGTCTACTTCTGGGCAATAGTTTTATGGGATTGGAGTTTCCAGCACATGAAAATAAATGATCTACATGGTACAGTGCCTCAGACAACATCTCTGTTTCTGTTGAGATTCATGCAAAGTGCTATTATGCAAAGTGCTGGAAATCTGTATCTGTCAGTATACGAAAAGTTGTGTCAGTGATCAGTTTGATGATGAAAAGATGAATCATTTTCTACACAGCTGGTCCATGCAAACAAAAATCAGTGACATTTCATTTCTAATGCAAATTAAGGAGAATAAAATTCAGCTGTCAATTTTTACACCTGTTAAGCATACCATAAATAGTGAGCTTCAAAAATATCAGTTCATAATAAGTAAATGTAGGAGGAGATGACTGATGTACATATCTTCCCTTTGTTTTTCTGACCAATGAATGAGACCTTGTTCTTAACCCATTATTTCATCATTGGGCGTCAGCATTAGTTAGATATATTTGTTGTCTTGCTGCCACATACTGATTTTGTCTAAATAGAAGAGTAGCTCAGAAATAAACAGGTAGTTTCAGTTAAGCTTTTCCTGTTGTATTTATCTGCCTTTCTTAAAATAATAATGACAAGTGACACGGATATAATTTTAAAAATCCATTACTATACAGGTTGCTCAGAGCCCTGTCCGACAAAAATATGAATGTTTTCAGGAATAGAGCCTGGATATACCTCTCTGGCAACCTGTGCCAGTGTTTCACCACCCACAGTGTTAATTAATTTTTTTCCCCTTTATTTCTATACTAAATCTACCCTGTTTTGGTTTAAGAGTATTACCCCTTGTCCTATTACTCCAGGCCCTGCTAAAAATGTGTCCCCATTTTTCTTATAAACCCTCTCTAGGTACTGGAATGTGCTATAAGTTCTTCCTGAAGCTGCCTTTTCTCCAGTCTGAACAGTCCCAACTCTCTCAGTCTTTCCTCATAGATGTGATGTTCAATACCTCTAATCATCTTCAATGCACTTCACCTATATGTCTTCAGTCATTTAACTCGTCCTTTCACTGTTCTATAAGTATTTGATTTCTAGTATTTTTTTATTGGTTAATTTGATAATCAGAATTTTTGATGGGCTAATTCTACCTTGTGCATTAAGCTTTTGTAGTAAGGAACAAATGTGGGGTTTCACCTTTTTGGAAATGAGATCTTGACAGCTGCAAATGAGAGTGTCTTGGAGCATGGAGTTTTCATGTCTTACGTGCTCTGTGTTGAGACAAAGGCATCCAGGTACCAATATCTGTCACACAGATGAGCTGACTTATGCAGTGAACAATCAGGGGAATAAAATAATTGAATTCAGCTGCTAATTTTGTCTAAATATACAGGAATGCTTCCAAAAGTTCTTTGCCTGTATAGAAAACTGCAGGTTACGTTTTTCTTTTCAAGTTTCCATCTTATTCAGGCCTGGCAGCTTGGCCCATCTCTCAATCCAAAGGCTGAAAACTCTCTGGAGGTGTGAGTTTTCCTATACTCTGTTCTTTGATCCTATAAGTATTGCCAATTAAGGTGTATATTTTTTACTTCATCCTCTCATAACAGCACTTTTTTAAAAAAAAGGAATATACATATATGTGAAAAAATAGGTAATACCTTCTGCTTAGAATTGCATCCAGACTGATTTTACTTCATCAATTCTGCCAGCTCAGTCTTCCAAATTTTCTTGTCTTTTTGATCTAGTCTGGCAGCAGTGTCTTTTTCACTCTTCAAACATCAAAATTTGGACCATAATATCTTGCACATGTCATTATTCTTTAGAATGTCACTTTATTCCCACCCTCCTTCTTCCTGGCCACTAAATGATAGATTTGGCATTTTTGTATATGTAGGAAGTTTACATTATTTCAGTCCTTTACTATAGGAAATTTAATTTATATTACTTATAGCTTTTGTATTGCCAGTATTTGTCTCATGTAATGTTGACGAAATTTGAATTTATAAGAGTGAATACAAGAGGAAACCAGCAATTGTCAAGGAATGACTCTGGAGGAAGGTAAGTATGGGACAGTTATGACTGGCTTGTACTGGTTGATTGTGTTGTGCTTTTCAAAATAATTTGCTTGCACCAATGCAGTGATCCATTATCCTTTACATTGGCTTATGTTTTGACTTTATATAAAAAGTTTTTACTCCTCCTATTGGTACTGGTGCTGGTTTCCAAAATGCAAACATCTGTCCTCTAGGAATGGGCTTAGACTTAGAACTATTAAACTGCTGTCAGTTAAGAATTATTTCAGTCAGGAAATCTTTTCTACAGAAAGACCTTTAAAAAATACAAAAGTCTAGTTCTTTAAATTTAATTTCCAATACCATAAGACTGACCCATAAATACCAATCATGTATAATCTTGTTTTAGTTACAGATATTTCCACATTTGAGAAACATTTATTGCAGGAAGAATGCCTTTTAACCAAACCAATTAGATTGAGGGAGTGTGGTATTGTGAATTGCTGGAAAACAGAGAAAACCCATCAATTAATGACTGGCAAAATGTTTCAGGAACTTTATTGTCTGGTCTTTTTCTAATTTAAAAAATATTAACTCACATCAGTCCGTCAGAATACTGTTCAAGGAAAAATATCCAAACCAAAAATGGGTTTGTAGGCTATCAACTGAATTTGATTTTTTAAAAGATTTTTTATGTTGTAACCCTAATTTATCTGTGTCTTAAATGAGATTGAGAGAAAACTTTCACTTACCTTTTTGTTAATGGTATTTCTTATAGATGCAGACCTCCAACCCCCCACACTCACCCAAAAAAAAACAAACTGAAAAAAAACCCCAAACCAAACAAAAAAACGCCTCAGGACTGAAGAATAATTCAGGGCTTTAAATAATATTTTGGCATGACCTACAATAGCACTATTCTCCCACCACCTCCTGTAAATTACTGAGCTGTCAATTTTCCATGTTTCTGCCTGTGTAAAAAAAATTGTAATTGAATGGAATGTGGGACAAGTGAAATGGTGGGAGAATTATCCCATTCTCAGATTAACTACATTTTCATACTGGAAAAACTGAGTATTTTATTATCTGAATAGCATAAGTGTGAGTTTTCTAGACAGATTTTTAATGCTTGTGAACACTCTTTGAAATATCTAGAAAACACTGCATTTCCCTCTTCTCCAGCACCCCACTCCTAGGCTAGATCAGTAAAGCAGAACATTGCAGAGCATTCAGGAGAAGGGTTTGTCGTGTGTGATCATCAGCCTGGTTTTGAGCAGCAAACAGCAGAGTCCTCAAAACTTGTGGGAGTCTGATTGGATGTCTGGTAAAGATAATTCCACAGAGAAAGTAAATTCTCTGTGTCCAGCAGAGTGAGGCTGAATGGACACAGTCATGTCTCACTTTCAGCAGTACTGAATTGTCTTCCAAAATAAATATTAAACCAAAATGTTTGCAACAGAAATTCACAGTGAATATCAGTGCAATTACACATGCTTACTTCCTTTATTTTCACGTTCCTTATTATATGTCTGGTCTAACCAGACATTGCACAGTAAATCAGGAATTCTGTGAAAAAACTGTGTTTACTGAAATAGCTATTGAGTCTGAAATATGCCTGTGCTGAGTGTGAGGGCAGAAAGAGCTGGAAGGATAAAGAAATTAACTAGATGGCAAATAAAATTGACTCCTTAATATAGAGGGAAGGAGACAATGCTTTCTTCCTTCATTTTAATGTATAAAAATCATTGAATAGATTTCCAAGCACTGAGATTGAATAAATTGATTGTAAATAATATGTATTCTGATTTTTTCTTCCTTCATTACCAGTGAACTATCAACTAGAAGTTTCTCTATTTCTTGCTGTTTTCAAGGACAGTTGTCAGGGGAAACCATTTTGCCATGCAAAATGAGCAGGAATTGTGCTATATATCCTCAGCACCAGCTACAATTTTCTTGCAGACAGATGTTACCAGCCATAGACAAGCAGGCTCTGGAATGTTTCTGTACAGTTTTCATAACTTAGGTCACTTGTTGAATAATTTCTCCAAATGCATACCAATTACTTTTTAGCATCTCATTTTTGAGTTTAAAAAAATCAATGTGTGAACAAATGATGAGTTCTGATTTCTCATATATATGTCATTATCCTCCAAGTCATATGTGTAATAGGGATAACAGAGTTGATAAACTAGAGAATCCACTCTGTCAGCCTACCCAGGCAGCCACTTGTTCATCCCTCCCCAACAGGACTGGGGGAACGGTAGAAGCTGGAAAACTCTTGGGTTGAGATATAGACAGTTTAATAGGGAAAACCAAATCCATGTACACAAGCAAATAAGGAATTTATTCACTGCTCCCCACGGGCAGGCAGGTGTTCAGCCATCTCCAGGA
>JAODKT010001744.1:47283232-47297312 GCA_027576195.1 Cossypha heuglini
TATTTGATTTTTCTAGAAATATCTCTCATCTTCTCTTAATTGTATATATGGTAGTACTCAAATATTTTTTTTAACAATAGAGGATTCTGGGGTTCCTCTTGAGCATGGAAAGCTTGTTTTCAAGGGATATGTTTATTTATTTAGGATTTTGAAAGGGCCTGTGCACTTGGGAAGAGGATGCAGTCTAATGTTTTTCTTATTCTTTACTACTGTGTAAAACAAATATTGAGTGTACTCCATAATAAAGTGGTGTTAGGAAAAGAGATATTTCTATAGTTATTTTCTCCAGTCAGGAATTAGAAGGTAATAATTTGTGATGTGGGAAGAACAGAATTAAACAATTGCATTGTTTGGATTGCAGGGAGACACAATACTGAGTGTTTCACTTTCAAGGGGATGTGAAAAATATATTTTTCTTCCTACATAATGCTAAATGGGTCTTTCACTTTAAAACTATGTCTTGCTGGAGCAAAGAATTACTTGCTCATATCTTAGGGCAAATAATTGACTGCTGTCTAATGTAATTCAGCAGGCTGCAGTACCAAAATAGATCCTCTTGTAGCTCTCTGTTGCTGTCTTTCCAGCAGACAAGTCTGTCTTCATGGCACAAGGCATCACACTTCTGTTTCAGGGAAAAAAGCCACACTGCTGGGGCTGAAAGGATGTGCTTTATTAGATGTCTTGATCAAACCATATCCAAACAGCTGCATTTTGAAAAATGTGGCCCTTTAGAGCTAACAGCAACAGCTGATTAACAGTAAGTCATCTAAATAGGCTGTGATACAATCTTTTTTGTTTCAGAATAGTAGTGTCTAAGTTTCAGTGGAAATATAATTGAGCTATTGCAAACAAGAGAGAGCCTGCCTCTTTTATAGGAAGTTGCCTGTGTTTGTGTATTGAATTTTTCCTTCAGAAGGACTCTTTTTTTTTCAGTTATAGCCAGAATTACTTGAGTTTGCCCAGTTTTACTGTATGCTTGTTACACTTTTTCCTAAATTTTCTTCTCCTGAGTGATGGTGAACAGTATTATCACTTTGTCTTGTAAACTCTATTTTCTACAGCAGCACAGTCATGCCTGGATTTGAAACTGAGCAAACTCTTTACTCATCAACAAATACTTGTTTCTCTTCTCTTAAAGAAAACAAGATTAATAAATTGACAGACAGAACATTTTGGCAAAAACATTCTACTAAATCTGATTAAATTGTTGTGTTTTGCCATGCAAGTATTACTAAAAGTATTGCATTTTCTGAATGAGTGGACCAGCATTATAAGCTACATTTATGCACTTTCCACATATTTTCATATGAAATGGTGATAAAATCTGTGCAACTGAAGAAATGGAGGTTTGGAACAAAAAGGGATTAAATAAGAAAAACAGAGAGAAGGAGAAAAATCTTTAATTCACCAATTACTTGTATATTCAGGAGTATAGTGGTTAGAAATGCATGAAACAGCTTTTGAAAAAGGTGTCCTAATAGCAAGGCTATTCCTTTCCTGTGATGCCTTTCTGCTATACTGAAATGCCATTTTGCATCTGAATTAAGCTTTCCAAATAGAAACTCAGTCACAGCTGGACATTTTCAAAAAAGCATTTTATTTTAGACAAAGTGTTATGTTTCTGAAGTAGAAAATTGCACAACTACTACCTGAATAGCTTTACTAACCTGGATTTAAAAATTGATGACCTGGAGCATAGGCTTTTTTCACTCACTTTATTATCTGAATATTTACAAGAAAAGATCACATTTAATGCTCCATCACTAGATTTTTCAGCCTGCTGACATTTACTATATATTGTTAGATGAAATTTTATCGACTACTGCTTGGACAATTAGGAGGCAGTGGAATCCTAATAACTTAGTGTTTCTGGTGTATGCAATACCTGCATTGGCTTGGTTGGCATCTAGGAATGTAGCTAGCAGGACATGACTGACTATAGTGTAATTATGTAATTATGTGAGGTAGAATTTTTTACTTTTTTTTTTTCCTTGATTCCCATTGTTTTTTAAACTTAGTGTATAAATAGCTATGTGAGATTAAGAGTGGGGTCATAACAATTCATGCATCTAATTTTTCTGTTATTTGCAATGTCTTTGTATTTTCTGTTTCATCTATTCTTGCACATTTCACATTTGCCTGGTATTAGTGTGGAAATTTCCTCAAGATTCCCTTGCAGCTTCTGTAAGTTAGCCACTCTACATAGCATTAAATGCTTCAGACAGCTTTAATTTCAGCTCACATACTATTTTTGAAATGTTTAATTGACTGAAATACTGAATGTTTTAAGAATTGAATGGATTTGATATAAAAGTCTTTCAACCATGACAGGGAAAGGGTGATTGGCTGGGTAAAAATGGATAACTGAATTTTGCTTTGAATTACTCTTCAACTCTTTTGCAATGATAGCTTAGTGGAGTTCAAAAGGTAAAAAACACAATTTTATTTGTAAACTAAGGATTGTCCCTTTTCAGTAATCATCTTTCCCTCCCTAATATAACTGTTGTGTAAAGAGACATAGTTTATTTGGGAGAAGTAGAAGAGAGCTTGCCTCAAGATGGTGTTTTCCAGACTTTAGGGTAAGAAGAGAAAATTTTCTTTGTGTAAATAATGCCCTTAAATGACAGCATATGGACCTGGTAACTTTTAAAAAATAGTCAGAAAGTCTGACATGCTAAATTCTGATTCTTTATTCATTTGTGTATGCCTACTAGCATTTCAGAAGACCACTGAGACAGCAGTACAGGGATTACATATAAGACACGGGAACTATGAACAAGAGTGCTTTTCCGGTTAACATTTGAAGGCTGATAAAATTATACTGGTATATCTGAAATGGCACTAAACATTTGTGATTTATTTTAAAGGGATCTCTTATTTTCCTAGTGTCTTGCTCTTTTATTTTAACATTTTGGTTGACAGAAAAGTTAATAGTTAGATAGAAGTAAAATTTTTGGCACTTTTTGTTATTCATCCAGAAGCAGCTCTGTACTCTGGGCCTCACTGCAGGAAGAAAAATATCTGAGCCATGAGGGTGAGCCACAAAGTTCCTGGATCCTATCCATATCCAATCCTCTTTTCAATATGGGGGGTCGATAGGGGACTGGAGTTAGAAACTACAGTTCTTTCTTTCCTTTGACCTTAATTTCTTTTCAGAACTCTTCCTTTGAATGCTATCTTATTAGGAACTAATTTTTTTCTGTAGTAGAGGACAATAATTAAAATATGTTCTATCCTTCCTTTAGAATTATGTATATATATATATATAGTGGGAATGTGTGATGATGGAGGCCCAGAGCATCACCTGACTTTGGCTGAACAGCAGTTTGCTGCTCAGCAGAGACTGATAGTCTCCTGGGATCCATGGCAGTCAAAAGTGTTAAGGGTAGGAATAGGTAAAGAAGTGCAAATGTAGTGCTAAATTAGATCCACTAAAAGCTCCTACATATCAACACGATATTTTAATGATTACTTTGGGCTTGAAATTGTATGAATACTGACATTTAGCTTTTTTTTTTACCTTTAGGCTGCACTTAGACAGGTCAAGGCTTTTCCTGCCTAGCATTTGAGCAAGAACAAGATTGCCTTGGTTTGCAATAGACACTGCAAATGTAACCTTTGCTGGTAATGACAAGGCTTTTTTTCTAGAGATATTCTTGTTAGTCGTGCTTATCTGAATGTGTTAGCAGTTGACTCATGGAGAAATACTTATTGTTGGTTGCAAAGTAGTTTTTGAAATTGAGCATGCAACTCCTAAGATTTTCTGCCTAAAGGCAAAGGTCGTAAAAAGGTCTGTGAGCCTTGAAATCTCTTTTTACTGCCTCAAAATAGGAAGTCACTGAAATATTGATCTTGGGTTTGCAGTCAGATTTCGCTCTTTACAGAAATGAATTTCATTCCAGTTCAGAATCTCTCTATGGTGTTATAGCATAGTAAATTAAGAATGAAAATAATGGATTGTGAGTGTTGCTGATTCTTCGGGTAGGATTAGGTCATCTAACTGTGTAACAGGTTAGAGAAAATCATGAAGGTACGTTGGAATGGAAAGCTGCATAAACATCCCAATTTATAAGAGACAAAGACAACTCCTCTGGCAATTTAATTTAAGATACATAAATAGTCCTTGGTGTGTGGACAGGTATCATGTATTCATATCTCCAAGGAGCTGCTTTATGTCTCCAAGGAGCTGCTCTCAGCATAGGTTATAGTTTTCTTGCACTTTCATTCCCTTCTGGATGAATCTTACATTCTCTGCTGCAAATAGTCCAAAGTACTTTTTTTTTTTATTTTCCTGGGGTGATCTGGATTTATGAGAGACTGATTTATGTTTAAGAGGTCATTTACAAATCTCTATCAATCTATCCCTGCACCTGAGCACCTAGCCTTTTAATTATTGTGGTAGTACTGAATTCAAGGTAAACTGTGACAGTTAAATATTGAAATATCATTGGAAAGAGTAGAACTCCTCTAAATACTCACATTTCCCAGCTGAAGTTCATTACACTGATGCACACAGTATGGTAACAGGAGAAGCTGGAAGCTGTAAAGCTGTGGTGTAGCTGCCATCATGGACACATGGTGTGATGACTTCCACCAAGGAGTTCTGCAGTGGTTGGCTATAAGCTCCTCAGAAGGGACAGGTGAGGCAGGAGGGATGACTCTGTGCATTAGGGAGAGTGTTCACTGCATAGGTCATGGAGGTTAGACAAATTGAATCGAGGTATTGGGTGGAAAAAACAGGTTTTGGTAGAACTGGATTTATGGTAAAACGATCAACCTGAGCTGTTTGTTCATATTAGCTGTCATTAATGCGAGCTCTGTTGCATTTACAACTGCTAAGTAAAGCTCCATGACATAGGATGCATTTCAACTAGAAAAATGCTATCTGAAAGACAGCAGACATAGACCAGATGTAGACCAGAACTCCAAGATACAGGACATCTAAGAGGCATGGCCCTCCGATTTTTCTTTTCTTCGGGTTATGTGTTTGTTTTTTATTCCCTCTTATTTGGCTATGAAATTATTTTTGTATATGAAATACTTAATGTTTCAGTTTTTCAAGACTTCGCTGTTTCTCACTTTTGAGAATCCTTGTGGAAATCACTTCAAATTAGGTCACTGACTTTAGGAGGTGAATAATGAGTTCCACATCTTGAAATGCAGTTCTGTATAGTAACTGTAAGTTCATTCATTTGATTTCCCCAATTTTAGTTATACATCTAATCAATAACATAAATAATATATTGTTTTTGATCACTTCTATGTATTGACTCTTATGTATATACCTGATTGTCCCTTTCATCAAAACATAGGATACTAATTCTACACGTTTATCATCTAGTATGCTTATAAATAAAATAGGCTGAAGATGCATGGTCAAACATCTCAGCTGAACATAGGATATTGTTCAGTCTTTTAGGAAACTTGGTATAAATAACAAGCCTGCATCAACACTAGGGGTATAAAACATATCCATAATTATTATGTTTCAAGTCCTTGGACAATGTTTTCCATATTTCTTACTATGTGTGCCTGTTTCCATGCTGTACTCCTTGGATTGCAGCAGTGAAGGGCACAGCTCTTGTTGCCTTACCTCATTAGCGTGCGTTTATTATTTGTTTTCTGTGTAATTACTCTCCCAGAACAGTACAAAGTTACATTAGATATTAGAATTCTAAAAGGTGTCAAGATAAAAACTACAGCTTATTTATTCTTCCACAGCAGGTGACATTTTCATTGCCTGTCACCTGGATCTGCTGAATTATAAGGTTCCTTACAGCAAGGCCAAATGATTTTTCAAGATCTTAAAAATAAAAGGGATCTTCCCCCATTCTCTTTATTTCTCAAATTTGTTTGCCTGGTGCATATAAATTCTGACTATATGCTTTTAATTTCATCTTTGAAATTCTAAAGTTTGTGTCTGATTTCTGTTAAGGTACAGCTTGAATTGATGTTTCAATGTCTACTTTTGGACCAAAGGTAGACATTTGAATTTGACTCTTACAAATGTATTGGGAAGTATAATGCCACAAACATTTGGAAATTGTTTATATTATTGAAAAAGACCATAAATTTTGATCTGATTTTTGTGGTGGGGGTGGGTTGAGTCATGTTCTGATATTCCTGCTTTGTAATATCATATCTGTAGAAGCAGAGTAAAATGATCATAAAAAGCAAGAAATTTTTGCCAGAAAATTTAAAATTGTGCCCATATACAATGGAAGGAATATAAATTATAGTAAGTTATATTTGAAATGACATCTAATCAGGCAGGCAGTGAAGATTTTTGAATAGTTAATTGCTCTAAGAATAAAAATATGTAAATAAAAATATTTTCAAACATATCAGAAACAGGAAGCCTGCACTTGACTCCATAAGGCTGATAGGTGTCTGGCTTATAAAAAGGAGCATTGAGGTTAATACTGATAAAATGTAAATGTTTTCTTTATATTTGTGTCCATTAATCGTCAATAAGCACATTACTGCACAAAATTTTAGAGCAAAATATGAGAGTAAGGAATTTTCAGAGCAAGGGTGTTCATCCAAGGGGTCTAGAGTAAATCATTATCAACTTTATGATATAAAACCTGTTGCTTGAATCCTGAAGAGTGTAAGGAAGCAAATGAGAACAAGTTTTCAAATAGGGCTTCAAAAAGCTATCTGGGGATCTACAGGCTATTACATCTTACTTCTATATCACTCATACTGGCAGAAACTATGAGAAAGGATAGACTTAGTTAGTCAGCTGGGAAATAAACGTGGCAAGTCACGTCTTGCATTTCTGCTGGTGTGCTTTAAGTCACACCATCAAACCCAGATGAGAGCAGCTGGCTGGCAGAACATTGGATTTGCAGAAAAATGGTGATTAATTACTGAGTTAAAATAAGGAAATGAGTGATAAGTTTCCACTTTGAATGTATACTGTCAGTGGTATTCCTGAATTAACTTTGCAGATAACAATCCTATTTGATGCTTATCTTCAGGAAACTGCTAGTAATGGGGTGAGCGCTGAGATGGCAAGGCTTCAACATCACAACTCTAAGCAAGGTAGGGAAGAGTTGCAAAAGATTGTCAATAAACAAGTGAGTAATGAAGTGCCAGATAATATCTAAAGTGAGTAAATATGAAGCGTTGCAGATGCCAAGACAATCTTGACTACAGACACAATTAATTGCCTTGAAATTAGTGGTCCCCCATTCCTGAGTCAATATTTAAAATAACTGTGAACAGCACTCTGAAACACTCATCTCATTTTTTCACAGCAGTGAGAAAGGCTCATGAGGTGTTTACAACAGAGTGGAAACAGAGAACAAAGCAATGTGGCATCACAACTACAGCATAGTCTGCAGGTGTTTTAAAATGAGCATAATAGAAGAAACTCAGACTTAGAGATGTTTTAACAGAACTAGAGACAGAAGAGAATGAAATGGGAATGATCAAAAGTAATCAGATATTTAGAGAGAAGGAAAAAGAGTCTAAGTCTTCTCACTATAGAAAAGTGATGACTGCAGGTGGTTTTGGTAGATGTCCATGTAATCACAAATTGAATAATCAGAGTGAATAGGGAGTTACTGTTCACTGTTTTTCATTACAAAATATATGCAACATCCAGTGTAGCTACTTTGCATGCAATAAAAAATAAACTGAAGTGTTGCTACTGAAGTGTGGAATTAATTGCTGAATAACAGCCCATAAATAGATTTAAAAAGCCATAAGGAAAAATTGTGAAAGAAAATGTCAGTCCAAAGGATTCTAAGCTGTAGCTGATGTTTCAAACAGATGATTGAAATAAAGGGGGTATTGTCAGCATAAGATAAACTTCACCTATCTTTCCCCTAATTTTTTATGCACTGCAATAATTATGAGATACAAATGAAATTACTGTTCTTAATATTTTAAAACCTTGTTTTATCATTATTATTATTGTTATTGCTGTTGTTGTTGTCATTATTTATTATTACAAGAAGATAGTGAGTGCCTTGATACTAAGTAGGTCCCAGACATCATAGCTCAAGCCCAATATAATAATTGTACTCTTTACTTCTCTGTTCTATAGTCAAAAGCACAACTCAAGAGTTGCTGGTGTACCTGTGTTGCAGACTTATTACTCTTTGAACATTCACCAAGGTCAAGAATTGTGTGAAACATTTCCATGGAATTTGGTAAATACCGTTCCATATTATATCATGGTAAGGCTCCTTTAAGTATGAAGAAGTTGTATTCCTCTCCCACATTTCTGCTAGGAAGCAGCTATATTCTACATTTGAAGAGAGTTTTTGTGTGAGTTGAAATTTCTAGATTTTTGTTTGGGACTAACACTATATGCTAACATCTAGTATAATTTCTAGCACTTTAGTTTGCTGGGTATGACTGGATTTCTGAACACTAGATAACATACATTCCAAACCACATTTGGGATATTATACGTTCTCAATTAAAATATTTCTAGGTATATCAATTAAAATTTTCAACTGCCAAACTTAAACTTTAATATAAGGTTACTGTAGTGCCACAGTGAAATTTAAAAATAATTTTAATAATGAAATATTGTCCCATATTTTAAGCATCACTATATATTATAATAAATATATTCTTAAAGCAGGTGAAAATATGGGTTTGAAGTGTAAGTTGAATGGAAAAAATTGTGTTTTCTCTTATGTCACTCTTATAGAAGAATGGTCTGCCTAAGTGGGGGTAACCAGCTTGAACTCTACCTGTTTGCAAAAGTTACAGGCTGGAGAAGTTACCAGATGGAGAAGGGTGGGTCATACTGCTTTTGAAGGTGTTGAAGACTGTTGAGGACAGCCTGATTTCTTCAGTCCCAAATTTATACATTCTTAGGAAGTGGAGAACAAAGTTTCCTGACAGTGTGACAGATGTGGCAGACGAAGTACCCGATACAGGAACATGATAGTAACTGATATCTTATCTGAAGTGTCTGACTGAAAGGCTGCTGGGCTGACAGAGCTGGTCTAGAAACCTAAGATTCACCATCAATCCCAGTCCTACTTTTAAGACCAGGATCTTCTAACACACCCCTTCTAGGGCGCATGTGTGGAGATTCCCCCTTAGAAGGGGAACTCAAGATTACTCCTTGAGTAAGAGGTATTTTCCCATGGTCATTGGTATGGGTGAGTAACATCAATCTCTACTTAATAATTACTTTAATATCGTTGTTTCAATATTATTTTTAAAAATGTGCATTCGATTACACCTCTACATAAACTTTTAGACATAAAACACTGATGAAGTCTGGGGCTAGGCTTAGATCCAGGTGCACCTAGACTCCTCTCTGAGAAGAAGTGTAGAAAACACAGTGGTCCTTTCTGCACATCATGACTCAAAGGGAGAATCACCCCTATAAAACTTGTCCAAAACTTCCATTTTGTCTGCAACAAGCCCTTTATAGAAAATGACGATAAAGGGTAAATTTAAGTTGAAAATATGCTAGCAATATGAAATTTTCCCAGGAAGGCCCACTCACTTATATATGTGGATTTCTGTGTCTGTTTTGGTGATTTGGCATATTCATTTCTGCATCTGTCACAGATTTATGCCACAGAGACAAGAGGAACCTGTACTACCACTCTGTGTATGAGTCAATCAAGCTGATTGAATGTAGCCATGGGGTGGACAGTGACTGAGGCTCTCAGCCCTTTACCCAACAAACAATATTTGGTACAGGTTCCAAAGAAGATAAAGACCTGCACAGTTACAGGAACTAAAGGAGAGATACTAAATTTGGGAGAATAGATGGAAATTATTCTCATGCAAGCCCCGTACCTGCTGAACTCATGAAAATTAGGAAATGATAGTGTCTCCAGAGGACTGGGATGGTGATATTTGGGGTGATCTTAATGACTATGATGAAGGAAAAGATGATCTCTTGTTTTCCCTCAGGTTCCTCTGAATATGAGACCCATCATTAAAGCAGATACACTTAGATTCCAGTTGGTCATCAATGACAGTCGATAAAGTTTCCAATAGATACAGGTGCACAATATTCAAACCCAACACATGGCACTGAAAAGACAGTGGTGTGATCTGACCAGAAGGCAGTGAAAGTCACTGTACTAAATGGAGCACATGGTATTCACCAAACCACAGAAGCTAATTTGTGGCTCTGGGGAGGGAAGCACAAACTCTCTATTTGCTTCGTAATTAAAGAGCATAATAAAAATATTTGGAGGTTTGATGTTTTGCCTTGGTGCTTTCCAGATGGCCCCATGGGGTTTTTCAGTATAAGTGCCAGCCACAGCCCTGGTAGAAACTATGAGGCTACATTGCAGATACTCCAACCAGTTTCTGCATTGCCAATTCAAAAATTGCCTGTGTTCCATAGCATATGATTCTTCATATCTGTGCTGTGGAACAAAATGCATTTCCTGATGTAATAGTAGCCTTAGAAAAATGGCACAATATTTATATAATATGACATAATTTATATAAATGGCATAATATTTATATATATTATATATTTATATAATATTTATATAACCCACTCCCCATACAATTTGTGGCCAGTCCAAAATTCAGATGGGAGACAGCACCTAACAAGTGATAACACACTACAGAAGTTGCCCTTTCATACACTAGAAACAGCCTGTGCAAATCAGAGGACAAGCTAATTTTATATAGGCATTCCTAGAGGGGATTGCTGCTCCAGGAGTTGCACAAATACCTTTGGTCAGAAAACAGTCTGCCTGCTTGACAATTAACCAAAGAACATACAGGAGTTTCCCAATTACAGATGCCTTTGATTTCAGATCTGTTGGCATTACAAAAACTTCATAAGTTTTCACCAATTTTGAATGCACCTCTCCTCACCAAAGAAACACCAAAGTAAGGTATTTGGTTAACTGATGCCACAGCAAAAGGATAGCATAAGGCTGCATGGATCATTGCAGCTGGCAAACAAAAAACAGGATATGGTGGACATAGCACATAAGTAGGAGTATAAGGACCATTGTTTTGCAGCACCAAATGGAGTAAAAATTATATGTATATATGTAAACTTCTATTCTGTATGGGTTGGTGCCACACGATGACAGAGGGCATCACTGAACTGAGAAGGAAAGTGATCTCCAGTCTGGAGAAATAAATCTTCACAATCATTACTGAATGTAGCCAGGAAAGCACCAATCAAGATGTGATAGGTGAAAATTAATGGGAAAGACAATAAAACAGGCTAAAAATGGAGCCAAAATATAGGTGAATTTACTAAAATAATGAAAATAAAAGTAGGAACTCCTTAAACACCAAGTGATGTCAGTTGGGGGAATAGTTACATGAACATTTGTGTCATGAAGGTAAAACACCTGCATTATTTTGTTGCACAGAGCAATGTTTGCCCCAGAGATAGTTCTGCACAGTGGATTTTTCCTTCTTCCTAATAGGGTGACATGCCGGGTACTCTCCTCTACAAAAATGTCTTTATTTTCCCTTGCAGCACCCTAGAGGATGGCAGGTGAAAGTTCTGTGTTTGTGTTAGTCCAAACCCTGACAATGCTGCTTCTCCAAACCAGTGATTGAAGAACCCTAGAGTGACTTTGATCTAAAGCTCGTATTAGGTGCTCCAGCAGTGTTAGGACACACTCTGATGGCAGGAATTGAAATCTTTCCACCAATATGAATACTAATCAATATCTCTTCAATTAAGTCCACCTGCTCACCATTCCTGAATGCATGTTATACAGGATGGTTAGCTGGATACATGGACAAACCCTGTTCTATCCAAAATTTTCCAGGACAGATGTTTTGACAGTACATAGTACTTCAGCATACAGCATACACCCTACAATTGTGCTGGGATAAAATCCTCTAGACATGTCCCCTATCCATTAATACGTAATTATGGGCCCAACTAAATGGGAACAAATGACAAACTGTTGGTGTTGGTGCATGGGTTGAATGTGACCAACAGGCATTTATTTGTGAAAATAGTACCATTAAGTCCCAATGCATTTGTCTTGACACTCAACAGTGTATTTGTCACTTTGAAATACATCCTTATGAAACCCCTGAGACTGTAGTTGCATCTACTGGAAATGGATGTGTTTGTATGAGAACCTTTTGTGATTCAATATTTACAGACAGCACCACAGTAGAAACACGTAATCACCAAAATATCCGTAATTGAAATCTTACTGAAATCGTGGGATGTGACTTTAACTATTGAGCTCCTGTCACAATCCACCAATAGCTACAATCTAACTGCAGGTTGTTTCAAATGTTCCTGCCCACCTCCACTGGAAAGAAACTTAGTTTTGTAAGAACACAATTGCGATATGATCACTTGAGTACCTTGCTGAAGAGATTCCGGAGCAGCAAAGTATCCTGACTAACATCTGTCTTCACAAAGCGAAGATACACCGTGTCCTAGGATGGAGAACATAACTGGTGGGACATCAACTGCACGAACTTTGAATCTAAAGCTTCATCTAATTTTGGTTTTTTAAGCCTCAACATTATGCTTATTGATTAAAATAATTTTATATATGCAAAAGTCTGATAAATCGTGAAGCAAATGCTCCTTATTCATTATGATGAATTCCCCTATAATGTAAGTAATATTAATATTTTATACTAAGAGCTATTTGCTTACTTTGGATCTGCAAGTGTGCAAACATATTATATAATTAACATTAATTTTGGCACTTAAACTAAACAGTTTATCAAATAATTGGACTCTTACCACTGATCTGCCATGTATTTATGGTATAGAGGCAAGTGTTAACTGTACTATGCCTTTATGAATCAATTAAGCAGAGTGACTGTATTTGTGGGCTGTTCTGTGACTTATGGGCCCCACTACTTAACCAAACTCAGAATGGTTGATGAAGGCTCCAAATGAGGTACAATCCTGAGTGGCAGCTGGGCCAATAAAACCTCAAAGAAACCTAAAGAGGAACAAAATGGCCTTATGAACATCAATGCACTTGGGAGTGGATCACCAATCATACAGCTAAAGAATGTTTTTTCCAAGATTTCTTTATAAAGAAATGAAAAAAACCAAATAATTGCGGATACAGAGAGTTTTATGAACACCCTTCCCACTGAAAGCAATTTGACCATGAGCCAGACACTGTATCCCGTAAATAAAATGACCTAAGTGAGCCTTCTTTGAGCTCTTCTTGCCTTTCAGTGTGGCTGGATGGTGGTGATCTCCCCCTGGAGCTGGGATAACTCTCAAGGTTGCTCCTCAAGGCAGAGAGACTTTCGCCAGTGACAGATTTTTGAGTGAGCCCAGTCTGAGTTCTCCCTAAATTGCAACTGGACTGCACTCCAGGTGGCTCTGCTCGAGCATCAGAACAAAAGAGATGAGGAAAGGGAAATATATTTCAGGCTGCATCGTGCCTGATGTCACTGGTTGGCTGAATAGCACTGGCTTGAGAGAACAGGCTTCTTCAGTAGTTTTGTGGGGATTTTTTTCTGCCTGAAAACCATCCTAGGATTTTACTGCATGGATCAGGTAATAAAATACCCAATGAAATCATGGACTCTTCAGCAACTGGGAAATCAGATAACAAACAAATAAAATATCCTGGAAATAACTCTCAGAACTGAACAGAAGATTTGTAATTTCACTTTACAGCAGCACACATGAATGAGCAAACAGTTAATTTAGATCAATAGCATGTCAATGAATTTAAGGGCAGTACTGCAAAGAGTAGTCTGTAGTAGTCAAGTATGATGTTTGTCAACAAGCTATCTCATTAAATTTATTGAATATACATATTGTGAACGTTCATTAAAAACTCCTACAAGTGAGATATTTGTTTAGCCCTTAGAATGAGATATTTTCATGCTTTTAGGTATATGTTCTCATCATCTGTCACTGTGCTGACTGCAGTATATTAAAATTCATATTACAAACTCCGTAGGATTTTTGTATTGTAGGCCTATATACTTGTTATATTCCCTAAAACATGAATCCTTGTTTGTCCGTTTGCAGCCATTTGAAATATTGTCTTAGATTCATCTCTGTCAAATACCAAGGCCATATTTTCTTTGCATGAGCAACAAATGGTTCAACACCCTGAAAAAAACCAAAAATTGTACCTTTTTTTTTTTTTTTTTT
>JAODKT010001744.1:47300279-47318100 GCA_027576195.1 Cossypha heuglini
GTGGAAAAAGTAATGCAATAAAGGCAATGACAAGAAATATTAGCATCTAAAACAGAAGCCAGTCAAAACCTCTTTCTAAATGTCTCTCTTTGTACTTCTAAAAATTTTGTATGTTGAATGAAGAATGAATGAACTCCAACTTGTGTCATTAATCTTTTCTATCACTGAGACACATATATATATATATATATAAGTTATGGTAAATATATGATAAGATGATTAACTGAATTAAAAACTGACCTTCAATTTTACCTCTATGCAAATCAAACCTGGAAAGGAGCAGATGAAGAACACAAAACACAAAATACACAAAAGATTACAGGATGGTATTTTAAAGCAGCTTGTTTTAAAGAAGTTTCCAGTAACCAATATTTGTTTTATTATGTTTAGACCGTGTTGCTTTTATCAAACATATTATATATGAATAATCACAAAGTAGTACATTTTCTAAGTATTCTTTGCCCTGTAGAAAATCTCTCATTGCTCAAGTCAAATAGATTGCTCTTATTGTTTAAATAAAAAAATTACATTTTTAGAGAAAGAGAGAACTCCCAGTAGTAATGAATTAGGACGTTGAGAGAAAATGTTGAATTTTTTCCTTTATTGAGTATTTTAATGAAATTTTGTGTAGTAGGTATCTTCAGTGGTCTGTGTCAAACAGTTTCAGATGAGACAGTATATGCAGAGGGATTGGTATCTGAGAAGTCTGTCCCCATGACCAGAGTATCTAATACCACTTTATACTGTTTCCAGGCAGCAGCCTGTGCAGATTCACCAGCATATTTGTCTCACTGCTGGGTATGTCCATTATAGGATTTTTCCTTTAGCACGTCGTGAAGACTTTTTTGGAAAATCGTTCTAAAGCAAGCAGCTATTCTGGTATCTGAAGGGTGCAAGCTCTGGGTGAAGTGTGCAAGTTCTTCATAGAATCATAGAACACCTTGTCTTGGGACACCCCTTACAGATGGTCTAGTTTCAACCCTCCCACCACAGGGACACCTTCCACTAGAGCAAATTGCTCAGAGCCCCACTCAACCTGACCTTGAACACTTTAAGAATGCCCACAGCTTCTCTGGGCAGCCTGTTTCAGAGCCTCAGTAAGATGCACAGTAAAGAATTTCTTCCCAATATCTGTTCTAAACTTGTTCCCTTTCAGTTTGACTCCATTCCCCTTTGTCCTGTCACTTCAGGCTTTTGTAAACAGCCTCACTCCAAATTTCTTGTAAAGTCCCTTCAGGTACTGGAAGCCCTCAATTGCATTGAAAGCCTTCTCTTTTCCAAGCTGTACAATGTCAAATCTCTCACGCTTGCCCCACAGGAGAGGTGCTCTGTCCCTCTAATTGTGTCCCACCTGTGGACTTGCTCCAGCAGGTTGATGCCCCTGCTGTGCTGGGCACCCCAGAGCAGCCCTCCAGGGGGGTCTCATGAGGGTGGAGCTCTTCTCCTTATACTCTATGGGTGGTTTTCTGTAGGCATGAAAGCAGAATTTCCAATTATGCTGCTAGATAGAATGATGATGATGTAGCACAGTTCCTGTGATGAGAAGCAGAGGTTTGTAAGTGTGCCACTGTCTTATGACAGCTTTGCAGGTCATCGGGTGCACTGCTGGCAAGCTTTTGCAGAAATTTGAAGAGAAGCACAAGCATCTGCCATGCAAGTAGCATCAGGAGTGGGAGTAAAGAGAGGACAATGTGGATTGACATTTCCTTGGATCAGAGTTGTGCTCTGTTAAGTCATTTCTGGGCTTCTGTAGTACATGCTGACTAATGAGAAAAGATTGAGCTAGAGGGTTTTGCTGACCAGTACTGGCTGCAAAATACTGTGATGGCAAGTGACACTTTCCTGGGATGTGTGCGACAGCATTGTGACAGCAGAGGGAATTTTTTGCTCAGTTTTTTTATCCAGATGATTAATTGTAGGTAGGCTCTGCTATTAAAATAATGTTTCTTAGCCCAGAAGTGATCAGTGATAGCCATAGATTTGCATGTGGAATGAGATTTATGGAAACATTTTCAGTCCTTCTGCAATGGGCCTTATATTGAGTGGGTGAAAAGAAATATTTCAGTACAACATTTCATTGTTGACAAGTCTATTATTTTCCAGACACAAAGATATGAAAAGATATGTTACACCCGGGGAAGCTGAGAATTTTAAGTCTAGTTAAATACTGGACAGTTTAAGAGAGATTAACTTTCATTAGCTATGAACATGAGTTCCAGGACTGAAATTTCTTGTTTTTATATGGGTCCTTGGTTATTGGTCCAACTGTATTTGGACTCAGAATGTTGATTTTGCCTTATGATAAGGTTAGGGACTTTATTTTACAGATGCATAGTGTTTGCACACTTACCTAAAGTAATCTATGTGAGATTATAAATGTATTAGCATTTTCTGAGTATACAAAAGTAGCTGGTAGAACAATACATGAAAAAATGTGCTCTGCTGACATGTGGCCAGGTTAATTTTTCTTTTATGTATTTCAGGATTAAAAGCCAAAAATAAAATCAAGTTAATTTCATGAAGATTGGATTTGGTGCTATGTACAGGCATTCAGAAGCACAAAAATATTTTGTGGAATTACCTGAAACACAAATGGAATTTTATAATTCATTAGCACTCATATAAGTCTCCTGAAATGTTTTATACTACATTGAGAAAACTCACAAAACATACTTCCCCTTATGAAATATTTATGAAATTGCAGTATTTTTTTATACTGTTCTTCTTCACATAAGAAACATGGTTTTCATAAAGTTATAGTTTTCTTTAATTGTAATTTATATAATTAAATAATTAAAAAAAAATAGTTTTACTTTGTAAATAGGAGGAGAAATTATATAAGGTTCTGCCAAACTGTGATATTTGAATTAGCAACAAGAAAAGTGCAGAAACAGAGCTGAATACACTGAAGTAGTGCTGTAAGGCCAATCACCAAAAAGTCATGACTCCCCAGCTCTTTTCTAACAGTGCAGTGTGCAACTTTTTTTTACAATAAATTTAAAACTGCATCTAAGTCTGTCTCAGACTTGCCTATTGCCTGACTGCAAACTGTAAAGTAGTTTTTTTTATGCTCAAGCCCTTTAGAGATAAGGATAACAGTGATCCAGCACATTTTCAAGTAAAAAAGTCTGCCTGCTCATGAACTTTGCATTTCCTGGTTCTTTACTCTTTTTAATTTGCAGTGAAGTCCTGTCCTTGCCCTTGTCAGTACAGGAAATCTCTTTTTATTTGTGAAGACTGCTCAAAGTTTTCTGCAGGTATCTTTTTTTCTTCTCCTTTTATTTTTTTCCTTTCCCTTCTTCTGTTGCCTTTGCCAGTCACCAAGAGGTAGAATAAGCTCCAATCCTTAAAAGCAAGTCAGCCCAGCTGCATTGAATCTGGGAGGTGAGGAGAGGAGCAGGCAGTTACTGGGTTTTGTTCAGTTGCCATGGTACCAAATGGAAAATGTTTTCAATTCAGTTTTGAGATCCTGTCATTTGAGACTCTTCCCAGTGTTGGCAAGTGATAGCCTATGCCTTGGAGACCCTTCTCTTTTATTTTCTGTAGTTCTGGGAGGATTTGCTTATTAACAGTGTACAGTGGTATGTGATTGCTTTGCAAGTCTGAGGATCAGGATGTTGTACATGGCTTTAAGAGAACACAGGAGTCAGTGGAGAGTGGAGGGAGAGGGATAAAGAGGACTGGGAGAACTACTCATGGAGAACAGGAGCAGGTTAGCACTACTGGCACTTGTTACACTGGAGGATGTAACACTCCTTTACTTGAATGGAAAATAAACGTGTCCATTTGTGAAAGCAGAGACCAGCCTGGAGAGCCTGGAAGCACATTAATAACGTGATTTCAGATGAGACAATAACCAGAACAGTCCCCTGTGAGATGTGGCAGAACTGAAGGAAAATAGCTCCCTGTGCAGGAATGAGACAGAGCAGTCTGGCCTTCAAATAGTAGAGCTCAAATAGAACATTTTTTCAGTCATAAAGCTTGCTTTATATCCATTGTAAGTGTGTAAAAACTCACTGTGAATATTTTGCAAGGATTATTTGGAATTTTCAGCAACATTCTGAGTTTATCACCTCACTGCTGGCATATTATCCCTGTGAAACTTCATGTGATATACCTGTTTATCCTGAGAAAACATTTCCTCAGAAGAATTGTATTCTCTTCTGCTGTACTTCTGTCAATAAGTTATGTCAATAAAATAATAAAAGCTATAAAATCTCTTCCAGCATTTTAAGACATAGCTTAACTCTGCCTTGTCCCAAAGCACAGCTAAACAAATACAAACCTGATGATCCAAAATTTTGCCTTTTTGCAGTAATATTGCTCAGACACTGAGGTACAGTAACAGCACATTGTACAGCTTGCACAGCATTCAATAAAAATATAAAATAATAAGTCTTGTTACTTGATATGGCTCTGACAAAGTAGTCAGATATGGGATAAACAACATAAATACTTTGAGTGTGGGTCATGGCACTTTTTCCAATTTCACTTGTAGGTTTGGGCTAGTTATGATCAAAAAACAGCAAGTGTAGGTGGTAGCCCGACTGGCAACAGAGTTCATACACACTTTCAAAGAAACCATGTACTTTAGAATGTTTCCTCCCACTTTCTAGTTCTCCGTTATAATGAGGGTGTGAAATAAAGAATTAGGGAAAAATACCTCAGTCTGGTAAATTATTGGCAGCAAAATAAATACCCCATGTTGATTACTGAACTCTAATTATTAAAATTATTTAGTCACAGTGAAAGTAGTTTAGGCTGTGGTTTTTCTTCAGGGTTTTCAGATGATGCATGCATTTCAAACGTGGACCATTCACAGCTTTTATAATTGGAAGAGAACTGATTTACAGAACAGACCTTTTCACATGAGTTCTTTTCACAGTTTGTCCCTGGTTCTCTGAGCTATGGTAAAAATATGAGAGATCTGAAACAAGATTCTCCTGTCATGCTTTTAGTCTGCATAGCCAAGAAACGGCTAAGAAATATATCTTATCTTACTTTCGTTCAAGTCCCATTTCAGTGTCTTCCTGGCTATTCAGTCCATCCATCCAGTTGTGATCTATTTTTACCCTTTATTTGCAGTTTGGTTCACCATGTGGTTTATTCTGGTTGTTCATCATGGGGGCTTCTTAACAAGTGTTAAGAAGTGTTAAGAGTTAACAAGTGTTCAGTCAGTTTGTGACTGCAGAGTAGCAGCATGGATGCAACAAAGATGGCAGGACACAGAATTATGCAGATTCATAGTCAAGGAGCACAGTGTAAAGCGGAAGACCTTCTGCATAAACTTTTCTCCTCTGAATCTAATGCATATTACACTTTGCTGGTTATCAAAGCATGTATGTCAGAGAACTGTCAAATCAATGTGTTTATATGATGACTAGGTTGTTGTGGTTCACTTCAGAATACAAAATAAGCTTTAAGAGTTACTGGAAGAGGACAAATCTTAATTGAAAAAAAAATTGTAGACTCCTGTTTACATTGGTTAGTCTTCAAAACTGAGCCTTTATCACTTACTCCCAATGCTGTGGAGCTGAATGCAGAAAACAGGCACATTGAACAGTTATGTTTTCAGATTGTATGTTAGCAGGCATCTAAACCAAGACATCATGCTTAACAGCTTAAAAATGCAGCAAGCTCAGCTGTTGTCTGTTATGAGACAATGCTTTAGGAATGATTACAAAATAAGTTGTTTGCCAAATTACTGAAGCTGTCTGGAATTTCATGCCAGATTTCTGATCTCCCTTCCATGGTGGATGTTTGATGACAGTTAAAGGATTTAATTTTGGGAGAGTGAGCAGAGGAAAAAAACCTAATATGAAGGCCAAGGCACAAACAGACAAAGATGATACAGTTGCAGAGTTGGTGGCTGGTAATGCTCAGCAGATTTATCCTCCAGACCCAGAGATTTCTTTGTAAAATTCATTTTCACAAGGATCTTTATCTGCCGC
Source organism: Cossypha heuglini (assembly GCA_027576195.1). Taxonomy (NCBI): domain Eukaryota; kingdom Metazoa; phylum Chordata; class Aves; order Passeriformes; family Muscicapidae; genus Cossypha; species Cossypha heuglini. Next base: position 47,306,231 of record JAODKT010001744.1, read on the forward strand.
ATGCTTTCTCATGGTGTATAGGATTAAGAGCAACTACTAACATTTCCTGGTGGTTTTTTTTGCCAATAGTAGTCCATTAATTCTAAGGTCATCTCTTTCCTAAAACTATTCAATTATAAATTAAATAGAGAATTTATTTTCTTAAAATAAAATTAAATAAAATACTGCAGTGAGTGTAACCAAAATCCTCATGCCAAAAATGCAATAAAGACGTAGAAATTAAAATAAACCTAACAATATCTTGGTGTTATGGGCCTAGAGCTGTAAAACTGCTGTTTGGGAAAGAAGATAGGTGGAACTGGAAATATGATGTACTACTTTTCTGAAATTAAATCCAGTGCATAAAGAAAGGAGATTACAAGCAGTTTCATTCTCTCTGCCTTCCAGATACCTGTGAAAAGGACAACAGAGTTCACAGCAGATCATTATGTGTTCTCAGGAACTCAAAGGTTTTTTCCCACCTAGTTGATTCTGTGGTTTTGTGATCAGAGGTGCTGGTGGAAAGGAGAGGGAGAGGCTCTACCCCTGCTCTGCTTCACCAGGGCAGTCCCTGGCACTTGGCACACCAATAGCTGCTGCTGCTGCTGTGGATGTCATCATTATTTTGCCATCTGATGTCTCCTGTGTAAGCAGGCAGCCTTCATAGGAGAGGGAGCCCTGCTGGACACACATGAAATGCCTCCATCTCCCACCTTCCTTTCCTTCCTTCTCTTCCCACCTTCCTTTCACAGACCCCTGAGACTGAGCAGCCAAGGGCACCAGCATCTAACGGGATGGAGAACAGCGCATTTCTTAATCTGCAAAAACACCAGTGCAGCTGGTCTGGTCAAGCCAGCCAGATCATCTCACTCTTTACCATAATGCCTAGGTTTCAGACCCCATTTATCAAAGTCAGGAAAAGCTCCTTTCAGTCATACCTATGAACTACTCAACAGAGGAAGCTCTTTCTGCCTCAGTAAAATAACTGCTTAGCAGCATAAAACACTTTGAGTTCCCCCTGAAAAAGGGACGTTGATAAGTTTTGATAAAGTTTGTGTTACTTAATATTAAAATACTCTGCCATATTGTGATTCTCATTCTTTTGTCTAAGTCATGCAAACTAAGTCATACAAAAGCTAAATCATGCAAACTTGGGCATGAATCTCTTGGCGTGTTTGTCAAAAGTGAGCTGAGGTCTTGGTAGCTAAAATCAAACTCTGAGTGTGGAATACCTTTACTTGAATGTCCTAATTAGTCTGTCAAAAATCAACACTGAGCTGACCCTGCCAAAGTTGGTGTCTTGTAGGTTTTTTTTTGTTGTTCTTGTGGTTGTTGGTTTTTTTTTTCTAACTCTGATTTTAAAAACCTATTTTTTTTCCTCTTTTAAAATGTACTCTATTCCACTTCCCAAAAAAACAAAAATCACACAAGTATTAATTGTTCCCATCTTTATCAGTTCTAAACATTATTTGTATGTGAAAACAGGTGCACATCCTGTGGCTGTAGTGTAGCACAAAGATTGCTCAAGTATAACCTACTCAGAGACACACATCCCATCCTTGTCAGGGGATTGGCAGAAATTCAATAAGGTGACAATTTAGGAGAAGTCCTGATGTCCTTGGGTTAGCAGGTAGTGGTTATAAATTGAAGGTGATATGCTTGGCCAACAAGAAAGAGAACAGACCACTTCTTGGAGGAGAGCCCAGACAGAACCTCCCCACCTGGTTTATACATGGGATAGCAGCAGGGACAGAGCAGTAGGACTTAGTGGGCAATTTCATTATTATGTGAGAATATTGCTGATATAAAAAAGATTTTTAAACTAAGCAGTTACACAAAAAAAGAATGACAGAGAATTTTGATCATAAAATATTTCTTTAAGAAGTAGATAATTAAACTCTATTTTTTATGGAATAAGAACAATCACATGCTAGGTGTGTTTAAAATAACAAAAAATGCTGAAGATCTCTCTCTGACTGAGGAGAAAAAAGAAAGAATGTAAAATAGCTATTTCTTGATGTATTTTTCATGTTTCAAAACCAGGCAGGTATATTTTGATATTTTATCTTGCAGTGTTTTCTCTTTTTTTAAGTTATTAAGCATGTTTTGAATAGAAAATTAACAAGTACTAGAGCAGATGTGATTTTCCCCTCTCTGTCTCATTGTCTGTGAGCCTTCAGGTCAAATTTGGGTGCATTTGTGAGAAAATGCTATAGCTGGGCTCAGGTTACTGAGTTTCTCAGGAGTAATTTTTTAACTCTGGAGATGGTGATATCAGATATCATCACAATTCTATTGGTGCCCTAGGAAATTTCGCTGGCCTCTTGGTCACACTTCTGTTGACTGACAACAAACTGTATTAGGGGACCCTGCCTTGGCAGAGGGGTTGGTCTAGATGATCTCCAGAGGTTCCCTTCCAACCCTAACAATTCTGTGACTCTGTAAAGCTTTTCACTAAAGAACCGTTGTCAGGATTTGCAATTCATAGATCTTGATGCATAAATGCCAAATTATGATTTAATATAGTTGCTGTCAAAAAGCTGTAATTTAAAAAAGTGATAAAATACACAGTTAGGGCTCTTAAGGATGCACATCTTAGCTGTTCTGATTGCATAAACCCCTCCTTTCATGTGGTGGGTTTTTTTTTTAAATATAGCAGTTTTCATGACTGTAAGCTCCCTGACAAATACTTAGGTTTGTTTCCAGAGCCTACATACTAGAAGGGCTGAGTAGTGAATAGCTGATCAGACATCCCATCACAGCCTGATTATGGCAGAGCCTGTCACAGGGCTTGATATGATAGTATTTCTTGGAGTGCCACCGTGCAGACGACGCCATCAATGTGTCACATGTGTGTTACCGGAGACAATGGCTCTCCCTTATGTAGTGTCTAGTGGTAGACAAGTTCATTCCCCAAAAAAGGAAAGGCATAACCCTCTCCCAGGCATTTTCATCTGGGTGTAGTTTACAGGTCACACAGTAATTTTTCTTTTCCCTCCTTGAGCCAATCTTTTTCACGAGGCACATTATGAGCAAGGTGAATCTCTCTGCTCACGCACAGCACTTGGTGGCTGTCCAGTCTTCACATGGACAAACTGCTACTTTGACACCACCTCTGCAGGAGCACAGAGTAATACAAGGTAATACAACAGCAGCTGACAAAGGCAGCCTTAGCTTTGCAACAAGGGTTTGGGTCCCACCTGGAGCCCCTCTGACAAGTACAAAGTAAATACAGAGCACCTGCTTCACTGGTACATCTCTAACCCTGTGTCTGAGGAACTGTTTCCTAAAAGATGAGAATTTCCTCTCCTTTTTCCTCCTGGGAAAGTGAAAAAGCAATTCCTGCTTAATTATTTGAAAGTGAGTTGATGGCAGTCACAGTAATGGAGGAGTCTTGGCAATTGCACACAAGGGATCTTACCTTCACCTGCAAGGGGAGCACTTGCAGTGCAAGGGTTCAAGACCTAGTTCCAGGTCTCTCTCTCTGCTGACTAAGCAACACACTTTAGGAACCAGCTCTTCTGGAATAATTTTTGAGGATATAAGCTCTTTGACTGTATTGAAGACTGCATATTTTTCAGGCAACTAAAAACCATTTTTAAGCGGGTATTAAAAAGTCTGTTTTGGCAACGTAGGGCTGGGCTCGTTGTGAAGTTAACAGTGGTGAAAAGGGTTCCAGAAGATGTATGATCTGCCCTAATAAGCCAAGAAGAATACTCTTGCCTAGAAAGAGTATTCTAGGCAATCATCTGCAAGTGGAAAATACTCAGTTGTATTTTTCCTGCTGTTTAATTTTTCCATGTTCTTCAGTTTGGAGAAAAAAAGATGAAGATGGGGAAAACAAGGATGACTGGATGGAGGAAAAAAACATTGCTATTAAAAAGCCTGAGCACTCTGCTTCTGTGCCCAGAAAGCATGTAGGAAACTAGTCCTCCTGAAAATGGTGAGCTCTGAGCCCTGCTGATGGGGTAGCAGCTGCTGTAACAAGAAAAAAAATGCAAAGATAAGTGGAATTGTTTGACAAACTAGTTCTGAGAAAAGAGACTAAATGATCAGAAAAAAGCCTGAAGAAATTTGAAAAAAAAATGAGGAAAAGTGACAATATGGTGCTCTCTGTCTTTCATTAACTTGCAGAGATCTCTCCTGGTTGTGGAGCTGGGGAAGAGCACAGAATGTGTTCCCTGGTGTGAGTGCTGAAGAGTAACACTTTACTAGAGAATTACATATACTCAAATATATTGTGTTAGTGAAATCATGCTGCAAGGATGCAGAAACATCGAATTTTTGGCATATCAGGAGACGAGAAACACAGAACTTAAATGTCTTTCAAGAGTCAGAAAACAAGTGTTTGAAAGAGTTAATTCCAGAGCTTGTTTCCTGCATAGCTGTATGTTTTACTTCTCATGTTTTATTTCTGGAAAATTTCTGAGGACCACTGCAGCTTTAAGCAAAAGACCCTAAATTGAGCCTAAATTTGAATTCAGTTGATGGAATTTCTCTAAGACTGCCTTATGACTGTTATACAAGTAATACACAAGTATCTTAGCCGACTATAGTTTTGACTATATCAAGCAGTTTCAAACTTCTGTGTTTTACTCACCCTAAATTTTAGATGAAAATAGAGGGTTTTTACTATTTCTAAATGGTTTTACTCAAATGATGATGTATTTTCCAGGCAAGTGGTACTTTCATCATACAGCTTGCTTCACATTTTGAAATAAGCTCTGTTGTATGCTTAGTCTCTGTATGTAACATTGTTCTTCTTTCTATCTTCTGAGTGTTTATCCATTTCATTTTTACTATTACTGGGTAATAGTAAAATAATATTTTCAACTTAAAATATGTAACTGTAAAATATTAGAATCTGTCTCTCCTAAATGTGGTAGTTAGCAAATGTCCACTACCATAAGAATTTAGAAAATTGGTCTTTTGCTAGCCAGCTCAAAATACAGAAGAATAGGTTAAAATTGCCTGATATTACAATAAAGTGGCTAGTACTACAAAGAAAAGTGATTTACTATAATAAAGGAGGAGAGATCAGTTCTACATTGATTTTTTTATTGAGATGACCTGTGAAAATGGGAGATTTATGTTTATTTCCTGATAAAATTTTCTAAGTATGTCCATCATGTGCTCATTCATTCATTCATAGGCACTGTCAACGTATTCCAAGAGAAACAGGTAATACAGTAGTGAAGGCCAAACCAACTTTCTATCTACATATTCAGTTATACTCCTCCATGGGTGCACCACAACGCTTGAAATTTTACTGTGGACAAAGATGTGCTGTGATTAAGAGAGTGCAGTTCCTTAGATAGGCCCCAGGTACAGCAGTGAGCATTCTGCAATATCATTAGTGCTTCTGAAAGAGAGACTAGTCTCACAGGAAAGCAAATATCTTCCCAACACCTGAACCTCAGAGTTAGTTTTTGGTTTATTAAATTATTCTCAAGTGTTGGATGTAACTGTAGGTCTCTATGCTGTATGAAGAATTGAGTCACTTTTTGATTGTATGAACATAGATGTAAAAGGACTTTTTAGGGATGCTGGAAATGTCCCCTAATGAGAATCCCTTCATACAACAATTGAAAATATCCCTATCTAGACACTTTATGACACTGCACAGTACTGATTACTACATATGCTTCTTTTTTCACATTTCCAGTGGTGGTGAAGCTATTGCTTTCTATGATACATGCATTAGTCCTCATTGCACACACACAAAACTACACAGCACACAAAATTCAAGGCATGGTAAACCTTGCCAGAATATATATGTTTAGTAAGGCAATGAAGTCAGTCTAGTTTCAGGTCACCCTCCTCCTGGTTTTGTGTCAAAGATGTTTGTATCCACAGTGGTTTTGTTTCAACAAACAAAATCCCATATATCAGCAAAAAGGTTCTCTACATCTTCAATTCTCACCAAAATGTGAGTTTTAGAGCTGAAGTGGGAAACAATTACAAGCATATGTCAGCCCAAGCAATGGCATAGGACTGTGTTAGCCTTAAAAGAACCCATGGCAAGTTTGTGGCAGAGTTATTGGAGATTCCAGCAGCATTTACAGGTGCCTTTGAGGCTTTTAGATGTGATGCTAGATTTCAGACAGATGCTAGCCAGATGCTAGACTCTACCTAGACACTAGACTTCAGACAATGAAGGAGGACGAAAGAAGTTGAAATGACTCAACAGTTCACGAAGATTTTGCTGCCAACCAAATGTGTTTTCTGGTCCAGAACACAAACTTATGCTTTGTCATGGTTTACAAAGGAAAACTTCATATTTAAGGCTGTTTGGTACCCAACTGTTTGTGTTGCTTAGTGATGGCAGAACTCACTTCACTATCAAATTGCCTTTCACAACTGTATGAGTTAAATAAATATTTTCTGATGCTAATTTGTTCCTTTGTGCTGATTATTTTGAAAGTCATATCCTGGATTCCAATCTTTTGCAGAGGAGGAAGAATCACGTATGTGTCTTAATCATGCACAAAAGGGTGGTGAAACTGGTAGAAATTGACTTGGTACTGTTCTGAAATCAAGCTAAGAAACAAACCTGGACTTGTATTTTGTCCTCATATTTCCTTGAGGAAATGACCCATTCTGGAAGGGGCAGAGGGGGAGGGGAGAGGATCTTGTGACTATCTCATCTTTAATCTCTCATCCTCCTGTTCTTGGTTTGTTTCTCAATGACTCACAGAAGGGAAAATGATTCACCAGATCTTTCACCAAAAGTAGCATTTAGATATTCAGGCAGCTGTGTAGCAGCTGACAACTAGTCAGCTATTTTATTTAATAAAAATATTTATTTAATTTACAACTATTGTATTTAATAAGCAAAGAATAATTTTTGCATGAATTGCAAAAAACTTAACAATTCTCATATGACCCTTTTAAATTTTTATGCCAACTTTAAATTCAGTGCTAATAGATTAAAAACCTGATTTCTGGTTGCCATCAAATGACTTGCTACTGTTTCTCTGTTCCAACATTGTATGAAACTACCCTTATAAGCAAGAGAGGTTTTCATCTAGCATGATTATATTCATAACTTGAAATAACAAAAAAGAACAGAGCTACAATTTAATGTGGCTATTTTGGTATTTTTCTTTACAAACCAGACTTTCAGTGCAGTTATTGGTCAGAGAATATGCAACAGCTCAATATTTCATGCAATTAGGCCCTGTCTCAACATAATTAAATTACCCAGTATTGCAGGTCTTTAGAAAGTGTGAAGAAGAATATTTTTTATCCTGGAAAGGGCTCATCAGCTTAAGCAATTTTGGAAACTAGAGAAAATTCTTTACCTAGACAGTTTTCCTGCTGTTTGCTCTGAAATTGCCTACTATTTGCACTGAAATTAAGTTGGGGAGGAGGGTGTTGCATTATCATCCCACTTCTGAGATTCATATATGTCACTGAACAGCTTTCAAGTAAAATGACAGAAGGCCATCACCTTAAGCTGTTTAATTAAATTGGGAAAATTAAAGGAAAAAATTGTGTGGATTTATGCTGCAAAGTATATTATATGAATATTGTATTTTTAATAGTTTTTTTTCTGCACGAAGCTCCTATGACAGATTTGTAGCTTTAGAGTACATTTGAGAAAATGAATATTTTGTCAAAAAATGACTTCTTCACATTCTGTTGGGGAAGATGTTTCTTGTGCAAAATTTAGTAATATTAATTAAGGTATTTATAAAATAAAATGCTTCAACAGAAGAACAAAGCACCATGAAGTTGTGGCATATTCAGTATCTACAGTACAAAAATGAGAACAAGCCTAATTCCAGTAGTCTGTCATTGGCTTTGCTGGACAGAGTGATCTTAACAATATATTTACAGTATCTGGCACTAAATAATCATGTAGCTGGAAGTAAATGCCAGAAAAATGGAATTTACTTGCATCTAGTGTCACCACTGTACAGGTTAACTTATTGTGATATACAAACAGGTCAGTTTACCTAACTTGTTTTTTATTTACTGCTACAAAATTGGCTCTAACCTAGTATGATTTATGCCAGCTGCTTAGTCACATGGGAGTGTACCTGCCATTGAAATAATAGCATTACCACCTGCTGGTTGCTGCCTTCTCTATGACAAGCATTACATTCTGCAATTTACCTACTGGTCCTTTGCCACAATCCTGCAGAATTTCTAATGGATTTGCTGCAAGTCTACTCCTTTTTTTTATGTGTAGCAAAGTCTCAGTTTTGTGACTGTGGAACTTTTCATAAATTTCCAAAAACAAACATACATAGTTTACAGGAATATTTTTTTTACTATATTTTTAAAAATTCATCTTTCCTAAAATTATAGCACCTTGAAATCCTATGTGCAACATCCAAACCACTCAAACAGACCAATATATGTCATGGTTTATTTTTTAATTTATTCTACAGCATTAAATGGTAACTATCCATTCAAATGGTGATAAGTTTATTGGGAGTACGACCAGTACATTAATAACTGAACTTGTTTGAAGTCCAAACCATTGTTATTTATTCTTATAACTTAGCTTTGGAAACTCAACTGTAAAATGTAAAGAAACAATTTTTTTTAAGTGATGTGTCTGCTACAGCAAAACCCTTGACTCTAAAACTTTTGAACTTTTGCAGGATTGGCAGTCAATTTTTGGAGGAACTACACCACATCAGCGTTCAAAAAGCAAAGCTCCATTTTCAGAAGAGCCATTCATAATGGATGTAACAGGTTAGTGTTATTTACCAGTGGGAATGAGTGGCTTCTTGAAGAGTAATGAAGCAGAAAGCTGAGCAGAATATGGAATGCAAGTTTATTTCCAGTGACTGTGCCTGGTAATACTGGTAATGCCCTGATGCTGTAGATGAATGAGCCAGGCCCAACACATAGCTATGCACAACACATAGCTCAGTGGGTAATATCCATGGCAGTCAAGAAAGCAGGAGATGTCAGAAACAGAAGCTAGAAATAATTTGAGGAAAGGATAGGGATAATAATGCTGCATGCCTGGGACTCTGTCAAGACACCAGATCTCTGTGTAGCAATATAAAATGGAATAGACTAGCTAGTGGTGGAAAGAAGCTGCTCCCTTTCTTTAGAGGCAAAATACTTTAAATCATATGAATTGCACTGAATATGGCAGCTTATGTTCAAAGATCCTTTGGAGATGAGGCCCAGACTTAGTGGAGATGTTCTAATGAACTTACCACGTTTTCAGCGTATTTTCTAGAAATAAGGGATATTGTACCAAGACCACAGAAATGCATGTAAGCTCTTTTGTCAAGATCCTTGCCTGACTGTAGGGGCTCTACAGGGAGTGGGGTAATAGCATCATCTGTTTCTCCCAAAGACGTGTCTGAAGCCATTGAATAGGAAACTTTTACTACTGAGCAGTGAATGTCTGTCTATCATGCCAAAGGGCTGAGCAGTATCAGCTGCTCCATTGTGCTAACTGCTATAATAACATCTGAGTTTTCCCTCAATCTGGCAGACAATGAGGAATTCCAAAGTGTGAATACAGTAATAAATACAATGAAGTTAATTGGACATTTCTAGTAAGAAGCAATTATGACTACACTGTCCAGATTTAAAAGGGGATAATTCCACTTGCCTGTACAATACCACCACAGGAGGGATATATCTCTCTTCAATATCCAAATTGGAGTGGAAATCATTGCACTTTGTTTATCCTAGGTTAACACTGTTGACATAATAATTCGGGAATAGATGAAGCTTTTCAGGAAACCTAATATGAGTGAGACAAAATCAATACAATTCTCTCAAATAAACAAAGTCTTGTGAGGAGCTAAGCACTTTGAAGGAGGATTGATGATCATAGTACTTGAAACAATTACACCCTTTAAATCCAGCTGCTGATTTTAAATAGAACCATCAACTATTCCAAAGACTCTTTCAGTTTCTCGTGCAAAAGCCATATAAGAGATGTTAATAGGATAACCCAGGAAAATATTAGACAATGGTATTCAAAATAGCCAGATGCAGCTGACACAATAGAAAGAAGGGAATCCATCCAGAGGGGAGTGGGCCTATGGGAATCTCATGAAATTCCACAAATCATGGTTCAAGGTGATGCACCCGGATTAGGGCAATCCCATAAGTACAGACTGAAAGAAGAAGTCACTGAGAACAGCCCTGTGGATAAAGACCCAGAGGTTCTGGTGGGTAATAAGTCCTGAGCCAACATTGTGCACTAACAGCCCAGAAAGCCAGCTGTATCCTGGGCTGCATCAAAACAGCATGTCCAGGAGGCTAAGGGAGGATATTCTGTCCCTCTGCTCTGCTCTGCTCTGCTCTGGTGAGACCCCACCAGGAGGGTTGCATCCAGCTCTGGGATCCCCAACAAAGATGTAAGACTGTTAGAATGCTGTAGGACGTAGAACTATTAGAGGCCCACAGAGATGATGGAAAACTTCTCCTATGAAGACAGGCTGAGACAGATGGGGTTGCTCAGCATGGAGAAGAAAGGATCCAGGGAGAGCTTACAACACCTTCCAGTACAAAAAGGAGGCTTATTAAAAATGGGAAGATTGCTTTTTGCATAGGTATATAGTGATAGGACAAGTGGGAATGGTTTTCAAATAAAAATAGAGAAGATTGGATATTATGAGGAAATTCTTCACAGTGAGAGTGGTGAGGCACCGGTTGCCCAGAGAAATTGCGGGTGCCCCATCCCTGGAACTTTTTGAGGCTAAGTTAGTGGGGCCCTGAGCAACCTGAACTAGTGGGTGGCATCCATGCCCATGGAGGGGTATTGGATTGAGATGATCTCCAAGTTCCCTTCCAACCACACCATTCTATGATTCAATGTCCAGTTGTTCCTTGTTTTCAACAATGACATACAGAAACAGATTGAATGTGTTCTTCTGGAAGATTTTTAAAGGGACTGTTTATTTTTTCATTGGGTGAACCTCAGACAGGTGCAAAATATCTTCTAGGTCTGAACTGTGCTATTGGTAGTAACTTCCAGAATTCATAAACTTTACCATTTATTTAGACTTTTCTGAGCTGCAACAAACTCAGGAGTGAGATCAGTGAGGCTGTATATAAAGCATCAAGACAGTAATCACTTTTAGGCAATTTCTTTTTTTACAGAGCATCTCTCCTTATGAGTGCTAATGAGCAAATGCTCAAGAAAACACCTATGCCTCCACTGACATTTGGCCCCCAGACAAGTGTGATCTCAGAGCTAAAGAAGTCTACCAACATTTTTGGTCTGTTTTTAAAAGACAGTCTTGAACCAGAGAGTGAGAGTGATATGTTAGGATTGTATCCCTTGTGCTCTGGGAATAAAATGCATCTTGGAGTTGTTTCTCCCATTTGATGGAAAGGAAATATTAATGAGTAGGTCAGAGTCTCTGACAAATTGATTCCACTTAGCTGGCCTAACACAGATAGCACTTTAGCAAAGCGTTACATTAATAATCTATCCTTTTAGCCTTCCTATTTTCTTGTGGAGGCAGGTGCCACTGTTTTCCTATTACTTTAAATAAATGAAATTAAGCAATAGTTCAGTGATTCTACTTCATGAGCCAGACTTTAATGTTTTTTTTCTGGTCTGAATCTGCTAAGTTGTAAAGCTTTTTTCTTCTCTTTAAACAAGATTAGAATCTAGCTTCATGTGTCTCAACCTTGATGAAACTGCTCAGTGATGAAAGCAGACAATTGCTATTTGTTTCCAGATGACTCTTCAGTAAACAACCACCTAATAACTTAACAGTTTTGGTTCTCTAGATATCTATATGAGTAAATTAACATCTCTTGCAAATCACAGGTTTGACTTGTCAGGAAATACATGAAGACTTGTAGCTGGACTGTAATAGAGAAGGTTATTCATGGATCCTGTCCTGGTTTGAAGGACAGGTGTCTGCCAGTAAAGGCAGAAGTTTTCCTTT
>JAODKT010001744.1:47318200-47331687 GCA_027576195.1 Cossypha heuglini
GGAAAAATTCTTTAAATTGACACAGTAATAGAAAAACACTCAACCCCCAACAATCCACTGTGTTATTGCAAATCATTCTAATGCCTCATCTATATTTTACTGCCTTTTTCTGGACCACATATTGAAATAGATACCTAGAAAAGCACAGCTATTGTGGTAGAAGACAGCTCATTGAATACCACCCCAGCTACAGGAAGAGTGGTGTTAGGCAGCATGCCTGAGCTGCATGATAATCCCAACAGTCATTCCTGTGCAGGCACCTCGACTCTGCTCGTGTCCTGAGAGTAAAGATATTGTCAAGTCTCACCAGCCTCAGGGAGATGTTTTGTTCTGCACCCAGATTGCAGTATAAGCAAACCCCCAAAGTTTCAGAACCGGATTGGAATCCTTCTTGCAAATTTCTTAACCAGAAAGCAACATTTTCATTCATCTGTGGGGACAGCCAGAATTGGTGTGAGGGGCAGGTAGTCAGAAGGAAGTATAAGGAAGTAATACAAAATTTCATAGGAGCCAGGACCCACAAAAGAAGTGCTAGAGCTATGGAAAGAAGCAGGGTAGGGAGGCTGCAACAGAAGAAAAAGTGTTCCTGTAGCTGGGAGGAGTGACTAGATGCTCTAATGCTGTAGTCTAGATCCAGAGGTTTTGCCTCTGGATCTGGTGATAGAAGATAGCTGATAGAAACAGCTGCAAAACTCAGTGACAGTCCCTTCTGTCCCTCCTTTGCTAACTGATTTAACAGTGAAAGAATCTGCCTCTGAGGCAGCTTTGTCATTATTTCAGATACTCTGCTCATCTGCTGGAATTACCAGTTTAACCATCCTGAAGATGTGTGCAGGTTTATGTATTGAAAATTTATTTTTAAATTTAGGAGAAAGGAAAGAAATTATAAGTGCTATTAGATATGAAAAGGCAAACACTTCAAAGCAAGGAATTACTAGTATTTGAGGCAATAGCAAGTAATCATGTAGTAGGTAATCATGAAGATTGTATCAAAATACATATGCACGAGGGAGTCAATTAGGTTTGCTTAAGCAACTTTGCACACTGTGGTTTTTTCCTGAGTAAAGCACTGGGTTTTGAAACCTGAAGGATCTTTAAATGTAGGCAATCATAACCAATATTACAGCAATGCTTAATCTTGGCATCCTGCTAAGACACTAATTCCTAGTGATACGTTCTACCAATGATTTCTTCAGATGGAGTTTTGTTAAAGTATTGTTTCCTTTCATCAATTTAAACATTTCTGCCTTTCACTGTCTTCTTTACCTTTTTATTCTTATGAAGAATGCCATGCTGGAGCTGTTTGATGTATGTTTTTCTGTTACAAATATGCTTTTATATACATCTATCTTATTTTGAATCTATACAGCTCCAACTTTCTCAGTTTCTCATGTGGTTTTATGAGCTGACATCCCTAGGAGGTAAATAGAGCTTTTTTACAGTCTCTCTGCCTTTCCAGAAAACTTGAAATTATGTTCAACATTGAAAATTGATGAACTGGTCAGGATGTCATAGAAAAAAACCAAAATCATGATAGATGTAGGAAAAAGAAAAAGGCAGATAGAAGAATAGGGCAATTTTCACTGTTTCTGAAAAAGAGGGGGGAAGGCATTGTTTACAATGACAAAATATAACAGGCAGTGACAGGATATGTTAAATACTTAGCCACATAAATGTCTCAGAGTTCTCACTGCATGTTCACATGCTTCTGTTCTTCCACCTGCCTTTCCCACTATATCATACAGACAATTTATAACTAGACAACAGTCGCCTTTACTGTATCAGTCCATGCTGGCACAATATTGAGTGACATTCAGACTCATAAGTCCTGGGTGGCTTCAGCTCCTGTGGGTTTTGTGTGCAGAAGTACTATTAAAATTGCAGCCAGCAGGTTGAGCGAGATGATTACTTCTGTGTGTTCAGTGCTTGTCAAAGCACACCTGGAGTGCTGAGGAAGGAGTCCAGTAGACGTCCTCCAGAAGGGGTGAGCACTGAAGCATGTGGTACATAGAAAAAGGGGACTCTGGGTTTGTTCAGGCTCAGAAAGGAGATTGAAGCGAGAACCATATTGCAACTTATGGTTGTCGAATTGGAGGAAATAGGGAAGATATAGTCAGACCTGGAGGTGCAGAGTGGTAGGACAAAGAGTCAGAAGCCGGAAAACAGGAAATTCTGACTATGTCAGACAAAAATATCCACCATGGGGACAATTAAATACTGGAACAGATTGACTGGTAATGTTGTTGGATCTGTGTCCTGGGAGACATTCAAATCCTGACTTGATGAAGCCCTAAGCAACCTGACTTAATTGACTTTAAGTAAGGTTTGAACTACCCATATCCTCTTCAAATTTGACTATTCCACAGATTTGTGTGAGATCAAATAGATAGACTCCAATGGTCAAGAAAAAAATTGGTTTAGTAAAATTTACACTAAAAAAATCTAAACAGTTCATGCACTAAGTTATTATTATTCACTTAAAATAGAATTGAATGGAAAATGTGCAGTCAAATGAAATATATAAAAATACTTTGTAATATCAAAATCTTTTGCAGGAACCAAGATTTGCTTGTAACATATTTTAAGATTCATCTGCCTTCCTGTTAGCTTTTTTGTATCATCTAAAGATGCAGTTCTTAATATATACAGGACTTTTCTGGTCCATTTTGAGGGCATATTAATCCCTATTAACACAAAATGTAGCAAAAAATAATTTTGATAATATCCTGACTAAGAGGTTTTGTCTGTTAACTACTTTTTGTGTGTGCGGTCATGCATGTCTGGTGATTTGTTTCTCTGGAATCACACAGTATGTTCCCAAAGTAAACCATAAAAATGACATAATCATGATGTTATCTGTTCTGTTACAAAGTATATGACAATATTGTGTTTATTGTTAAATACAGCCTCAAGGACCTAATGACAGTGCCAAACAAGTAAGTTGTTTTCAATTAAGGACATTGTCGCAGTGCTCAGTAAACACAGAAGATTATTTATGTATGAGCCTGATGTTGTTAAAAAATGTGTAGCAGAATCATGCAGTTCAGCTTTTGTTTGTGTGTAACTAAAAGCAACAAAGACCAAGCACAACTATTAAAATAAATTATGCCAATAATAAACCTAGGTCATAGATGGTTAGTTCATTTTGTATTGTTCATAATGAATGGGTACTCCTAATGATTCCATCAGAGTCCAAATAACAGAATTCAGCACAAATGTATTTCTACTGAGAAGTAGAAACACAATTTCTCTGGAACTGCAGCTGCTGTAGTAAAGATTAGTCTCTTACTATCCCTCAGGGAGATGACTGTCTCTGCCAGCTGACTTAGTTTTTATACTGCCAGTGATTTATTAGATTGCTTTGCTCTTAAGTGTGATAATAGGCCTTATGCTTAGCAAGGTTTAGAGACTTCCAGTGCATTAATATTTTATGGCAATAACAGTCAAGACACATTTTGTTTACCTAACAAGACAAGCCAAGCTACAGCTGATGTGTACTGGAGATTAGATTTAACTGGTAGGAGCCCTGCCAATTATGTCTTTAATGCTTTGCAATGATTTTTATAATTGTAATCTAATAATTTACATATTAGATGCATCAACATTTTGTTGCACTGCTGTTTTGTGTGACTCAAGTGCTGTAGAAACCTTTTGTCTGTAGCCATTTTACTCAGTTCTCTGGTATCGATATATTTTCTTTGGATAGTTTATTCAATCAGATATTTGGAGGCTGAGAAGACTCCCACCTAGGATCCCATATAAACCTGCTTGGGGGATTCAGTTTACAATGAAATTGATTGAATGTTTCAATCTTATGAACATAAACCCCAGTTGCTGTTCCTGCTCTGTGTAATGGTAAAAATAGTACCTTGGTTTGCTGTCACTCAGTTTCAGTGACAGTGATAGCTTTTGCTGCCCAAATAAATATTTCACAAGAAGGAGTCCTGTCCTGACTTCTTTTTGCTTCTTCTCAACAAAGCAGATTTATCAGCTCTTAGTGGTGGAAGACAGAGAGTGAAGATCAGTGGGTCAGGTGTCTGGCACTGATTCACTGTTATCTGCAAAAAGCTCCAGGGACAGGATTGAGCATATTCACCAAGCAATTGCATATGGAAGGGTTTGATGCCTCAATTGCTTAGCTCAAGTATATCAAAAGATGTTAGATGTGGGTTCAACAAGTACTGACATTAGCCATTGTATGGTTTCAGCTGCAAATGTGTGGTGCTTGTGGCAAGGGGTAGAATAAAGTCAGGGAGGCAAAATACAGCTTTTGTTATGAAATGTGCTGGTCTGTGGTTTTAAAAACTTAACTTCTCTTTACATCAGGTTTTAAATAGACTTTGTAAGATTCGAGTTCATAAAGTTCTTCAAAACCATCTAAAAAAAAAAATTCTGTGTAGAAGCTCAAGGTAACCCACAAGCAAATAACACATTTATTTGTATATCCATAAATATTATGAAATAGAGTAAGCAGTTTCAGCAGATACATATATTGTTAATGGTGTTTCTTGGTTTTTTTTTTTGGTTTTTGTTTGTTTTGTTGTGGGTTTTTTTTATTGGTTTGTTTGGTTTTTTAAAATATCTATATTGAATATAATGATTTTTTATTTTAGTGGTCCAGAAACTGAGATCTTATCGTGGAGTATATAAATTCATAATAATTTGGAGGGCAAATGAGACTTCCAGTCTGCAGCCCAGTGATGGCTGGTGAGCTGAGCACTGCAGTTTCTCAGCTGTAATAATTTGCAGAATGTGCAATGTGCTAGTGCCTCTTCCCAGACACCCTTGTAGGTGAATCTGCAGTAAGCTGTGATCTTAACCCCAGAGAGTCCCAGTGGAGTTGTCTGTGCGCTGGTCAAGAGAAAATTGATCACATACAAACAGGCACACATCTGACACAGTAACAAAGGTGGGTACGTGCACATGGAGGCAGGACAAATTTCAGGTAAAATGAAAATAATAATAAAAATAGTAATAATAATAATAATAATAGTAATAATAATTTTCCCTGTTAAAGTAATTCTTTTGTCTCAGTGAAATTTGGCTTGAAAATTATATGTTCTTTTGGCAAACCTCTGGGGATGCATAGGCAGAGTAAGAGATATGATCAGTCACAGGAATAATTATGAAGTCTGCCTGTCATTCAGCAAGCCTAACAACGCAATTAGAACCCATCTCATTTATGAATAGCAGGGAGCTAGGTAGGATTTTCATTTTCACAGCAAGTTAAAAAAAGGAGTAGACCCAAGAATCTGCAATGGACTGCCAAAATTATGGTTGCACGATCAAATTTTTATCAAAACTCTGTTTTGACATGGCTGGTGGTGTTGAATACTCCAGTTTTTCAACCTCATTTGTCACCTATTTGTGTGCACAGTTTGCTAAGGATGGTCCCCTGTGTTTCTGGCACTGTGGAGCTTTGTGGCCTGCAGGATGCTCAGATAAAGTCTGTGGGAGTGCAGCGTAGCAGTGGGGGTGGGAGCAAACCATGGGTTTTCAGTGGATTTAAACAGTCAGGATTATCTTGTCAGTGGTACTAGCCTAAGCAATTGTCATGGTGTATGCTTATGTTTTCTGGGGATGAAAATGTGTTTAGATGTGAATGTCAATTAGGTGTGGCCCTCAGGCTCCTGGCAAGGGGCCAGCAGACCACTGATGGCAAAATATATATATATGTTTCTCCTGTGGGGAATATGAAAGTGATTTTGGCTTGGGTGGCTTTGGGGACATCACTGGGTGCAGCATTTACCCAGATTCAACAAAAGAATGGTGAAAAGAGAATGCATCAAACAATAGATAAAAATCTCTTAGATAGAGGCTCCAGTTTCTAGTTTTTGCCTTTATGGAATATCTATATCACAACACTTGATCTTCTCTGTACTGGTGATCTCTCCATGTGCTCTTCAGGAATTTTCTAATGAGTATTATTCTACAATAGGCTTGTGTTAACAGGAAAGTATACCCTGTGCGTACTTTAAGAACATATGTGCTAATATTTATTTGACAAACAGCACAGATTTATGCACTACAGCCTACATTTATGCACCTACTTCGAACATTCAGATGACCAAGTTTTTGTTTACCCAATGTGTGTGGAAAGAATGTGTCATAAATACTGGTGTGGATAGAGGAGCCTAGCTCGTGTGAATTGTACACATTGAAAATGCTCTGTACAAGTTTCCCTGAAAATTTTTCTGCCAAATTGGTATAGGGAAGAATAACATATTGTTTTGCTAATCATCTATTTAGATTAATATACACATAATCACAGCAAACCATAGGTTAGCAGTAACATTTGAAAACACTGAAAACCTCTCAACAGCATAGTCTACAGGCACTCTTCTGGAAAATAATTGCATTTTGAAAATTAACATCTCATATAATCCAAACAGAGATACAGTAATTAACAAATTTACTGTCAGTAGTTTCTAAAATCTAGTTTTGCATTAATATTGTGAAAACTTGCAACTGAGTTTATTTACTGTTAAAGTGGATTGAGTATCCTTCAAACTATTTTCACTTAGACTGAAATATAGTCTAAAGAAATAATTTCCTTCCATCCTAGTTAGTTTCTTTTCCTGATTACCTCTAAGAATGAAATGAAAGCAGTTAAAGAATGAAATAATTCCTATATTTTATTTTTTTTATTTAGATTTATGTTGCTTGATACTAAACCTCTCTTGTGTATGTACTTGTCAAAACATGAGGGATAATTAGTCCAAATATATGTGACCTTTACCTGGAAATATTTGCAAGCTGCATGATCTAAATGTATATATGATATGAATTGAAAGAGGGGAAAATAAAATCAATTACTCTCTTTTGCAGAAAAGAAAATTCCCCTAGAGACCTGAAAAATAAGACCATTTATTATAGAAGGGAACTTTTAAAAAATGTACAACTTCATATGAAGTGTACCTTTAAAATCTATTACATGACTAGAAAAACAAAAAGTCATGTCAGAAAAACTTTAAAAAGTTGTAGCACCTATTTATTTTTCAGGAAAATTTCCAAAGTATACAGGAAATAGAAATCTTGCTCAGAGTATTTTAGTTTATTGAGTTCTCTCTGCCTTGAAAATCATAGTAGAAATCTCCAAGGACTCCTATAAAGATGTATTACATCATAAAGCAAACTAAGGATAGTAACCCATGTTATTAAACTGTCAACATACATTATACTGCAATCTATCCACAATCCAACTCAACTTAAAGCCTCACTCTTGGCAGAAAGTTTAAAACATAAGACTACTCTCTAATCATCTAAAGCCCATGGTACTTTGGAAAAAATGTTGTAATAATCGCTCCAGTACTCCATTACAGTATGTGTGAATTTCATTGGTTTAGTACTGCAAATGCTCGACCATTACAAGGAAGGGTTCTGAAGGATTACCACTTAAAAGGTTATATTAGTGATGCTGTAGATTTCTTATTTCACAGAATGTTAATAAAGGTTTGGTATAACAGACAAAATGAAAAATAAATCTTAAAACCCAGTTCTTAAACCTTGCTTAATTTCCACATTAATATTTAATAACAAACCAGATAAAATTACGTTGATATAAAGTCTGCCTTCACAACTAAAGAAAATAGGGCTATTGCTTTGAATGATGAAATACTGAAAATCAGTGTTATTTGCCAGGAATTATGATAACTGAAAATTTCAGATCTCCTGATAACATATGTTGAGAGAAGAAAATCCAGCTCTAAATATTAATCTACATCATCATTGTTAGTTTCCATTTTAGCATTACCAAGGAATCCTGAGGTTTTTTATAGGTATTCCTAACCCAGAGGTTATCATAGGAGGTGTAGCATATAAAGGGTTATGGATACAGAACAGAAAGATAATTTAACCAAGTACCTACTGAGGAGAGGTCAGTTTTGAAATCTTTTTGAAGTCTTAGTGTCAAATATTTTGTCTTCGTCTGCAAGATGGAAGTGATTGGTACTTTCTTTTTTCCTTCTCCTTTATTTCCTTCCCCTCCTCTCTGAGGTGTTTTAGGAGAGAAGACATGGAAAGAGGAGAGCAGCAGACACTGCCTGGCTGGGAGGAGTTGGGATGGGTGAGGGCTGTAAGGGGCATCCATTTGGATGGAGAGCTCTTGAGTTGATGGTCATAGATGTGAAGGTAGCAGAACAGCTATGCAAATATATTAATAATGGTTATTTTTATCTCTTCATAACAAATAATTGTGAAAGCTCTTGCCATAAAATTTCTAACAACGCAATTATGTTATCAAGAAAAAAATGTCAACCCTGTTGAAATAATTTCTCAGAGGTATTTTATTTTGTTTAAATATGCATTTCCAAGTTGAAACATCAGAATCTAAAGTAATTAAACCTCTATGTTGTAAGAGATTAGAAGTGGTCAGAAACAGGAGTTAAGACAGGAATGTGGGAAATGACAGGAATTTAAACTCTCTGTTCTTCCCATCCACCCACAATCCACATGAAATTAAGCACTTCTGCTAGAAATTCAATAATTAAGTAAATAAGTAATAGACTTGATATGGAATTCTCACCAGCATTATGTCAGCAATAGTGTAGTAAAAAATGGAATATTTGTAATTTTTTTTTTTTTAAATCTAAAGTTTCACCTCATTGAACTGTCAAAAAGTATATTTAACTGTCTCCTTGTTCACAGTGGCAAACTATTATTGAAACTACATGGCATAATATTCTTTTGAAACCATCATTTCTCGTTATAGGTACAATTGGATATAGCCATTCTTTTTGTATGGAAAATAAATTAAGGATGTATTCTGCTTTCTTGGACATATTCCTGTCCAACAGTTCCCACAGCAGGGAGCTTTATTAGGAACATGTGAAAATAATTGAGGAACAAAATGTCTAACGTAAAATGTATTTACAGCTTTCCTGAGCTAGACTGTAGTTGAGGGTTTTGTTGCTAATGAGAAATTACAGTATGCAACACAATGCTGCCAAAGAAAGCATCCTTGCAGTGCCTGTAGTGTGCATCTGAAGACTAACACTTCCTGAATATATAAATATTTGGACTGAGTCGTGGTTTGACACTTTTCTGGGATCCTTCAGATTTCAGCCAGGCAAATGCTGGCTATTTTTTCTCCACAACCTGTGGGGTAAGGAAAGAAACAACTTGCCAATCTGCAGGAGAAACAGCAAAAATCAGTACCATCCTCCAACCTCCTTCCTTTCCTACAGCCAGGGGCCCTTATACTTGCTGATGGGCATCCTTACAGAACACCTCTTGCTTGCTTTAACACCTTAGCAGTGTTTTAATGACTAATAATTAGAATTGGATCAAAATAAGGTATCAACTGAGATACTGCTCTGTGTGTATTTTATCCTTTAGCTGAGGGAATACTTCATCTCATGTTGTTCCTAGAAGATAGAATTTTGTGTGGAAATGTTGATGTGCAGTCCTCATTTTGAAATTAGAGTGCAAAAGAAGGAATCCACAGTTCATGCACCAGGCACCCGCATTTCTAACTGGCTCATCTGTAGGTCAGCTGACAGCATAGTCTTTAAATATCTTGCTGTGACGTTGCACAGTTTTTAGGGAAAGTTCCTCAGATATGTTATTTAGAGCAGTAGTATTTATTCCATACAATATAAGCTGAGGAACATATGGTGCCCAGGTGTCCAGCATTTAGGGGTTGGACAAAAAAAAAGATTATCCTCCTTTCTTCAGGACTTGAAGCTGAAGGTAAAGGAATAAGTCTCCCAAGAAAACAATGTCACTCCAGCAAAATGTAAAGCCAAAAGCAAAGCAAAGCAACATAAACCAAAATACATTACTTTATATTTCAACATCAATTTGCATCTCATCACATTGATGCATTATGTCTTACTCAGTTCACAGGCTGGTGGTTGTCTCTGCATGTGAGGTTGCCTGCTTTTCTACTTTCTGACTGGAAAGTGGATTTGCAGACAAACTACTACACAGGGAAGAAGTTCTTGTAGCACGCAGATGCCCTTGGTGCTGTGAGTGCCATCTAGGATAGGACTAAGGAAAATGCATCTAATTATCCACAGGTGTGCAGAATTCACTAAAGAGATGTTTTAATTCATGATGATGCTCGCATTCTACAGGCATTTGGACAAAACTAAAAGCCTACTAATGACCTGAGGAAAAATTAATCCTTCAAAAAGATAAAACTGCTGAATTTGAAAGAATTAAATTGAAGAAGTATTAAATCAAGTATTAAAACAGTCAGTACATTGACTTCTCTTTGTTACTCCTGTATTTAGAGTGGATGCTCTGTGGCTACTGAAACAGCAAGCCTTTCCATGGTGCTCTTTCCCTGTGTCTAGATTGTTATTGCATCACAGACAAAGAAATACTAAACTGTATCTGATATTCTCTGACCATGCTTGACTAAAAACTATTGCAGTAAATAGACAGGTGTTTTCCAAAAGGTAAAGAAAAGGTATATTTAATTTCTTATTGTAACCTTTATTTCCCTATTCCAATGAGAAAGCAGAAATTCAATGTGCAAAAATGTGAAAGGGTATTCCTAATACCTTGATTTAATTTCCTCTGTACTGTGGGGATCTTTTATATCAGAGACATTTCCTGAGATGTTACTGTAACTAGCTGTTCACCAGAAATGCCAAGAGCATTCATGTGCTGGAATCAGCTCCAAATACTGGGCTACAAATACACATATCTGCTGAAATAAACAGTGGTCAAAAGACCCCAGATATGCTCCTTTTAAACTGTATTACAATATGTTTTTGAGTTACTCTTTGAAAAATTATCAGTCATGGTGAATCTAGCAATACAATGGTGATGAGCTGCTAAATGTTGTGTGCTTAATTAACTCAATTTAGCAAGAAAGACTCTCTCCCCACCTCCCCCATTTCGATGCTCCATGCACAAAGGGAAGAGAAGTCATTCCAATACATTTGTTCAGCACTTAGAAAAGGAAATAAAATTTTATCTTTATGTAGTACTTTAATGTGAGTATTAAATAATGATGTCAATAGCTTTAGTGAAAACAATAGTGAAGTAGTAGCAGATATGTAAGCAGTGGCAAGGACCATGTAGCAAACAAATGGCTAAGATTTTCATTGCACTTTTTAAGCAAATGTAGTATGCAAAATGAACTTTTGATCTCTGGAAATTCAGTCAGTTTTCAAAAATCAAGCAAAATGTTGTGCCCATCATAAACACATAATCTCACAGAATTTGTACTGTTCTTTGCCAGCTAATTAAACCAAAAGGCATCTGGGGTACATAAGTTGGTATTGTTCAGTTCTGTGGGAGACTAGGACTCAGACATAAAATTAGTGTGGGAGGTGTTTCCCACACTTGTCTGCTCAGCTCGTGAAGGCCAAAAAGAGCCTTGCAGCTGCGAATGAGCTATTTTATATTTCTGAGCTAATTTTTCCAAGGTCTGGATTTATTGTAGCATTTTTCTTTACCCACAGAAATCAGAGGGGAATGAATAGTTGTGTGGAAATTTCTATTTGGACTTCCTCTACTCAGTTCTCTTCCACACACAGTTTCTCAGTGGTCAACCATATCCTTTGGTGATGTAGCATTATGGCTGTTCACAAGCTGGTCATAACCTTTAACTAGGGCATGGATACCAAATGAGCAATAATTTAAATGCCCAGCCTCAGGCATGACAAAAGTGCTGACTTTCTTGCAGAAAGGTCTTGTCACAATCATAATTTTGTTCTAATTTGCAATCCCTGCTCTATACACATACCCTTATCTCATTTGTTCCCCTTCCTTCCTTCCTTGTCCCATTAATTTCAGTGTGGGTACACAGGCATCTGTGTCTGCTATTAAAATTGGCTGTATGCCAGTTGTGGGAAAACCTGAAAGTTTGTTTTTCATTTTTTTACTCCAGGTATTTTGGAAAAGACAGAGCTCAGTGATGTCTCATTTACCAGACAATAGTTCCCTGTGCTACACAGTAAGGCCTGGGAGAATTTCAGAAGTATAAAGTGATTTTCAGAAATGCCAAGCAGGGAGGCAGAAGTAATGCTGACAGCATCCACATCAGAGATATCCCTTGATGTCTCCATATGGCCTAAGCCTCTCATTTTTGGCAGGCTCTTACCTCCCTTCACTGCTGCTTCTCACTGACTGTATGGACTCATTACAATTATAAGCAAGAACGAAGTTCAAAACAAATGCTTACTTAAAACAATAAGCCAAAGGTATCTTTTGCTATAAAAGTTTGGAAAATTAATGAAAAATAGCTAACAAAATCAGCAGCTGCTCGTGTACAATTTGTGACTGGAACAAAGAGCAAGAACAAGTTAATTCACTGAGACTGAGTACAGTCCGTTCAGCTCAAAATAGACTTAGCTTAAGATGAAAAATTTCAAATGTTTTTCCACCTTCATGTAATATTGGCACAAGTAATGCTGGTGGCCCCTGCAGAGACCAAACAGTTCTTTTGGTCCATCAGCTCAGGTTAAAATTGATTCTTTCCACTGGTGTGAATAGGTCAGTTTCTACCAGTGCTTACTGTGGGTGCTGCTACAGAGCTGTGTAACAGTCTGGGACACTTCTGCATTCCTGGCTTTGCTTTTAAGCCCTGCAAAGTCTGTGTTCTGAAGTCTTTGAGTCAAAGATAGGTGAAATAAATGTAGGTTAACAATGAAAATATTTGAATATGGGGTAATCTGATCCTGAACAGGTTTTTCAAGATCTGGCTCAGCAGAGCACTACTGAATGAAAAAACTTTTGCTACTTAAGCATACCATATTTTTTTTTCTCTAGGTTCTAACTTTCTGACAAATGTAAATAATGAAATGCACTGACATGACAGCAACCAACCAGCAGCAAAAGTGAGGAGTGGCTGGTTTTTTTACAAGGGAAAATACTTTGTTTTGTGAATATTTCCAGTGATATCAGAAGAGTATTTGTTTTTGAAGTATTATATAATCTGTGTTTTGCTTGCTTTTGGTACTACACATCCCATGCATAAGAATTCCTTGTAATATGGAACTTTGGGAAACACAGTTTGTTCTTGCTAGTAGTCACAATGAATTTGTCCCATCTTTACCCTGCTTTATTGCAGGGTATGTCCTCTCCACTCTTTATTTTTCATTCTGAACATTTAAAAACTGACTTTTCCCACTTCAGCTTGTTTTCTGTTTGGCATTACAGTCAAAATGACTTTCAGACTTTCTATCTGGACATATGCTCAAAAGTGTTTGTGTGTTTCTGCTTCTGCAGGGATCAATATTAAACTTCCCATATGTTTCAGTGGTGCTGGATCAAGCCTAATGCTACTAACAACAGAGATAATGTATTATAATGAGCATTAGTATTTGTAGAAGTTATGTAGAAGTTAAATGTTATGTACAGTATGGACATTTCTGTAGAGGCATCTTCAAATCTGTGGCTAGATGCTTATCAGTAAAAATATAAGTTTATAACTAATTAATAGATCTGAAAAGCTGCACAGGATCTTATAATAATGACCCTCCCCCCCTCCCCCCCCGCTTCCATTTTAAATGTGTGATCCATATATTTTA
>JAODKT010001744.1:47331787-47359637 GCA_027576195.1 Cossypha heuglini
ATCCAAATATTTTACAAGCAGAAAAAACCAAATTTTAGGACCTTAAATCAACACTCATTAGAACTGATTGCAGCTTGTCAGAGACTACTTCAAGGATTTGCTGCATCTTTTTCATTAATGAACTGCCATTTTCATGTGGTGGATGAAAAACTAGGGGAAAAAAGTTTCCTTATAATGACAGATTCTAAGATTCGTTTAAAAGCAAGCATTCTCTTCAGTTTCCAGGTTGTTCATCAGTACCTAATTATCAAACACACCTTATAAATCAGTTCACAGTGCAGCTAAAATAATCAAGGATGGTGGCACATGAACAAGGTCAGTATAAGTTTTTACAACGTTTAAAACAAAAGATAAAGTCATTGCCAAATGGGTGGGGACAAGAATGTTAAGGAGAGATATTTTATGTCAGACTGAAACATGACACGAAAAACAATAAAGTAGCAACTATACTGAAATGACTAGATGACCTCCCCAAAAATTTGAAACTGTTTTGAAAATATGTGAAAATATAATAAAACATGATAGTAAACAGTTGTAAGGGCACCAAAGAACTCTCCAGTAATAACTGCAGTAAATTTCATACATAGAATATTAATACGTTGCCCTTTCTCTTTGTTTACTGGATGATCTGAGTGTTAGTTATTGTTATTCAAAGGCAACTTGAGTTAAAAGTTCATCTCAAAGTTGTGTATTTCAAGACTGGCAGTACCTTATGCAAAGAAGAATTTCTGTCTAACTGAAAAAAATATTTAGAATGAGAAGTTTTTAACATTTTTAAACCTGAAATTACTTTTCAAATAATTCTACTCATATAGACAAGCCAAGCAGTGACAAATATAGCTACAGCCATATATATTATATATAATGTAAGTTTTGCATTATGAGACAGCACAGATGTGCCATAGGGAAAAAAAAAAAAAGTATATTAATATCATCCTAGAAAACTGCCACTGATGTACATACAGCTCTTGGAAAATCTGGTCCTTAACAGCTGTGCCACTACTGGGAGTTAGGGCAGCTGTCAGGTCTGAGGCTTCCCTAGTGTAACACGCTGTGGAGAGGTGGGAGGTGTAGCAGAGTGCAAAAGTTCTGTCATGTTAATCTCCGTGTGCAGCTTTAAGATGTCCAAACTCTTTCCAGAATGTTACAGAAAGCTGTTAGCAAAATGAATTGTGCAATTTTCCAAGATACTGCTTTTAGGAAAATAAGAGCCTTGGTACTGGTGACAACCATCAGCTAAAAGACAAACGGTGTGGCCTGTGTGCAGAGAAGAAACAGGAAGGCTCCATGGGGGTAAGAGCAACAGTACTCTTCCATAAATCACTGCCTAAATATCTTCATATAAAACAAAACATAGAAATTAGTTTATAATTCTGTATACTACAGTTATAATAAAATATATGTTAATGAAACACTTTTGAGGAAAATAAAGTGTCCTAAGGCTGTGGGTGGGTGCTTGTCTGGTATGACTGGCTTTGTTTCCTCTCCTTCCTTTACCATGTCAGACCACAATTTGCCAAGAGCTACCACTCTGATGATCTCATTTGAAGTGGATTTTCTCTAAGCAAACTGTGAGACAATTTTATCACAGGCAGAAACTGCACGTTTCCCTGGCAGCCAGGGTCTTCTTGAACTACACTACTCATCTTCTCACGTGTACTTGGACTTAACCAGCAGAGTCCTCGTGTCAGGAGCAGTTCCACAGGCAGGTGAGCAGCTGTGTCTGCCAGCAGCCAGGAAGCCAAACACAAGTGAGAGGGGGTGGGGAGGGCAGGCGGTGTTTGCTTATTGCGAGGGAGGAAGGCTAAACGAACTGTTGCTAGGCAATACGTTCCTGGATGGCAGATCCTCTGCTTTGCTAAGTGACCAGAGTAATTATTTTTGGCAAATCTGTGCAGCACTCTGCAGGCTGCCATTGGCCTGCAAAAATGGGTGTATAAATATACAAAATGTATTTGATCCCTTTGTGAAACTGGAGGTTTGCAAGAATTAGTCATCTGGCACACATACAGTCTCCTTTGCCTATCTGTTTTTCCTTCTGTCTTTCTGAATTGGTTACCTTGGTGTGAATCAGGGTTGTTCTGATCCTCCTCTAAGGTCTTCTCCAGCTGCTGTCGAGGTGTTTGATCCATGCCATATTTGTTGGCACTTCCAGTCAGAACGATGGAAAACCAATGAGCCAGTGCTGCTCTTGGATAAGTTGCAGCTGCAGCAGGTGCTAACAGTGTGAATTGATAACAACCACTTAAAAACCCAGCACCTTTGCCAGCTTTCTCCCAAGCAGAATTGTGCTGTGCTTGCTGCTGGCTGCAAGGAGCTCTTCCAATCAACACTGAAATGAGAGATGGAGATAAATAGCTCTGACCTTTACTGATAGTATCTGAGTTAAATGAAGAAGCATAAAAATACACTTTGAAATCTTTTGGTAGCATTTTCAACGGCCATTTAAACCTGATTTGGACCCTGAAGATGATGACTATGCTTGCTTGGTAATCCTGCTGAAGGTTCTTGCAGGGCATTCCCTTTAAACCCTATGCCACAGACACAAACTCTTGTTCTCAGGCTCCAGAGAGTTGGTCACGGTTTTTGAGTTGAAAAGGATTCTTTAGTAAAAATTCTACAATCTTTCTCATAGCGATGACATGTTCCATCAGAAGGACTACAAGACTTATTGTAAATTAATATGTCTACCTATTATCTTAGGGTTGGATATAAACCTGTGACTACCACTTATACTGAAACCTTAAAAATGCCCTAAATATAGCTTGTTTTTGTGTTCAGACACAGACTTGAAACTCAGCTTGGGTTCAGGGAAGGAGTGATTTGGTAAATGATTTTCTTTTCTTTTCCCTTGCACTATTTTTTTTTTTTCGTAAGGCTTTTTGAGAAACCTGGGAGTGATTTTGAGGTTTAATATTCAAAACCCAGGGGAACTCAGCCATTCTACTTTCCTTTGTGGGAATATTTTTAAATGCTTCATTTGAACTTGAAAAATCAACCCAAACCCCAGGAAAAAAATTTCCCAGACATTAAAAGTGAAGAGAAGGTTTGTGTAAACATCTGATGAGTAAAACAGCTAATTTTACTCAGCCTGTGCACTTGCATTGTTGTGTGACATGCTATCCTCTCACGCTGAGCTCCTTCCCTCACCTTGCCCATTTAAGCAGCATATTGGCACTGCCAATACCAAATCCTTCTGGAAAAAAATTCCAATGCAACCTGAGGCAACTTGCAAGTGGTGGGGTCAGGGGAATGAGATGAGAAAATGATGCCAGGAAGGGCCAAGTCACCACCAGAGTGTCTGGGAGAAGAGCTGCCACAGGACATCAGCCTTACACCATTTATCACAAGGTGTGATCCTTGCAGAGAGGATGGCAGAGAGTGGGGGAGAGAGGCTTCTTTTGCTTTATTGAACTTCATGCTTGGTTGTTTAAGTTGGCGTTGTGGTCCTGTTCCCCTTGCTAAGGGACGGAAATCAATCCCAAGTATCTTAAATAAAGATAAGGAAGATGCAGCACACTGTAATAACCTTTGAAGCATGTATTTTTTCCTGCTGCATGTTGCTACTGGTACAGCTCTGGTTAAAAGAGCTTGCCTGGAGCATCATCACTTCTTTTTCATCTGCTGCTTTGTTCTCAGGGGGCTTTCTGTATTTGCCAGCCTTAGTGGAAGAAGATCAAATAGCTCTGGCAGCTTTCGTAGCAAGGTAGGATGTCATTTAAATAAAATGATGCACATGTATGGTGCAAGCCAGCCACCCTGCTGAGAGGGCATAACAAACAATTAAAGAGCAGTTTCCTCTGGGGATGAATGGCTTTTGGGGAAAGATTTCAGTTATATGTGAATTATATATGTATTACTAGGGACAAGTGATCTTGTAAAGTGGAACAGCTGATAAAATCCTCTGACAGCACTGTGTGCAGTCACAAGGGAGCTTCCCTGTGTTTGCTGAAATTGTGGAGAAGTTTGAATGGATTGCAGTCAATAAAATACTTTAAAAAAACCAGAATAATCATAGCTCCTAGTTAAACAGCAAAATATGAACTGATAAATTAAAGTAAAATAATCTATTTAATTCTAGCTTGAAGATCAGAGCAGATTACATCCAGTTAACTGACTGCCATGCTGCTGTCCAAATGGAATATGCATCAAAGCCAAAATACAATATTAGATGGAATTGCATGGAAACATCACAGAGTAAAGGAGTATGTCTCTTATTTACTGGAAAAAGTACCAAAATGAGGGATAAGGGAACAAAATAGAAGAGATAAGAAAACTACTGTAATTGTTACTCATCTTGTAAAGAAGGAAATTTTCTGTAGGTGACACCAGGAGCTGCAATATAGTGTTGGGTCATGGCCTTATATACATTGCAGAGGAAAAGCAATTTATGCTTTCAACAGCTGATGGCTGCTAATATGGTGACTCTGAGAACTGCTCAGTGGTATAGCTACTGAATTAACAAACAGCAGGAGTCCTCTAAAGAAGTTTTAGCATCTTTTGGTAAAGAGATCTGGTATGGGTTGCTATCAGAGATATGCAGAAAAATTGAAAGCGAAGTCCCCCCCAAAAACTTTTAGAAAAATACAAATCCTGCAAAAGCTGTTCTGAACTACTCTTTGAAGTTGCATCTGTGGGAACAACAGAAGAAAGGAGACATTTACTCCAGACTGAAACTGTAGATGAAAGGAAATTGAAAAGTGGTTTGACATTTTTAAGAGATGAGTAATATTAAGAAGCTTGACCCTGTAAAATAGGAAAGTTGCTGTTTCAATGATTCTGGAATTGAAGACTGGAATTTGAAACAGATAAATGGAACCACTTTTTGTACAGAGCTTAGCTCAGTACAGTGCATTAACTTGTGTAATTCTTTATTATGTGAAGGGCTCTACAGGACTCTGAGAGGAACATATTATGTGAACAAATATATATCCAGTGGCATGAGTATTTTCATAGAAAGAGATATAATTTCCTGTAATTTGGGGCACAAGGCTATTATTTTGAGAAAATAGCAGAGGAAGAAACTTCCCTGACAGCCAGCTTTTTCCATACTATTATTGTGTATCGTGTGTTATACAATTCTCTGGGTCTTCACTACATACTTTACTGGATCTTTACTGCATGCTTTTGTTCATGGTCATCCCTGATTTAGGTTACACTGTCAAGAACCTTCTGTTTCTAGAAGCTAAGAAAAAGATGACAGCTCACCTGTCTAAGCTGAATGGTCTTCTTTGAGAAACACAACATGCCTGAACGATTAGTTTATCCTTCTGTCCTTTCACTTTTTTTTTTGATAGCTAAAAAACATTCTTCAAATGTTTTCACATGGTCTTCATGTTTGCAGTCTGATATGCAAACATTGCATGTTAAATCATTGCTTCACGTTTTATAAAGATTCAATCACCAAAGTTTGCCTAGATACTGCATTTATTGATGATATATGATAATTAATTATGATGCTATTTTGGCATTAGTGTTTGATCTCATCTGCTGGCCTGAAATTTAGTTGTTCATGGGAGCAATCAACCAGTATTTCATTCTCACAATTTTAATAAAGAAAGGAACACAAGTCACGATATATAAACACAAATATGTGCACTCTCAGATCTGACTTTATAGTCTAAAGCTTTCATCTACCAGAGAGCACTGTAGTCTTGCTTCTGTTGCCCTTTCACTGAACTCTTAGAGATGTTTTATTTTATGGAAAGCTACTTGGCACAACTTGCTTCAATGTGCTCTTATTTGCTTTCTTCTGATCAGCATAGTCTATGACTTGCAGCACTTTGAACGAAGAGCATTTCAGCTCTTTCACTGCTAATGTTAACTTACCATTGTTTCTAGTGTTTGTTTTTGTTTTTTTTTATCAAGCACAGTCTTCAGTTGTTTTTTCTGCTATACTTAATGTTTGAGATTTTCCATTGGCAAAAAGCCAATCTGAACTGCCCCCTGCAAAATACCTGAAAGACCTTTTTTTGAGACAATTTTCCAGACAGGATCCTTCCATTATTGATAGAAGAGACTGAGAAATTATATCCTAATCAAGTGCAAAGGCACATAGAAATTGTAAAAATCTCTAATGGGATTACATTTAATCACAGCTGTGAACAACCTGGAAAAACACAAATTTATTCTTGTATTATTTTCTCAAATATATAAATAAAATTTGAGCTGAAAATTTTTTATTAATGAAATTAATGTGTATCTAGTGTTTAATAAAAATTAAGCTGTACATGAGAAAGGCTGCTTTTGAATATAATTGAAGATTTTATAATATGGGCTCATAAAAATATTCTTATATAACCTCTGTATTTTTATGTAGGCAATTTGATTTGTTTCTGTTCCTGGGAAAATGTAAATCAGCCTTCCTCAAAAATTTAAATTGCTATTCTGTCACTTAAAAGTCTTTTTTACAGACTTGGAGTGAAAAATATTTTTAATTTAAGGATTAAAGTTGGATTTTTGAGCATGCTCATGTATAGTAATTTACAATTATTGAAGCAATTTGATTTAATAGGCTGTATCTCTCTAAGAATAAGAAGCACTTGCATTACAATGCACAAGCTCACAAGTCAGAACCCGATTACTTCCAAACTGAAAAGCTTATAAAAAATTTGAAGTACTCTAATAATTTTAAATTACTCTATATTGCACATTTTCAGGTCTCTGATCACCTCCAAATTCAAGTGCTTATAAAACTGCTCCAATAATTTTAAATTGCTATGTGCTGAGTGATTTAAAATTGTTAAAGTGCTTCAAAGTTTTTTAATAATTGCTTTAATTTAGAAGTGAGTTGAGCAATACTCCAGTATACCTTCAAGAGATTATTAAACTGATGTAAAAATTTACCATCTGGAAAGAAAATTAAGCTATTTCTTTTAAAAAAGGAAAAAGAAAGGTGGGGGGGGGAGGAAGAGAGAGGGCAGAGAAGCAGGTGTAAGAGGTAGTAACATGCTAGTGGTGAAGAATACAAGGATGAGAAGAAAAAAAGATGTATAAACTCAAACCTCACAGAGTAACAGGTTTGTTGTGTGAGAGATAGGACTTCCAAACTTAGGGCTGCCCAAACATGGCGACAAAGCTCTCCTTAAAGTTATTACAGCACCACCCAGAAGGTTATATCAAGGGAAAAGGTCCTTGCAGACTCCTGACAGACAGTGCCTCTCAGGCTTTCAACATCTATGCTGTTAACTAGGCTTGTATGCAGATGCACATATTTTTCTTAACTTTCCTTATGCTGCGAAGTTGTGTGGCACCCTTAAGTTGCAATTACTTGTGTGAAATAAACAACTGGTTTATTAACTGATTTCTGAAACAACGCTTCTAAGAAGAGCATTTCTGCTTAATAAAAGACCCTTTCCATTATGACATTTCTTGTTTTGCTATACCCCAACCCATCATGTTATTGGATTTTTCTGCTAGAAATTTGTAACAAATACAGCAAATATCTAATTACCATTGAAGTAATGAAACTTGCACTTCAGATGTTTCCTCAGCTGATGTAACACTTTTTTGGTTTTAACCATTTGACTTGAATGCTGACGTATTAACGATATGCCTTGCAGGAAGAGACCTCTCTATGAAAAGTAAGAGAGGTGAAATATCAGACCACCTACTTGTAAACACCCAAACCAAGCATACAGCTATCAGTTTCATAGGAAATACTCATCCAAGTAGGAGTGCTAATATGATAGCCTTAGCTGAATTACCTTGTATGAATATGTATATTTCCTGGGTGTATCCTTGCTACTGATCCTCAGATCCTGGTCCAGGCACTTTTGACAAATACAGCCTGTGTTCAGATTTCTGAAATACAAGAAAAATTATCCAGATCTTTCTTCTTGAGAGATATCCAAGCAGGTAGTGGAGTCAGTTGGCTGCAATGATCCAGAAGGAGCTGGCAGGGGCACAGAAAGGACAAGGATGGTGTTGGCAGCTGGGGCTTAGAAGGCAGAAAGGATGAGACAAGCTGCTATGTCCCCCTCTGTTCTCATTTTCTTTTTGCTATGGGAAGGACAGTGCTTTGTTTGGTGGGAGTGTACACTGTGTTTTCAGCACTTGCTTTGACCTCTAATCAATATTGATTGATTTTGTGAAGACCTGAAATCTCTGACCTCTGGCTGGCTTTGCAAAAGTAAAGTTAAATGGTGATAATACCTTTTAGTTACTGAAAATACCATAAATACATCAGAGAGAAAACCAAACAGCTTGCTTTGAAGCCCACGTGATAACTCTGGCATTATTTGAAGTGGGTGCCTAAAGAAAAGCTTTTTAGTTTTCAAACTCAAGATACAAAAGTGTGACATTAAATGTACATTGAAGTGGGGCCAGGTATCATCTTAGAAAACTATAAGCTCTTTCATAAACAATAAACAATTACACAGTTCACAAGTGTCAGAGATCATCAGCCTGCTTCATAGGCTAATTTTAAATTGGTCTAGAGAAAAATTGAAATCAGGATGTATCTCCTTTATTATAGTGTGGGCTTGTTTTAGTTCTTTCATGAACTCAAGAGAGAACTAATTCAAGAATCATGTTGACTGTCCCTTTTTCTACAAGAAACAATTATTTGAGAACAAAAACAAAATCTTTCCTTACGGCCATGAAAGAAAGAGCATTGCAAAAACTACTCAAATGGTTAGTCATACATTTGGCCTTTAAAGAACTGAACAAAAAGATCAATAACTTGATTTCCTTTTCATCTGCCTGGACTGTGAAGCATAGACCTCTTGCTTTGTTTATTGTGTAATGAAGGAGGTAAGGCAGTGTTAGCAGAAAGAAAATATTATCTCCCTCTGGTAAATATATTGATGTTACAGACAGAGGCACAGTACAGCACAGAGAGTAATGAGAAATTTGACTGCTTTGCTTCCTTCCCTTCCAGCTTAGCACTGCTGCATCCCAATGAATTAGCAGCTACAAAGAGAAGGAACTATTTAAAGACTGGCAACTGAGAGCATTTACAATTAGCTGAATTGATTAACCTTTACAAATGCTGTTATTCTACAAGGTGTTTTTTCTTCCACACTAGTTGAACAATATGCCTTATTGATTAAACATACTTCTTTATGGTAGCACTGATTTGTCTATGGCTTCTCCAGTCATAAAGCTGCCTCTGTTATAGTTGCTGCCAGCTCCTGTGGAGGACTTAACACTGGAGACTGATTGGCATTTGGCTGGAAAATGGAGACTGATGCAAACACTGGAACATGCTACTTGTGGAAGTGGTTGAATCACCATTCCTGGAAATATTTAAAAGATGAGTTTGATGGGGAGCTAAAGGATATGGTGGCCTTGGCAGTGCAAGCTTAAAAGTGATACTCATTCTTAAAGGTTTTTACTGACTTAAATGATCTTATGATTCTGCGATTCTATGGTTATGTAAATAGCTCTCCATGTCTTTAGCATCAAGAATCACACTGCAAAAGCAGAAGAAAGAAATTTGCATTTCAGCTGCTCCTCTAAAGTCAGGGCTTGCTGAAACAAAAGGAGTTATTCTTTCTATTATATGTCACCTACCCTAAACAAACCACAACAAGAAAATGTGTGGGATTTAAAACCACCCCAAAACCACAACACTTGTCAAGCTGGGAAGACCGACAGCTAAACACAAAAAAAATAAATAAGGAACATTATTTGTAACAACATTTATAGCTTAGGTTATGGTATTTTTTTGTGAGTACATCACATGGAAATTAGGCAATGGCAAGATTCTGCTTTTTGGTGACATGTGTTTTTAAATCTCTTTGAAAGCTTATTTTGATGGGGTGTGAGTGACAGTGGTTTAACCTCCCTTAAAGAAAGAGTTCCAAGAGATCAAGATCTCTTGGAAGATGTATGCAGTGCCAAGTGGGTCCCCTTCTAACCTTGCAACCTCTGAAGTTCCAGGAGGATCTGTGCAAAATAACACTTGATATTTTGTTCTTATTTTTATAAAGGGGTATGTGTGGGATTCTCATAATTATGAAGGCTAATTGACAGCACAGGCTGTTTATCTAGAAATTCATCATGCTCTGCCCAGTGTTAGTGCTTACTGTACCTGGTAAAAGTCTCTGCTTTAAGAAGGGAAGAGTAGAAATTTAATTTCCCTGCCAGCTCAAGCTGAGGCTTCTTCTGTACAGTCTTTGATGTATTATGAATCATGCTGAATTACACATGTTGTCCTACCATTTGCTTTTCAGCTCAGCAGGGACTGAACTGAGAACGCCAAACTCATTTCACTGAGCACTCTATGTGGGTTAAATGAAATGTCATTCAATGTGTAAAAAAGCCACCAGGCTTTATTTACATATATGAATGACCAAGACTTAGGATTTTAGCAGCACCCTTCCAGATTTTCAACAAAAAAATGGCTTGCCAGTAAAAATTGAGGACACACAGAACATGAAGTGGCTTAAATTAGACATTCTTTCATATGTAGATAAACTGGTTTGAAGAGACCTATATTAACAGGGAAGATGCAAATAGTACACATATACATATAGTTTGTATATTGAGACATATGATAGCATGTACATATTAAACATTATACATATATACATATTAAACATATATCATCAAGTATTTAATGATTTATATTAGGAAACTGATGTCATTCTACGGATCAGAGGAACAATGGTGGCACTCAGCCATTTCTTCCCTGAATAGCTGTTGTGTTTTTAAAAATAAAAAATCAGGGAGCTGCTGTAGCAAAGTCTGTAGCATTCACAGCATGACAAACAAATTAGAAAACAGCAGATGCAGCACAAATTAAGATGTATTTAGCACAGCAGCCCATCAGATGTGTGAAAGTCTTTTGTATATCAGCTTTGCAAGGTTGATGTATTGCACTTTAGACAGCTGATAATGAACCCTTCTAGCAATTAGAGGTGGAAATACTGAGGATTTGAAATTGTGCTGTTCCCAGTGGGGGCAGGGGGAAGGGGAAAAACCCTTAGTGAGAAATTTACTGCTTTGTGTGTGTGCACTGAGCAAAACAAAGCAAATGTTTCAGTTTATGCGCATGTAGATTTTGAATTTCTCATTTGTATTTTTATATTCAATGCTCATGTAATAATTTTTTTTTTTTTAATTAAAAAAATGTGCATTTCTTTTTTGGAATTGTGAGTTTTATGGCTGGTACAATCTCTCTTGGTGTATGTGGTTTTGTCATTTGATGGGAGGACAGTAATCTCACCAATCTAGTCTTCAAACAGCCATAACCCTTTTAATGGTTTACGTAATTTACAGCTTTGCAGCTCTATTGAATTTTGCTTTTTTCTCTCCAATGTTTCTGTTACACTTCCTCTTTCTACCTTCCTTTCCATAGCCAAAAGCACGGTTTAAAAACTTGATGGAAGCTTTGCATAAGAAAGTGTTGTGGGTTTGAAGCCGAGACTCAGTTCTGTACTCAATGCTTCTAGATGCTGAGCGCTCTCAGCTGCAAGGAGTTGCAATGGAAATGGAGAGTACTTAGCAGCTCACATGCCTGAGCCCCCTGAGGAGAGCAGCATATTACAGCAGAGCTGGGATCTATCTGCTATAGAGATAATAATAGTTTCCACTTATATAGGGTCTTCCATCTGAGGATCTCAAAATGCACTACAGATTATGGATGTGCTACAGCAGTGACTTTGTCATGGCTGCATAGAGATGTGAAACTGAGGCAGGCGTTAAAGCTCTTTGTTACTTGTGAACAAAAGAATGTATCTTAATGCACCCTCACCGGGCTTATTATCACCAGGCTTTATAAAAAGTAACAAATGCTTTTTCTGTGAACTAACACATCTGCTTAACTCGAATTATGGTTGCTGGTGTGTGTGGCTATTATTATTTTTTTTTTTTGACATGGAATTTTTACTCCCCACTCTCAGCTGCCGTGCTGCTTGAAGGTGAGTGCCTTTTGAGAAAACACCCCAGCAGCATCAGACCGGGCAGCAGGGAAGCCCAGGCTGAAAGTGCAGCCTCGTCACAGCCCTCTGCACAGCAGTGTTGATGGCAATCACCACTTCCCACAGAAAGAGCAGCAGTCGGTCTCACCATTGATATGTGCAGAACAGTGCTATTGTGAAAATGTTTTAAGGGTCTCAGTCCCTAGACCACTATTATGCAATCAGAAGACTGAGCCTTAATTACAGGAACTATGCAGACCTCTGCAGAGGGAGGGATTTTATGAAAACTGTGTTCTTGTACACTGTAGAGAGTGGATACTGCTGGGATACTGCACTTGGAGGCTGTGGGCAAGATGTGAGGGATCTTGGGCAGACTGATGGGGCCCCTTTCCTGTCACACAGCATTGCACCTGCATTCATAGTTAGAACTTGCAGCTGATGACAAAACAAACAAAAACTGGGTTTTGACTTCTACCTATGTTTTTTCATTGTAGGAGAAACCTTCCATCCTTGCTTTGTGTCATGAGGGACAAAAGGACAAGAACAGCTGGCATATGAGTGGTGTGAAATCTGCCTGTCTAATGTGATACTAGACTGGTCCACTGCCCAAGAAAACTAGGTTTGGGTGGTTGAACTGGGGGTGGTGCCTGCTGTACTTTCCTTTTGCATACTTTTCTTTTGGCTTCTGGGTGCTAATGCTTCTTTGCATTTTCAGTGAAAATACACTTTAGTGAAGCTATTCCTTTGTCCATAATAGGCTTGGAGACAGTCTGGTATATGCACAATTTTGATGTACACTTTCACAAATTCTGATATGGAATGAATCATTCTATATAGCTATAGTAGGAAACTCTGTTAAATTCCATAAGCAGTGTAATCCAAGATTCTGCAATTGGAAAGGCTGATAAACCATGTCATTCCATAGCACTTTTGTTAGTGGTATTTGTTTGAGGGGTGAATAAAATATCTGCTATGCACATTTATCATAGGGACCATTTGGATTTTATATCAGTGCTCTGAGCAAAGTGTAAAGGGCTCTTTCCATCAGCAACATTAGAACTATAATCCTGTCTTGCCTTTCTAGCCATAGCTTTTGACCTTCCTTTCAAAGCTGTATAATACTAGTAGTTATTAACAATGATCACTTGGTATGATAGTTTTTAAATTAGACCAGATTGCCAGAAAAAGCATTCTGATTGCATTTAATCAGGAAATGAAGATGATTCTCTCTGCGCAAATGAGTTTCCTTTACATTACTAAAAAAATAAAAAAGCAATCAGGCAAGATTCTGTCATTTCCAGTTCTTGTTTATAGAGATCCAGAA
This sequence comes from Cossypha heuglini, assembly GCA_027576195.1. Taxonomy (NCBI): domain Eukaryota; kingdom Metazoa; phylum Chordata; class Aves; order Passeriformes; family Muscicapidae; genus Cossypha; species Cossypha heuglini. The sequence goes on from JAODKT010001744.1 coordinate 47,344,979, forward strand.
TAACAGTAATGTCCAATACATAAAACATTGCCTAACTCTTCTGATTTTATGAAGTCATGGTACAGAATTTTTCCTCAATGCAGGCTAAGTTACAGAGACCAAAAAGGTTATTTTCTGGGTCATACATAGTTCAATTTTTATATTTAGTATTTTTTTTCTCCTGACTGTGCTCTGAATGATTATCTTAATTTTCAGCTTTTATTGCATAGATGTAAATAAGCCATGGCAGTTGATTGTGTACTAGTGAATTAAATGTTAGAAGTTTTAATAATGGTATAATTCCTGAAGTAGTTATAATTATTGTTGAGTTTTAACAAGTTTGTACGTATGTAAAAATGGATTATGCACATCATGAGTAAGTTTTTTGCATGCATAAAAAGGAAATTTATTATTTGGGGGGATTTTTTTTCCACTATCTTGTTTTACTGTATCTTGCAATTACTTGCAAGAATGCAAGACTTATTGCTGTTTAAAAAACCCCAGGATTTTTGTAGAAAACGTGGGGTTAGGTGAATGATGGACCAGGTTATCAGAGTAAGTATTAAGTATTTTGCTTTTGCTATTTTGTCCTTGTTCTGAGTTGAGGCTGGAGAATAACTTAAGTTTACATGAAATTGCTAAGATTCTTGGAGAAATATCAAGTACATGTAGATTTATAAATCAAAGTTTTTCAGCAGTTTACCTTCCTCTCTGAACCTGAGGAAAAAAAAAAAAATTTCATTTTTCCCTTTTTCAAGGAAAAATTCGTAGGAACATTTTCCTTCTTATAATTACGAGTATTAGCTCTCAAAATGTGTGAATAATTTTAATTAAAATATGGTAAGTTTTAAACTGAGTGGTTTACATATTTATATTGTGTCTGTAACAGAGAAGGTAGAGAAGATTTATGTGTGTGTGCAGTGTGCTCAACATACTTTCTGATATAAGTTGTCAAAAGAAGGCCCACCCTGTAACATTTCTAATGCACAGCCTCTTTCCTACTCAGTCAATGATAAGCCTTTGAAAGGGCCATTGCTTCCTGTGAAGAAAACTCAACAGCCCATCCTCTCATCCTGATTGAAAATGCAGACACTTAACGTACTTTATCCTCCACAATTGCAAATAGCTAATCATAATTAGGAACCCTGCTGTTGGGAAAACTGCTCACCCTGGCACTAAAAAAAAACCCCGCTGAAGTTGTAATTTTCCTTTCTTGTATTCTACAAATCTTTCTAAAGCTAAGTGCCTACACAGTTTGCCTGAAAGTAACACATGGACTCCTGCAGAAAAAACTCTTCTATTGACCCATCAGTGCTCCCAACTCAAAACATTTTTCTTTTTTTTTACTGTAAATGAAGGACTAATTGCATATGATTTATTGTCCATTCTTTTCTTTGTAGGAAGTGCCTTGGCATGCGACGAGAGCATGCATTTATTTCACTTCTATTTTTCTGATTGCCTTATAAAATGTCCTGATTGGTTGTGCTTACCTGAAAATTATATCTCTGCGAGCAGAATCTTCTAGTTAAAAGTATGTCAGTATTGAAGAAATAATGATTGAGGTACTTAGGAAGGATCCAAGATGACTGGGAAGATAATAATAGTTTGAAGCCTAGACAATGGCAATTCACCCTGCTGGGCAATAAGTCTTATGATACTCCCTGTGCCAGTTCCAATATAGTTACAATGTAAGCAAATATAAAACACTTCCTTTCCATATTTCCCTCATTTCCCGTGTTTTCAGAGTTAAGTCATGGAAATCTGTTTTGGTTCTGATCCATGCTGCATACTAGAGACTTGTGCCCCACCCATCGACCTGTCAAATTCTCCACCTCCAATCGGTGGGCAAGTGTGTGAACTCTGAGGAAGATGTGCACCCTAAGTCTTAAGGAGAGTGTTTGCTGCACTGCTGAACCAATTCAGCAATATTTATCACAACCCCCTCTGTTGAATTTAGACCACTTTGGGGATGTCAGCTGGATGCAAGTGCCAGCTTGCCTTGTTTTCATGTTCCTGGTAAAAGATGCTTCTTTACTGGGGGAGGGGACACAATAAACTGAACGATGCAATTTTCTTCCTGCCATCTGCATTCTTGTGACATTCTACTGAATTTGATTGGCATGCCATTAGCTTTACATTATTTAAAAGAAATTCCTGCAGTATTTCTAGCGCAACCAAATAATTGAAAGACATGTCATGCAACATCTCGTTTTAATGACATACATCACCATTCAGTACCATTGTAATGACATCTCTGCCACTTAAGATGTCTAAACCAATATCTGTGGTTTTTCAGTATCACCCTTCATTTCAGTATACAGAACCAAGGGTTTTGAATTTTTGTGGGTTTGGGGTTTTTTTTTTTGTGGTGGGAGGGGTAAAGGAAGTTAAATATATCCCTTCAAAACTGAGCCAGGTCATAGAAAATGTCAGTGTTTATTTTAATTGCATCATTAATATATTTTTTAATGTTATCACCAAGGAGTCAAGATCAAAACAAGAAGACAGTTTAGCTCTATTAATTTACTATATGAGATCCCAGTACCAAAATTTCATATGAGCAGGAAACCATGGTAGTTGCCTCCTCAGACAACCACAGAATCACAGAATTAACTAGGTTGGAAAAGACCTCTGAGATCATTGAGTCCAACTTATGACCTAACACCACCATGATCAATTTTAGACCATGGCACTGAGTGTCACATCCAGTTTTTTCTTAAACACCTCAAAGGATGGTGACTCCAGCATTTCCTTGGACAGTCCATTCTGATGCCCAATCACTCTTTCTGTGAAGAACTTGCTCCCAGTGTCCAGCTTAAACCTCCTCTGGCACAGCCTAAGAGACTCTGTCCTCTCATCCTGTTGCTGGTTGCCTGGGAGAAGAGGCTGAACCATCCTTTCAGGAAGCTGTAGAGTGATAAGGTCACCCCTGAGTCTCCTTTTCTCCAGGCTGAACAACCCCAGCTCCCTCAGCCATTCTTCACAGAGCTTGTGTTCCAAGACCCTCACCAGCCTTGGTGCCCTTCTCTGGTCACAATCCAGCATCTCAACATCCCTCCTGAGTCGAGGGGCTCAGCACTGCACACAGCACTCGAGGTCTGGCCTCACCAGTGCCAAGCACAGGGGAAAAATGACTTCCCTGGTCCTGCTTTCCAATTTTTTCCCATATTTTTTACCAAATTGCTGCTTTCCAAATTTTTACTACTGACTTCAAGTGCCCATTTTGGCTCCCAGTGTTTAGATGGGAAGAACAACATAGATGTGTACACACTGTATGATATGTACACCTGCACAAAATCTCACATTCATAGGAGATAGACAGATAGCTACTCTCTATGCTTTCCACAAAAAAAGAGAAAGACTGAGAGACAATGCAAATTCACAGAAGAGATCTTCATGTACAAATATTCCTGATGCATTAGGGAATAAATTTTATCTTAAAAACCAGTAAAGTAAGACAAATTCTTGTTTCAAGAACAGAACTTTATGAGCTGACGTTTGTCTCACAGATTTATTAGTGTTCTAGGTTAGAATTTCTATTGTAAGGGAAAAAAAGGAAAAAAGAGAAACATTCCGAAATGCATAATTATTTAAATCTTAAAGGAAATTTTGTTTGGTCTAGATCCTGTTATGCTTCAATATTTTGTCAGAAAGATTTTGAAAAACATATCATATTTTTATGAAGAAAAGAACCATGGGATTTAGGGAGTTGAACAATGTGCTCTTCAAAGTGCGTACTTGAAAAATTGAAAATATCTGGGTGGCTTTAGGTTTGGGTTTATTGTTTGTTTGGTTTTTATTTTCATATGCAATTAGCTAAATGGAGCATTCCTTTAGAAATTCTGTTTGTTTAGAAACTTTAACCTGGGAAAAGTGTGATCAGAAGTAAAACAAATTGGAAGGACTACCAGTAAAACCCTTAATTGTTGTTTGTAATGTGTGTCTGGTTCAGTGTGGTACTTTTCAGGGCAGAGAGAATTAGTAAAATACTCTGTTAAATTACTCTGATGTGACAGGATGCTGTTTTCATTGTTATGATGTTTTCTCACCCTCATTTTATATTGCAGTTGTCATAAAATAACTTTTTCCATTAAAGCATAAGAAACTGAACAAAATGCTATTTCTGATAATCACTCTGCAACATCGAGGCACAGTTTTGCCTCCTCTCATCCCATATGTATGAAGCAGTGGTACTTTCCTGTTATGGGTCTTGGACTTTCCTGGTGAATGCCACAGGTATGCATCCTTTATTAAGGACGTTCGGATTTTCATCTCAGATTTAGCTAAAACTAGCATAAAGATAGCTGGATAGTTCCCTAGTGGTTGTATTTATAAGGACACAAAAGTATGTACATTATTTCTTTTGCTCTTCACTGTAGTTTGTGCACATTGGCTTCCTTACATTCTTTTTATTAAATGAAGCATTTTTTAAACAAAATGCTCACTTTAGAGAGTTCCGTTAGGTTTTAAGATACTCTCATTCTCATGGAATAAGATTTTTAGAAGACTGAATACTAGTGTACTCATAGCAAAAAAATAAAAGTCAGCATGTATTCTGTAATAGTTTTATTTTTTAAATCATTTTAAGTGATCTGTGCTCTACAGGCCAGAGCTGCACTTTTAGTTGCAAATGCATAAACACATATTTGTCACTTTTTTCCTCATTTTTAAGGAAATTGGTCAAAGTCTAAGAACTGATTTAAAGTATCTAACGTTAACAGATGTAAATTGTATTCTCAACAATGCCAACCTCATTGAAATTATTCTGAAATTCTACTGTTTCAAGGGATTTAAGTATTTTTAAATTCCAGAAAGCTGTCTTCAGCCCTGCACTATGAAGTCAACATCTGCCCGTATTTCCTCTCTGATTTTACAAATCTTGCATTCTTTTCCTCTCCCTTTGCAAAAAACTGGCATATTCTGGTTATTAGGACAGTCAGCTGGGCGTATGAGTGCTATGCATTTAAACTCTTCATGCTGAAGTGATAAATTTTGGTCTCCTGTTTCTTGGGTGAGATTATGATTGTTAAAACAATAACAGTAACCTCAATATGGAAGGAAACATTAGCTTTATTTTTAAAAACTCTGGCAGTGACATCAGTGTTTGGGTTGAACCTAGACGTCATTGAAGGGAAAGACATGCAGTACAGAACTTATAAAAATGGGGATGCCTAATTTATAAGTCTAAAATGACATTGAAAGAGGAAAAAAGCACTCAAAAGGTCTCCTGGATGGATTACTCTTTTCTGGAGTGGGTGAAGGGAAGGATCCCCACTAAAAATCCTTCTCCAAATCAAAAATGGGATAATTTCTAAGTTTGAGAGAGATGGATTTGATGAGTGGACTGTTGGATGGATAGGAAAGTGGTGGGATGTTCACATCCAAAGGACAGTGGTCAATGGCTCACAACCCTGACGGACAAGGCATTGATAAATGACAGGAGCTATCCTCAGAGATCCATATTGGGGCCACTGTTACCCAAAGGTTAATATAATAGATGAAGGTATTGAGTGCACTCTCAGCAAATTTGCACAGGACACCCAGCTGAATGGTGCAGTCGACATATCTAAAGGATGGGATGCCATCCAGAGGGACCTGGACAAGCTCCAGAAGTGGGGACAGGGAAGCATCATAACGTTTAATAAGACCAAGTGCAAGGTGCTGCACCTGAGTTGGGTCAACCCCCAGTATGAACACAATCTGAGGGATGAGCAGATGGAGAGCAGCCCTGCTGGAAGGACTGGGGGTGCTGGTGGGTGAGAGGCTGGACATGACCCAGCCACGAGCACTCACAGAACAGAAAGCCAAACGTGTCCTGGGCTGCATCCAGAGCAGTGTGGGCAGGGGAGGGAGAGGATCCTGCCCCTCTGCTCTGAGAGTCCACCTGAAGTGCTGTGTAGAGTTCTGGGGTCCCCAACACAGAAAGGACATTGACCTGGAGTGAGCCCAGAGAAGTGTTGGAGAACCTCTCCTAAGGAGAAAGGCTAAGGGAATTGTATTGTTCAAACTGGAAAAGAATAAGCTTTTGAGGTGGTCTAGCTGTGGCCTATCAGTACCTGAAGGGACACTAAGAGAAAGAGGGACAAGGACTATTTACCAGAGCATGTAGTGACAGTATGAGGGGGAGTGGCTTAGAAATAAAAGCAAGTAGATTTTGATTAGCTATTAGGAAGAAATTCTTCATTGTGATGGTGGTGAGGCACTGGAACAGGTCATCCAGAGAAGCTGTGGATGTTCTAATTCTGTTAGTGTTCAAGGCCAGGTTGGATTGGTCTCAGATGAACCAGGTCCAGTGGAAGGGGTCCCTGCCCACAGCAGGGCAGGGTTGAACGGTGATCTTTAAGCTCCTTTCCTAGCCAAACTGTTCTTTCTATGAAGAGGAAGCTGTTGTGGTTTGATACTGGCCAAATGTCAGGCACCCATGAAAGCCACTCTCTCACTCTCCTCTGCTACAGCTGTGCAGAAGGGAAATACATTAATGAAGTGTTCATGAGTTAAGAAAAGGATCAGAACAAAACATCCCAAGTGCTAAACAGGCTTGACTTAGAGATAAAAAGTGAATTTATTACTAACAATATCAGAACAGGATAATAAGAAATAAAATAAGCCCTTTAAGAACACCTTTCCTTTCCTCAACTCCTGCCTCCTTCCCACTGACAGCGTAGGGGGTTTCATCGGTTTGTCCCTGTGGACACTGCTGAAGGCCTAGGCAGATTTCAGCCAGGCCTTTTCTCAGGTTCCGAGTCTTTTTCTCAGGCCGTGACACTTTCCCAGCTCCGGCCAGGATTTTACCCAGGCTGATAGCTTTCTTGCAAACAGAAAGGAATTAATGAACAGATTAGCACCTGGTGCTGACCGTGGGACAGTGCGTGATGTGCATGACACGGGATGTTTTCTCCTGTTGCCCAATGAGTTGCTATCCTGACTTAGATTCACAAACTGTCCTATAAATATAGGTTGGGTTTCAATAAAGTGCTTTTTTCTTTCACCCAAGAAGAAGTGTGTTGCTATTATTTGCCGCTCCTAGCAAATAGCAACATGTCAACTAAGATTTTCTTCCACTACACATAAAGAGAAGTCTTTTGGGTCCCTTTCCATGGAAGAGAGTTCTCTTTAAACCTCTCTGATGTAGGTCCAATCTGTCAAACAGCAGTCCTTCCAAAACTGCTGTAACCTGAGTCCATCCCACAGGCACACAGTTCTCCCAAAAGTGCTGTGGCACGGGTCACTCTTCCATGGGGTGCAGTCCTCCAAGGACTGGCTGCTCCAGCCTGGAAGCAGGGACCCCCTCTCTCCATGGGTCTCCCCCTGGATCACAGCCTCCTCCAGCTATCCAGACCTTCCAGCACAGGCACAGCCCCCATGGGCTGCAGGTGGATCCCTGTGGATCCCATGGGGTGAGGGGCACAACTGCTTCACCATGGTCTCACCACAGCCTGCAGAGGGATCTCAGCTCTGGTGCCTGGAGCACCTCCTGCACCTCTCTCTCCACTGGCCTTGCTGTTGCCATGTTGTTTCCCTCACATGTTCTCACCTCCTCCTCTTCTCTGGCTAGAGTTGAAACTGCACCCCCACTTCATTTTGATTTTCTTAAACACATCATCACAGAGGTGTTGCCATCATCTCTAATTGGCCCAGCTTTGACCAGCAGCATGTCCACCTTTATTACAGCAGACCTCTTGTTTGAGGTAGAAATGAGCCTAGACAGAGACACTCATTCAACAATGCGAAAAGGGTCCCAGTTTATCCTTCTTTGCAGCTTAGCCATCGTGACTCTGACTACAGCAAGCTCCTACTGCAGGGTCCAACTGCAGACTCTGACTGTGGCTATTTCCTGCTGGACTACTGCAAGTATTGGTTTGAAGATTCTGAACACAGGCTTTACCTGGCTCAACTATGACTGCAGGCTCCAGCAGCAGGCTCTGACTCCATCAGACCCAGACTAACCTCACAGCAGATCTTTTACAGCAGCAGGTCTCTTCCTTGTTTCATTCTTCTTTGTAGCTTTCTGGATCATTCCTTCTTCCTCAGGGCTTCTCAGCCCACCTCCTCACAATCCTCCCCTGACTAGCCAACCCATCTCTTTTATCACGCTTATCTTTATTAGTCACAGCTGTGACCCATTAAGGGCAAGGTAGTTCCTCTTTGGTAATCAGCACAACTGTGATTTATCAGGGGCTAGGTTGCCTGTAATCCTTCTTCTACACCTACACATCTTCAGAGCTATCAGGAGTTGGCTCTGATGGACATGGTGGAAGCTTCCAATAGCTTCTCACAGAAGCCACATCTGTGGACCTCTCCTCCCCCTCCTTCCCTGCCACCAAAAAGCAGGCCATGCAAAATCAATACAGAAGCACTTTTTAGGGACACACCAAACACTGTCAAATGACTACAGGAGGCCACATACTGGCGAGAATCTGCCTGGTCAGAACATGCAATGAAGCGGGCTTGAAGCCTGGAAATATAATATAAGAAAAGTTCATGCTCCAGCTACTTCTGGTTCCCTGACCTGAAGGTTATTGGAAACAAGCAGAAGCAGAGGCAATCTTAATTGTCCTTGTTCTCACCTAAGTTTGACTTTAAGTAAGATAATATATTAAGAACTTACTTTTATATGTCTGAAGTTGTGAATGACTGCTAGCTTTCCAATCTGCTTTTTTTAGACAGAATTTTATATCATAATACAGATGTTAGAAGTGGTATTATAAATGGGCTTTAGGGTCATCAGCAGCTCCTATTCTCCCTTTTCTCTCTCTTTCTTGCTTGCTTCTTGCTTGTACAGTATACTTTTTGCACATCATATAAAGAATGTATTTAAAAGAGGTGTTTATAGACTTGAGGTGATTTATAGGCAGGTGAGCATAATGTGAAAGGACTTAGAGAATTCAAATTTGAAGAAGATGTTTCAGAAAGAAAAATATTCAGCATGGGGAAAACATGGATTGAGGGATGTCACAAGCCTGCTTGTGAGAAAAAGGGGAGGAATTCTTAAACACAGTGCCAGGATGTGAAGATCTGCACTGGAAACATGTACCATCCATCAGACAAGGAGAGACAGAGCTAAAATCTGTTATACTATTTTGTGGTCAGTGTGGAAATACCATAGCTGCTGATACTAAAAAAAATAGGCTAGACAGAGGAAAGTGCTTGAGGAAATTCCGTAGGGGCAATCCAAGCTCAGCTGAACTGCAAGTCTGCTTCTGTGATCAAATACATTTTTAATCTGGTGAAAGGAAATATGTGAAAAGCATGTATGATGCTCCTAAGTTTACAATTTAAGTGCCTAGCCAATGTATTCCCAAAATATGTGATGATAATAAATATAGAAATATGGATTAAAAAAAAATTCTTAAATGATCTTAATTTAGTGAGGATTCTGGTGTTTCGTTTCAGAGTTACAAAAGAAAGAGATGCCTCCAACACAGCTGTTCTAAAATTCAGCCCCAGGAAAGCATGTTATCACTACAGAAAACAAGGTAAGACAAATATAGCACATCAGAGACATTTTTGTTTGAGTGACTTTCAATTCTGAAGGAAAATATTTACAGTTTTAAAAGTTGAAATGTTGATCCATAAGCATATTCTTCCCCCAATAGTTTTGCAGAGTGAAACCCAACCATTTTCATTATATTCAACTTTATTATAATAAACCCATGTTTGTTGGGTTTTTTGTTTACTTTTATAATTCTGATTTGTTTTAATGTTTCATTTCTATTTTGTCTTATGGATCTTGGCAGCATTACGACAAGAAAGGCTTGATCTTGGAATGATTATTCATATTATTATGCAGATGAAGAAAGCCAAGTGAAGAAGAGGTTACTGTAAACTCTTCCTGGCTAGGTTTACAAATATTCCAAGTAGCACATTTGTAACTTCAAGTGTAAATATTTGCATCTTGTCATTTTTATTAACTATATAAACACCAATTCCTCAACACAAGTATAACCTAAATAAGAGAATTCTGTGTTTGAAGTTTTTCTGTCAGTTTTAGGACTCTTCCTCTAGTCCCTGTCAAACATCTGTTTGGAGCAGAGACCAGGGAATTGTCATTACCCTGTCAAAGAGCTCCATTCCCACCATTGACTGGAGCTGACACTTCTGATCCTGTGCTTGCTTTGGTCAGGTCCACACAACTGTGGGATGTGAAAGCCCACTCTGTGCTGCTGAGAGCTGTTGGGCATAATGAGAAGAGAAAGGATTTCAAAATAAAGATTTTATATCCCAGAGATTTTATAACGATTAAATTCAGCAGTCATAGGAGGAGTAAATTTAAGAAAGTGTAGTTTGGTTGAGGTAATACTTTCTGCAGGAATCTGTGTAAGAAGATTCTTTGCAGGAGGAAGAAAAAAAAAGCTGTCAAAGTAATGCAAATTGAATTCTTCTGGTTATTGCATTTAAACATTAATTATAATTCTAAATTTATCTCAACCCAAACCATCTGATTTATGCACCCATGCATGAGAAACTTGATGAAAACTCAGCATTAAATTTCCTAACTGGCAGGTATGTCACTAAAAGGCATAGACAGTTTTGGACATATCAGTATTTATAAGGGTTGGTCCTCAGCAGATTTAGTCAGAATTTATTCTCTGAAGTGAAATAGTGAGAGGGTTTTATTAATCCTATTTTCATGTGGTGCTAACAGACTGTCCAGTTTGCTTGCACTCTTGATTTCCTCGAATAGTGTCTGAACCAGTTCAATTTCCTTGAATTAGGAAGTCTGAGCACTAGTGGCATAACTTAATTGCTTTCTGGTTGTTGCTGTCATGTTGTAATATTTTCATCGCCCTAACCTAGTGAATAAAAGTGTAGACATATTTTTTCTTAAATAATTATATTTTATGGTTTTATACGTTGAGGTAGAGCATTCAAGGCAGGCCATTTAATAAGTCAGTGTTAATATTTTCCACTGAATGATATTTTTTGTAGTTTCTCTATTTCCTAGTAAAATATATACATGGATGTAAAATCTCTTTTCTTGAGATATTGAATACTGATTTATCAATAAGGGTTCTTTTCTGTATCAAAAAAAACCCTTTGTGACAAACTGCTCCAAGTCAGACAATGTAGAATTAGTAAGAGGTATCAAAATTATGGCCTTACTTTATTGTTTCACAAGTGGGGAATTTAAAGTATCTTTATTGAGCGAAACAGAGTAGTAATTAATCTTTCAGCCCTCAGATATTACTCATTCATTTTTCACGGCATTTTATCAAGGTCATCATATCTCCATATTGTAGGTGTTAATACTTATAACTTGTGGGTTTTCTGAATTTTAAAGGTATGTAAAAAGATGAGTGTTTTAATTGCTTGTCACTCAGCAAAATTGCAGATGAAATTACAGGCTAGCAGAAGACGATGGTGGTGATAAGTCCTGAGTGAATAAAAGGTCTTGCTCAGATGTCAGTCTCATAATTTTATTTCTTTGAACCTAGGTAGACAAAAAGAACATGAAAAAACAAATCTTCTGCAATTCAATATTTTTCTTTGGCCCATTGCAAAAATATGGCAAGCAATTTTGAGTTCAGTGATCTATAGAATCAGGAAGATCTGAATTTTGTAGTTTATCATCGGTATCATGAAAGTCATATTGCTAAAATGTCATGTGTTTAGAATGAATCTAAGACCATTTTTATATTTAGGGTTGGATATAGTCCATCAGTGAAAGGAAACCTATGACAGCCAGGAGTATTTCCATACCAGAAGTGGTTTCTTTCAGGTCTTTGTCTATTGTACCATTTCCATCTTGCTTGTGTTTGTCTTCATCCACATTTTAATCAATAAATTTGTCTTCTACTGCTGATGAAAATAGCCTGACTGATAGACAGTATTGGCTTGTGACAAACATGAACCTGAATATTGGACTCACGCTCAAGTTTGTCTGACTGTGGCTTATAGATCTTGATCAGGACCAGCTGAAACTAAATATTATGCACCTGTGTGTGGAGAGATTCTGTTACAGATGTGTCATCAACCTCCAGTCACCACGCATGAACTATTAAGACAAATGATATCTCAGAAAATAATATCTAAATCCCTGCATGCTGTCCCTCTCAAGCACACTTTCTAACAGAGGCTGTGTGTCCTAAAAGGCTTTGTTCTCATATAGTTTGGAGACATTGCATGTACTATGGACCTCAGGGGTTGCCACTTAGTGACTGAAGGTCACTGCACTCATTGTTCTGATATCTCTCATAAGCATTTCTTTTCCATATCCTCACTTCTGGTTTGTTGTGGTTTAACTCCAGCCAGTAACTAAGCCCTACTCAGCCACTCAACCATAGTGGGATGGAAGAGAGAATAATAAGAGGGAAAGTGAAAAAACTTGTGTCTTAAGATGACAGTTCAAAAGCCATGAAAAAGGTGAAGCAAAACAAATTCATTCCCTCTTCCCATGGGCAGGCAGGGGTTCATCCACCTCTGGGAAAACTGGGCTCCATCATGAGCAATGCTAACTCGGGAAGAAAAACACCATCACTCTGAGCGTCCCCTCCTTTCCTCTTCTCCCCACAGCTTTATATGCCAAACATGGCCTATCTGGTCTGGAAAATCCCCTTGGATCAGTTGGAGACAGCTGTCCCCTCCCAGGTGTGTCCCCTCTCAACCCCTTGTGCACCTGCAGCATGGTTGCTGGTGGGGTGGGCTGAGGAGCAGAAATGGCCTTGGCTCTGCAAAGCTTGCTGTGCAGCAACAAAAACATCCCTGTCTTATCAGCTCTGTTTCCAGCACAAATACAAACCACAGCCTCATACAAGCTACTATGATGAAAATTACTCTATGCCAGCTAAACCCAGCATGTCACCTAATGATATTTATGGCTGTCGCCTCTTGGATAAAGGAGATGTTGGTTCCAAGGGACATTAAGGTCAAAGCTTGCCTGACTGTATTGCTGAGAAGAGAGCAACAAAATCATAGAATCATCGAATCAAAACTGGTTTGGGTAGAAGGGACTTTAAAGACTATGTGGTTCCAAGCCCCATGTCATGGGCAGGGAGACCTCCCACTAGACCACGTTGGTTGAAATTCTATCCAACCTGGTCCTGAACACCTCCAGGGATGGAGTATTAACAATTTCTATGGGCAACTGGTTCCAGTGCCTTACTACCCTCTGGGTTGGGCGACCACATACACTTGCTTTTTTAATCATGAAATTGAAAATTATCAGCTATTTTTAATATACTTTATTAGCATGTCTTCCCACATGCATGAAACCCTTCAGTAAGGACAGAAATATACCAGCAGATGAACAAGCTCTGAGATAATCTTGGATTTGTTACCTTTAGAAGAGAAGAAAAACTCCTTTGCCATTTTTGATATGGAAATTGTTTGATAAACAACAGTTTCTATTGAGCTAGCAGGAAAGGTTGAACTAATACCATTCAAATATGAACTAACTCCTTTAGTTTTGAAAGGGAAAATGACATACCTGAATCAAAGCTAGTCCCAACTACTGTAAATCAAATTACTGTGCCTTACAACTCTAAGTTACTCACATAATGCAAGCAACACTAAAATAAAAATAAAATAAAAATAAACTAAAAATTAAAATAAAATAAAAAATAAAATAAACTAAAATAAACCACTAAATATATTCAAGAAATAGAATCTAAAAAAAAATATTTCTGGGTGAAGAAATATGGAATTACTTAAGATGGAGCTATTCTTACATTGTTTGAACCCTGGGACAAAAAAAAAATGTATCAGAATGTTCTTATCTGATATGTAGTATCTGATACCTGAGATGATAAGCAGCGTTCTTCAATAACTCAGTTCAAATTGTGAGTTAAGGTTCCCACTAACAGACTTGTGAAATCACTTTGACTGTGATTTAATGTAAAAGCCACCTGGATTATGTAGTTAATATTCTACGCAAACATTTATTGCACATTGCCAGTCAACATGAGACAACCAGGGTTACAAACCCAAAAAAATCTGAAGCAGTTCACAGAATCACAGAATGGCTCGGATTGGAAGGGACCTTTAAAGGTCATCCAGTCCTACCCTACTATTCTGGGCAGAGTCATCTTTCACTAGATCAAGCTTCTCAAAGCCCTGTATAACTTGGCCTTTAATGCTCCCAATGGTGGGGCATCCACAGCTTCTCTGGGAAACCTGTTTAAGTTTTGTGAAAGGACTTACAGAAGCACAGATAGATAACATCTGTAGTTGTTCCCTGGGATTTTGATGCAGTCACTCCATGACAGAAGGTCCCTGGAGTGTGTTATGTATTTGTGTCCAATGTAGCTGATTACAAGTGGACCACATGCTATTTTTAGGAGATTTTCCTTAAATTTCTGTGCCAGAGAAGGAGAGAGATGTGTTTTTTTACTGAGGAAATCCATACATAGCACTATTTCTTGCTCACCATTTTAAAGATAACCTTTCTGATATCTATAGGGCCACATTGTGCATGAACTGGACACGTTCATTCCTGATGGGGTGGGCAGCATCCTCTTCATATTCTTCCGCTGTCTCTCTTATGCTTGGGAAAGGCTTGGAAACAGTATCACATCTTCATCTTGTTTGAAGAGGAGTTTACATCCTTTGTCTTTGATTCTGTCTGCGATCTCCCTTCTTCACTTCCTTCACTTCCAGGACTGGCTTCTGCTTGCATTTGGGTCCAACACAGTTTCACGTATTTTGCAGGAACCCTGCTTAAAAGTTGTTAAATCCTTTTCCT
>JAODKT010001744.1:47380465-47391994 GCA_027576195.1 Cossypha heuglini
TCTTGAAATTAAATGTTTTTTAAGAGAGTTGTGGTATCAAGGGCAGTCCAAAGTAGGACCTACCAACCGTTTCTTCTATGGGGGTGAAACTTTTTCAGTGAGGATGAGAGAAGCTATTTCATTTATGAAGGAAAGAGTGGTTTCAGTGTACAAAGGTCTTAGAGGTACTGTTTTACTTCCTTAAGTCACAATTTATGACAGAATGAGACACTGAAAAAGATGTTAATCCATAAAATAAATTAAGTGTAATTAAATTGGGTAATGGGGCATATATAATGTGCACTTTTTAAAAATATTGATGATTCATACTTAAAACTGTGCTTCTACAAAGTACTTTAGTCATGGGATCACAAGTGAATGAATCTTCATTCCATTTCTAACTGGTATTCATTCTAGGCATCCCTATGGGGAAAGCAGGCATGAATAGTGGAGGATCTCTGAACATTTCAAGACATTTCTCACGTTAGAATCATATATTTTGATTTGTAGACTGGACTACAGTTTTGTAAGGCATTTTGGATTACTTAATACATGGCTGAAGAGGGCAGTTGTGGGAACTATGCTCCCCCCTCTACATGAACAGAGAATCACTGTAATCTTGTGATAGTCACAAGAAATTGTGATGCTGGAGTTTAAAATTATGTGTAACTCCAAAATAATATAGGGAATAATCTGAATTGTTTGACAGGTGTTTCTAAAATAAGCTAGTTGAAACAATTACATTTTTATCTTAGTTATATTTCTTTAAAAAAAAAAAAGTTCTAATTTTCTTTACAAAGTTTAATGGAGGATTTATGCAAGTAGTAATGTCAGAATGATTTCTTAGGTATTAGTTACCTACAAAATGACCTTGGCAAGCAGGTAATAATCATTAGTCGTGGCCATTAAAGTTGAAATAAAATTTTGAGATACACCTACACAGATGCACAAAATGGACTTCTGAAAATAATATTTTTGACACATCACTGAAGAATGGGAGACCCTTCAGTGTGTTTTTCTGGAATCAGATTAAGACATGCCATTAAAGTTGCCAGTAGGCAGCAAGAATGTCTTTGTGGAAACGGTTTTCTAAGCAATTAATTTAGGCTGAGGATCCTCCCCTAAAGAACATTCAGTTTGCTTTATGTGACATTCATTACAGACACTTTTCCATAATGAAGAATAAATTACTGTAACAGTCAAATTCTGCCTTTTTGCAAAAATATGTATATAATATGTGTCTTTGTCTCAGCCTACCCTGTGTAAGTTTGCTTAAATCTAATTTTATGCTGTCCTTGTGCTTTATTGCTGTGGGCTTCAGTTGCTCAGTTTCTCTATGTATAAAAATACAAATAAAAATATTACTAAAAATATAAAATGGCTGTTAATTACATTGTACAATTTCCAATTTTCCTGCTTGATTTTTTTTTTTTTTTTTTTAATGGGCTGTTAATGTCTTAATGTCTTCATCTGCATAGATGAAGAATTTTGGCTTTGTCACGGTGGAGCAGATAAACAGAATAACATAAGTATACCTGTGAATAACTCCCAACTAATTACCTTCATCTGGAGAAAAGCAAAAAGCTGTGAAGCCTACTTTATGGGCCCCTACAATGGGATAGGTGGCTGGAAAAACATGGAGCTCCTTAGAAAACTGTCAGATATAAGCACAAATAACAAAAGACAGAGTAGGCTTTGTGAACACAGATTCAGTTTTCACTCAGGCATTATTTACATAAAGGTCTCATATTTTCTTAAACTCGATGTGCCTGGGTAGTCTGTGAGCACGGAATGATTCGACTTTTCTGTAACTACTCTGTGCAAGTCATCTCCAGT
Source organism: Cossypha heuglini (assembly GCA_027576195.1). Lineage (NCBI taxonomy): Eukaryota > Metazoa > Chordata > Aves > Passeriformes > Muscicapidae > Cossypha > Cossypha heuglini. The sequence continues at coordinate 47,382,281 of JAODKT010001744.1, forward strand.
TTGAACTATGCATCCCAGTCCATACTTAAGGTGTGACATGATTTTGCAGCAAAAAGTCACGTGGAAACACTGGCACAACTGAGGCTTAGGGCATGGCATCTTCAAAAGAGCTCTGATGTAATGCTGCACTCTTAAGACACTCACCAAATTCTAGCCTTTATGATATCAAAAACTAAGTGATGATTCCTGTTTGAGTGGCTTTATTCAAATTTTAGTTAGGATTTCACAGAATCACAGAGTCACAGAACGGTTATTTTGGAAGGGATCACAGTAGGTCATCAGGTCCAAGCTCCCTGCTCAAGCAGGGTCATCCTAGAGCACCTTGCACAGGACTGTGTCCACATGGTTCTAAGTATGTATTTTTGCTCATTTGACAGCATACTTAGAATGTTTTCTGAAAAATCTTGACCAAGTCTTATTTTTCAATTTATGTTTTACTCATTAAAGAAATCTATTTTAATTATTTTAATAATATTTTGAAAAATTTAAGTGTTAGACTCCTACTCAGGCCCCTCCTACTTCCAGTGTAAAACAAGGCAGGACCTCTATCAAATGTGATCTCTGTTGTTGGGGGGAGGGGAGAGAGATTTACAGACAGGTAATTCCCTGCATTTGTTTTGTATCTTAACTTTTCATAAGATTCGCTTTACTGACAAACATTAGCAGTGAGCAAGCACTCTAATCACATTTAACATCTGTTGTACATTTAGTTGCTTATAGAATTTAGCAGCTCTAGAGGAACAGAGGATGTTAGATTTTTTTCCTTATGCACTCATTATTGACATTTGGCTTGAGCTGCATTATAAAATCAGTGTTGAGTATGAGTCTGTTGGTCTTAGCTCAGTCTCTCATGATTTGTAAGCGTGACTTGAATAATAAGAGGGTAGTAAAGTGTTAGTTGTATGTTCAGAAATGAATTGCATAACAGCCATCTGAAACAGCAACATTTCCATGCAGGCAGCACAGGCAGAGCAAAGTACATTGTAGGCTACTACACTTATTGTTATTGCTAAATGGCTGTAATTAATTTAGAGGAATGTTGACCCTACCAGATGATACAGTATAACATGGCAGTGGCTGTTACACATGAATGAACTTGTGTATTCGATGCATTACTGTATAATTGTCCTTTCTGCTTATTAGAAAGTCAGGAGATGTGGGATTATTTATGGTACTGTTTCAACAAAGACACTTCTGAAAAATGTTTTCTGTGTAAAAAATGTTATTGATCTTAAAAAAGGTAATTTTTCTATGAAAAATATAAAATATATGTGACACTACACCTCTACAAAAAAAAATCAAAATTGTGGCAGCATTTTATTACAAGTCTCCATTCTAGCTATCTCTGCATCTGATTTCCAGGTTATAGATATATCAGCAATAACTGCATAATTGAAGGTTCTCAGATTTGCAGCTTTAACCAAACTAACTTTTTCAGATTCAAACACTGAACTTATTCTGACATGATATAATTTCATTAAATGCTTTGATACATACATACACACACAACATTGTATGCGTGGCAAACCACATTTTGCTTTCTGACTCAGTGTCTCAGTTATATGTGCCTTGTTTAATTAAGTACGGCTAATGATTATCGGTCCTAGTCTATGCCTTGAATTTAAATTGGGCAACAAGGCTGGTCATTTTATAATGAGTCCGTTAATGCTATTTAAAATTCAAAGGAATATTTTATTCAAGTGTAAAAAATGCTTGAAGAAGTACTGTGTTTTAAATCTACCACTGTCCTGTAAAAAAAAGAAAAACAAAAAAGCCAAACCAAAAAACCAAAAAACCTCCAAAAAAAACCAACTCAAAAACAAGCTGAAAAAGTAAGCATATGTATTAAATGTGACAAAGATAGATGAGATTAGCTTAGCTTTTTGCTTGACAGGATTTTCCCACGACATATGTTCAGTGCTACCAGGGTTATTACAGAGAGCACCGACTAATCAGGGAGACAGATTCACAAACAGTGACTGCAACACATGGTGGCCTCACAGTGTTGAAAAGGACCACTGCAGTAATTTGTAAACATGGTCAGATAATGTGCGTATTTATAATTTTGATTGCTTCTGCCACAGTCATAAAACCCAGAGGTCTTTTGCTTGACACTTCCATAGTTTGAAAAGGAAAAACATCTTCTAAGTTACCAGTGTCTGCTGCTGAAGCAAAGTAATGAGGGAAAATTCTAATAGCTTATCTTGATTAAGTGTATTAAAAGCATTACCTTTAAGAGTAATCAGTAACTGTGTTTTTAATGACAAGCTGACATTAATTATGGCAGGCTATTTTAAGCCATGTTAACACCAAACCTCTTATTTATCAAATGCTGCTTCTACGTGAAGGAGCTAAGTAAATCAGATTTGTGGCGAGAAGCAGCTGAAGTTCTGCATGACTGATGTAGCTTGTCGTAAGTGCTTGGCTGACCTAATTTTACAGCTGCTCAGAGAAGACATTTGTAAATGGGCTTGTGATTGAATCTACAGCAGTCACATGCAGTGAATACAATATCTTTTATAATGAGAGATTTCTGTGGTATGTGCACCATCTATTAGAACCAGTCAAAAGACTATTTGGTAGAGGAGTCTGAATCTTATACTTGTCAGGGTAGAGGGTAATACTTTAAGTTACAGACATCAGTATTTTTTATTAATCTTGGGAATAAATATTTCTAGCTTTCTGGAAAGTCAAGCTAGTGATAGCAAACTCTATCAGGCTTGCAGGACAAAATTGTGAAGTTATTTTGCATTTTTGATAGCAATGGATTCCATGAAAAGTATCTGTCTTTTTTTTCTCCACCTTATTTTTCCATGAAGTTTCTTTAAAAGAGTCTGTTTACCTACCAAGCATAAGTCACCACTGGACTTATTTTTCTAGTTTCAAATTCCCTGATGTTTGATGTACAGGCACAAAACGAAAAACTTCATCAGACATTTAGAGACATTTCTGCCAATGAACACTCTTTTCTGATACAGGGTTTAAAATCTTAAGCAGAAGGATCCTAGCCATCTCTTGTCCAGAGAAATGAATCTGACTTAACTGGATTCAGAACCAATTTTCTAATTATCTCAGTGGAGATATACTCTGCCTTTGTTCAGCCCAAATGATCTCTTCCATAGGGTTTTCTTGATATTCATCTTAAAATTCATCCCGAATTTAACCCGCTAATCGCTTTTTAAAAAGTTTGTACCAAAGATGCATTTAGACAATGTCCTTAATACCATGATTTAATGTTTTCAGCCCTGAATTCAGACAGTTGAACTACATGATTACTGTAGGTCTCTTCCAACTAAAATATGCTATTCTGTTAATATTTTTCCATAATCTTTTTGTTATGTTTTAGTTTTATTGTTGTTCTAATAGTTTCAGTTATCTAACAAGTATGGATTTTGTCATTGTATATATTCCCTAGACTGCCATGTAGAGAAACTTTGCTTTATTTGTATTAAAATGTACAAGTGCATATTTTAAAACATTATATACACTTTTAGTTTCTAATGGTCAATAATATTTCATACATCTGGATCTAGAGAGTTTTCTGAAAATTATTTTCACAGTTCATAAAACAGAAGTCGCAAAAATATTCATGAAGTAAGGTTAGTTCAGATCAGTATTTCAACAATTTTTATTATTAATTTAGTCTAAGGAAAGTATTTCTTACAGCAAATCCCCACTTCTTATGTCCCCACACTCCCTCTGTGCCCTGCTGAGCAGAGCCCAGCTTCAGATCCCAACAAAGCATTGTGTGCACTGGGGGCTGCTTCTAGGTGCCCCTGGAGCTGCCCTTTCTCCAGACTGAACCAGGCCTGGTTCTCCCACCTCTCCTCAAAGGACAAGTGCTTTATCCCCAGACACCTCAGTAGCCTTCTGCTAAGATCACTCTGGTTTATTGACATCTTTTTCTGTATGGAGTAGCCAAAAACTGAAAACAGTGTCTGTGTGCTTGCACTGAAGATTTTAGAACAAGTTCCAGAACTTTTAAATTTTTAAAAATAATTCAAAAGGATCTACGCTCTCACCCTCACCTTTGAAGGTAAGCACTAACAGTGCTTTGAAGGTAGGCTGTGTTAGTCAGAGTTAACTTGTTGTCTGTATTCTTGAGTCAAAATGGAGTCTGGGTCAAAGTCAAGAATTTTGTCATAGCAACGAAATTCAGCGCTGGAATCCATGCAAGATGGATCTATTACAACCAGTGATTAGTTGGAAATTTGCTCTGAAGAAAAGACCGCATGACTCTTCCAGACAACTAAAATTGTGAATAAATTGTAATCTTAGTTCATTTGCCTTAGAAACTTACTTTTCTGAGTAATTCATATAGGAGGGAAGATTGAGCAGTGAAAGGAGGATGTTTACCTTTTACAACTCAGATTAATTTTTCAGCTGGACAAATGAAATATGAAATTAACTGCAAATGTGTGTTCTGATCCTAAAGTTGTTAAGTTCATTTTGCTTACAAAATACAAGCATATACTCAAGATACCAGGTGTGCTTGGTAAATTAATTGAGGCAATGACATTGGGAACTTAAAATGTCATATTTATTAGATAGGATATTTGTATTTCTTAATAATTAAAAGATTTCTTATAACTTTAAAATATTGCAGAAATATTTCTGTACATTTTACTTAAATCTTTACAAGCATAGAATAAAAACATGGCAAACATTCCAACATATCCTGTGTTTTCCCAGCTGTACATGATCTCTTTACATTTTACTGGCAAGGTTCTATGTAAGTATTTAATAAGAAGCTATATTTAATATCATCACCAATCATCATGCTGATTTCTGCCAAACAGGTCTTATTTCCTCTTTTCAACTTGAGTAATTTGTCTCTGTGTGTCTGTGTCTGTATGGGTGCAGAGAGGATGCATAACAGCTGGTGTTATAATTGAGCACACTTTTTATTTTTTTAAATATGCAGATCTAATCAGTCACATAAAGCATGCTGTAGCAAAAGTAATTCCGCATGTAGTTTTAAAGGTGGAATTAATTGTGCTGGCTGGACTGGAAAATGAATGTTTAAGGCACAAAAAATAGGGAAAAATATTTTTGTCTGAACAGCAGGGACCCTTTCCTCTGAACACAAAAGTTTTCGCTTTCTTGTACTCACAGATAAAATTCCATTTAGGACTAAGATATTAATTTCTCCCTAATTATGATATTTGGACTTGTTATAGAGATGTCCCTGCACTCTAAGACAGTTATTTTATATCAGAATATCCCTCACTGAATTCAAACAGTTTCACACTTTCAACTTGTTTTCTCTTCCATATGTCTGTTTTCTTTGTCCTTCTTTCAAGTTGCAGTACTCTGGTCTGCTTCATTACATTGCTGCCTTTCCATTAATTATGTACATATAAAAGCAGCATAATGGTGAGAATGGCAAAGATTATAGAAAGCATTTTTTATTCTGTGGAAGAATGCATGTACCCACGTGAGAATTTATTTATGATCAAAATCTGGAAAGAGAAGAATTGCAACTTAAGCATGTCCACTGTACGTCTTGCCATACTGTGTTTTTAAAACAATGTCAGTGATAGAAATTCTGTACGTATGCAAGGGTATAAAATTGGTTTCCTTCTGTAAAAGGAGATACTTCCTTTGAAAGGTTCAGAAGAATCCCCTTAAACTTTCAATTTAATATGATTTCAGTAGTATTTTAATAGATTTGATATAAGGATAGAATAAGAACTGCATAAGAACAGGAGTAGTTGCGTATAATTTTCAAGACCATTAATAATATTGCTTAGTGGAATTTTCTAAGTAAATGTTTTCCTGTGCACAAACAGCTGGAAGAAGACTAATAATATCAATCAGTTTAGGTTTACTTGCAGTGTAACTGGAATGCCCTGAAGGGCTCATTGATATAATGCAGCTTTAGGTCTTTTCTAATGTAAGCATCTTCACACTTAGTGGTGTTACTCTGCTGTCAACACTGCAATGACAGCTTCTAGGAAAGATATGGTTTTATTGTAAAATGACATAGAACTACATAGAATTTGAATTTCCTCTTGTGTCATTCTTGAAAAAAGTAGGAAGTTTTCAAAGCTTCATGTGATATTCCTGACTAAAAAGTTTCCCATTTTCTCCTCCAGTGCTATGGCACTCATGTAACAGATAAAATATGCAGATTTAATTCTGGGTTTGTTGTGGAACTTGGTTATTTCCCACTGCTATTAGAAAGAAAAAGCTTTTGTGACTTCACTGGGAGTTGCTTACACAGGGAATATGGAATAGCCTTGTCCCATCACCAGACACATTAATACACCAACAGAGATATGAACTCCAGGGTTACATTAATTTGAAGCACCAGTTGAAACCATTTGGTGAGGAATCTTGCTAAATCCTGTTTATGATTAATGATACCATATAAAAATGAGTGGAAACTAGTTCCTTGTTTAGTAAATGTAGGAAAGGTGTCACTGTGGAAAAAGACCTTTATTCTCATTTATAGACTTCTAAGTTATAATAAATAACTTGAAAATAATAATAAATAACCTGAGGTACAGTGCAAAATTTCTTAATAGCAGAAACAATGCACACATATTTTCAACAAGACTAGTTCATGCCAACTTACAGCTTCTTTGTGTTCTTTTTGGTTTTTTTTCTAAACAATGCATTTTTTATATAGTCCACATTTTGCAGATTCATAGGGCAGTTATGAAGGCATAGGAGCAGTGGGGGATGATGTTACGAATTTTGTGTTAATCTTGAGGGATGTGAAGTAACCGAGTGATTGTGGCCAGTCTCTTCAAAAGACTTTCTGTTTACTCTCACCTTTTCCTTCATTTCAGAAAACAAAATAGAGTTTTCACTCCTGAGAGGACTGAGCTTTGGCCAACGGTGTTGTGAATGCCAGGCTGGAAAATACCCCTGTTCAGTTCCTCCATGCAGAGTTTGTCACCACCACTCGCTGAGCCCATGCTTAGGGAGATATCTCCACAGAAAGCTCCATAGAGCTGTCTCAAATGGGTAATTCTTTTTTAGTCATTCAAGATTTTCAGTGCTTGTACCTTGAAAAATTTCTGTATTACCATAATATATTCAATACATCATTTTTAACCGAATTTTTGTTTCACATATGGAATTTAGTAGAATTTTAGGGAACCAAATTTTCCTCCCCTTCTTGAGCAAAACTTATTCTCTATCATTTTTCCAACTTCTGTCTTGGGTTTAAGTGAGGCTACTTTTTCACAGGCCTTTACTTTCACTTGCTACTTTATGAATTGCAAATAAAAATTCATTAAAATGGAAATGGCTTCTGATTTCATTTTTAAAATACGTTTTGTCATTACATAACAGGAAAATGTAAGTTACAATAGGATAATCCATTAAATGAAATGTAAATATACCTTTAAGTCTCAAGATTTCCTTAGTTTTATGTTCAGGTGAACTATTGAAACAAAAGTGAAAATGCAAGCAACATTTGTAAGTGACACCAATTTGATATTCTGGCAATGTTGTGTATTTAGTCAATTATACTGCAGTATTCACAGCAATGACTCTGTAACTATAAAAATACCTGTTAATGTTGACTTAATTTGTGTTACTATCCAAAGAGAGCTTTATCCTAACTGTATATTAAAACAGTAATTTGAACCCTAACTTTAATTGATTATTCCACTGCTATGTTATCTCATGAGAAAAGAATGTCTTGCATCACACTTTATGATTTCTGGACAATTATTCTTGTAAGAATAAAGGTGAACCTGGAGATCCATTACCTTTTGGCTGTGGCTGGATCATTACTGAGCAATTGCTAATTTTATCAAAGGTTTATTTTACCTTTGGTTGCAATGCAAAGTAAGTTCATGTCATACACTCATGATTGCAATTGAGAAGGGATTTATAATACTAATCATAAATCCACTTTTTTTACTTGCCCTGCTGTGAGGATACCATGCAGTGTAAAGCATCATGTGTAATATATATCATATATATGAATTATAAAGGTCTAGTGCAGTGTTTTATTTTCTATTCAGTAGGTTAAAAATTATGAACTCATTTTTTAGTTACTATTGGCTGTGAAATGTTTTTAAATCTGTTGACATATGAATGGTGCATTTGCTTTTCTGCTGACAACAGGGAAAGAGGAAAGTCCCATGAGAATCTAAAAGATACATCCTTTTACAAAAATGACTGCACCTCACTCTGTGTGTCAGTCTGCAGCGTATTGAAGATGTAGTAAGTAGTTTTCTTAAAATCAAAGAATCAACAAGCAATACTGACCAGCAGTCATCATCTTGGGCAGATAAAGAAGCTTTTGTTCCTAGCTCTATCCCTGACTAGCCCTTTTACCAATCTTTGCTGTTCTTTATCCACACATTTTTCTTGTCTCACATGAAAGTCCTTAAGGGCACAAAGCATGTGTCTGTATGCTTTGGTGTAAGATAACAGCAATAATTTCACTTGACATTTATTACAATAAAGTATGTAGCAATGCATTTAGAAAAAAATCATGTGTTAATATTTCACAGCAATGCCAGATAAAACTGATTAAGAAAGATTCTAATCGCATTGTTAACCGTGATTTTTTTCACATGGGTTTCAATATTTGCAATGAAGAATCAGTACTGCTGATTTTATTTGAGGAGATATGTTAATTGTCTGAATGAGAAAGATAAATAAAATGTTGCTATTGAAAAGAAATCATTAAACCTCTCTTACATTACTAGTTAGATGCACTGCTACACAGCTTCGAAGAGCTTAAAATCAAGTGGTTCACCTGTTCTGAGTTCTTGGCTAAGGTCAGACAAGCCATTAGATTTCTTCCAGGAACCAAGGAACATGAGCACTTTTAATACATATTTTATAAATAAACTGCTACTAGTGGTTTTAGTGTTTCATTTTTTTCTGGTTAAGTCATACATCAATCCCCTAAGCAGGAGCCACAAGCCAAGACAGATCAAAGTTCAGGAAAAAGAAGGTTCAGGTTTCATCAAAAATAAAGTACTCCAAAGTCATGATTTTAAAACTACTTTGCTGAATGCTTAGGCATGGCATATGGTTAACAGAAGGAAAACCGTTCAAAATAAATACAAAAAGAGATAAATATATGTTTAATATATTTTTAAAATTTAACAGAAATTTAAAAAAATATATTTTATTGAAATTCTTCTAAAATTCGGGGTGTTAAGGAATTCAAATGTCTTGCGGCTATTTTGTCCTAAAGACAAAATTTTCCACAGTTCTGTCCTAAGGTAGATCTTGATGTGTTAGTCATGGAATCACAGAATCTGCCAAGCTGAAAGGGATTCACATTAAGTCCAACTCCTGGCCCTGCATAGCACCATCTGCAAGAGTCACACCCTGCTCCTGAGAGCATTGATCAAATTTCCCTTGAACTCTGTCAGGCTGCTGCTGTGACCACTTCTCTGGGGAGCCTGTTCCAGCGCCCAGTCAACCTCTGGGTGGAGAACCTTCTTCTAATATCCCACCTAAACATCCCCTGACACAACTTCAGGCCATTCCCTCTAGTCCTGTCCCTGTCACCACAGAGCAGAGACCAGTGCTTGCCCCTCCTGTTCCCCTCTCAGTGAGGTCTCCCCTCAGTCTCCTCCAGGCTGAACAGACCAAGCGCCCTCAGCCACTCCTCTCATGGCTTCCCCTCTGTGTGGGTTTCACGTGCTGGGGGGAGGAGTAGATTCCCCTCAGGACTTTCCCTCCATGTGGCTGGGGAGTGGGCGGGGTTCTCCCGTCTCTGGGAGCTTC
>JAODKT010001744.1:47400732-47419181 GCA_027576195.1 Cossypha heuglini
CTCCCACAGCTGCTTAAATAAAAGAGCTGCTTAATAAAGGCCTTTCCAACAAGGAGAACTGTCTCCTGGCCCTTTTTGTTTACAGCAGATAGGGCCCGGAGGGCTCCACGGGAAGGGGCCCTGCCGGGACTGGGCCTGGAGGGCTCCATGGGAAGGGGCCCTGCTGGGATTGGGCCTGGAGGGCTCCACGGGAAGGGGTCCAGCCCAGCGGCAGAGGCCACCCGACTGGCCTGTTACCTGTACTCAGGCAGAAGAAAAAGAGAAATTCCCGGGGTTTGTTAGTTTTAAAATGTGTGTTCACAGAGGCATGTTCAGCTTTCCCAGGGTTTTAACATGTTGACAGTTCCCAAAACCAATCACTGACTGGTTTTTTTCAGACATAGAGGAAGCTCTCCGCAGCTCGTCTCAGGAAAATCACTTCCGTGGGTGGCTTCCTCCTTCCTCACAAAATATCCTAAGTATAAAACCAGCACACCAACTCAGTTACTACTATCTGTTTCTCCACTCGTCCAAATTAAAAGCAGAAAAACCCACTTGGCAAGTCTGAGCCTGCTCATGCCTTGGACATAAACTTGAAAGAAGCTATAAGAACAAAAGGGAGGTCTGAAAGTGTTGAGAAATTACTTGAAAAGAGTGGTGAAAAAATTGTGATTATTATTATCAGGCTAACATAAATTCAAGAAGTAGTAACCCATGCCACATTAATAGAAGATATTATGAGTGTGAGTTTCGTTGTAGAGAAAGAAACCACAAAAACTGTCAAAACAAATCAATTTATTATTTTACTGCATAACCCTGAATTGTAAATTTGATATTCTGCTGTGCAGTATACTTGTAAATGTTTCTAATAAAGCTCAAGAAAGACATACAATGTTGTTGTGAAAGCAAAGGAGAGTTTGCACTGTGCTTTCAACCCAATAGCATACCATAGACTTCCCAGGATTGAGTCAAGGCTTTCAGGTCAAAAGAACAAAAATGTACCAGAATACTTTCTGCAGAATGAATTATATACAGAGTTTTACTTAACTTCTTAATTTATAATTATCTGTCAGAGGCATACACTGCATGCAGAGAAAGAGATTTTTCAACACATGGGATTAGAAATTACCCTTGCCTCTGAGTTTAATTACAAGATTTTAATATGTTTATCAGAATGGTCAAAAAACCAAAATAGTGTTATCCTTGACTGGAAAGTTCCCACCTATTGATGAATATTTTACTTTAGTAAAATGACCTTCTCTTCCTATGTTAAAAAAAGAGTGATTGGTAACCACTGTGACTCCCCAGTAGACAAATAAAATAACCTAGTCTCTGTCCTAAGAATACCATATTCTAAACAGAAGCAAGGCACAGACAATAAAAAAAAAATGCAATATAAAGAAAAGTAAGAGGAAATATCACAGACCTTCCAGAATGATATTGTATGGTAGTGACCACTTTTTGTGATAATTTTTCTCTCCTTTTTTATTTAAGGATTTTGCGTGGACTTTGTTTTTAGGATCATTTTGAAGGGAAAAAAATTAGCAGTCTTGAAATTATGGAGAGTCTAATAAAATATGGGGCTTGAATGGGGATGTACAGCCTATAAACTATAAGAACATTGCCAGGCTATTTAAACTGTTTATTCTCAGTGAAGTTGTTAGTTTTCATGATATTTCTTACAGATGTGTGACTAATGGTTGTTTTTTCTGATCTTTCAGTGTATGCCAGCATACTTTTGATGTTATTAAACTTTCAGACTTCTTATATTTTATGAAGCTGAATGAAACCTAGATTTTCTGATGTTTTCCTAATATATTCTGTTAGTTTTCCTCTCTTTTAAGGCCACCTTAAGATGTTAAATCAAACTTTTTATCATAAAAACTTCAAGTTTTTCAGAACCTAACTATCTTTTGACAGATTATTAGTGAAATTCTAGTTTGATTGTATTATTATCAACAGATCTAAGGTCCTAGTGAAGCTACAAAGTCATAGGGTATTACACAAGGAATTTACTTAGAAAACTTGCCATACTGAATAGCAGTTGTGCTAGTGCTGAATAGCCTTGCAACCTAATCTCACCACCTATATTCTTTCCAATTTTTCAATCTGACATATGTGGGAAAGATAGGATTGCTCCACAGAAGAAAAAAGGAAGCACACCTGTCCAAGATTTTGCTTTCTGCTTGTGTTTTGGTGATATTAATTTGTATTTGTTTCAGATCTGTATTTCTTCTGTTATTTTTTTTAAATATGGAAGTCAAATGGTGAATTTGAAGTAAATTGAAAATGAAATAATTTTAAAGGAGTTACAGCATTTTTATTGATCTTAGTATCATCCATACAGTATCCATTAGAAAGATTTAACATCTTAGTCATTTTTCTCAAGATACCTTAGATTTCAAAATCTATGTCTGTTATGGAAAAAAAAGCTAAGGGTAAATAGAGAAGTGTATCTTTTTATTCAGAAGGTTTCTCATTTAAGCTTCTGTGTCACAGACACATTGTGAAGAATATTGATTTTCTTGACCTCAACTGAGCAGCATGAATACTTAGCCTACATTCATTCCTATATTAAGTTTATCATAAATGTCATATGTGCCAATATTCTATATTTCAATGTTTTGTGCACATTAGCTATATTCTAAAATCATATTGTATTAAGTGGCAGAGCACTAAATTTACTACACAACGGGTTAATCTTAGCACTTCATGCATTGTGAATAATAAAACAGCTATTGATCCTAATGAAATAGGATTTTTTTTCATTGTGGAGGGTATTTGCCCAATTGATATTGTAAAGGTATTTGCTAAAACAGCACAGCCACAGGAAGCTTTCCTTATTGTATAACAAGACTGTTCATCATAATTATGTTATGTCAGCACACCCATATAGGTCACCTTGAGTTCAGAAAGATAGGATTATATTTCCTTCTGAGTGCAAGCATGTGTTTAAATACTTCTCTCCCTTTAAAAATAATCATAGTTGCACAACATTCCTAATAATGGCTAATCTATGAGTTATTTCACCCTATAATCTAGAAAACAAGAACTGTCACAGAAAGCAATGACTATAATGTTGAGCAAACTACATTGTTTCAGTGCCAGTATTTAGTCTTAAAAATGGATAGAAAATATATTTTACCACAGTACTTTGGTATCTATTTACATGTATTTCCTGTTATGAGTCATTAGCATTAGTAAGCCTCTGCTGAAGTGGTACAAATTTGTTGTTAAGAACTGAAATATTTTCAAAAGACTCAGGAAAAAGTGTCTTTTTCTGCATATCATCTTCAGTCTTTCTCATAATTAATTTGAATTTATTCAAGCTCTTTCAAAACATGCCATGAATATCCTCCTTTTGGCTGAAAGCTAAGAGGAACTATTTTCAATTTAGCAGGCATCATATTTTTGCATATTATTGTAATTACCACTGAATATAAATTGTCTTACTTCCTTGCTACGAAAGAAAACATTTCCAGAAGGATTTTGTCAGAAATTTCTTTTTGTCGAATTATCCAGTGTGCATGTATGCTGGGACTTATGTGGTTGTATGTTATAATCTATTTAATGTGTGTGAGTTCTCCTCATTCCTTTCCCTTTTACAAAAGCAGGTAAATTTCATGCAAGTTAAAAAAAGATAGATGGAAAATGACCCTAAAAAGTGTTTGTGATTTAAAGCATATGTTGTAGTATGATGTACCTTCTGTATTGCTAGGAAGAGGACATGGAAACAATATAAGGAAAAGTTAAGTGTACTACAGTAATAATAATAATAATAATAATATTAATGAAAATGAAGTCTTTTTAAGCCATGAAAATCTCTGTGTGCTACTTTAAAACAGCCAATTAACTTGCATTGCATACTGGCTTAAACAAGCTGATCAAACACAGTAGCACTCCATCAGTCTTCATCTTGAACTTCAGGTCTCTACAGGTTAATGTATCATCCTCCTTCATTGATTTCAATCCTTTCTGTTGTTGATATGTTAATATATGTATTGGCAGTAGATTTTCATTTATTTCTCATTTTTGTATGATGAAAAAGGCATAATACTCTTCACGAAAAAAAATCATGAGGAATAATTATGGGATGATTACTCTTCCTTCCCTACCTCCTTTTCTTTCTCCCTGCAATTAAAAAAACAAACAAACAAACAAACAAAACAACAACAACAAAAAAAAGAAAACTATCCTGGGAGAAAAACCACAGGCAAGTCCATGTTGTACCACTTCTCTTTTAGCTCATGATAAGTTAATAAAAAAAATTATTAGCACTTACTTAATTTGAAAATATGAGTGTTATTTCAAGCTACAAAAATACACTGAATGGAGATTTCATTTTAATTAGTCTATATTTCCCACTAGTGGAGCTTGCAATTCTCATCAGTCCTGAATCTTTATTGGCTAGGAAAGCTTGCACATTCCAGACTTACTCAGATGAAGTGCTCTATTTATTCTAATGGCAGTGAGTATTGGGGATTTCTGTGCATATAGGTCTCACACAGTTGTCTATACTGATGAATGTCATTTTGAATGACATGTTGCAGCTCTCAGGTTGATTGGATGTGAGCCCAAGGGCATAGGTAGCAGGCAAAGATGATTTTACTAGGACAGTTTGCATAACAAGCAACTGTCATCTCATTAGCAAGCATAGGCATTTTTGCCACATGCTGTTTAACACATCATCACACCTGTTCACACTTCATTGTCCCACGAATTCAGTTAGGCAGCTTGTTGTTGGCTTTATTTTTTCATTTCTTACTGAGAATTGGTTATTTGGTGCCAGATTCAGAGGTGTGAGATAGGTGCAGTTTAGGGTTCAAAATATGATGTCCTGTGAATACTGCTCAGAAGGGTGGTAGAGACCAGGATTATAGTTTGAATAATAATTACCATCAGTGACTGTCTTATTGTTCCTCTTGCTACCTGCTGTTCTTTTGGAAACTGGGTTGCCTATCCTCATAGCCTATAAAATTGACCATTTAACAATGTTTGGTTTGATATGTAATCTGTCTTTTCCTCTTCTTGCTATAAAATGCACACTGAAGCACCAGAGAAAGATTTTTCTACAATAGGGAAGTGAAGGTCCCATCACTTTTTGCATAAGTCATTCCTGTGTACTGGCAGATCATAGTGTACCTTTACAATGGTAGCACCCTGCACCAGCTTCAGCCCTGAGCTATGTTCTGGTGGAAGTCTATCACCAGCAGACTAGGGTTTTGGTGAACCTGTAGCTAAAATGCCACTTCTGAGGTGTCTGGATGGCCAAAGAGGGCACCCAAGTCTTGCCTGATCCCCCAATTTAGCTTTTGGGTGGAGAAGCATTCTCCTTTTCCAGTCCTAAAACCAAGAAAAAATGAGGTGTAGTACAGATTAGATGACCTGGGTCACAGAACTGGGTGGCTGGTAAGAAGGAAAACATGAGAAGGGCATTGTTGCACCTGCAGATTTGGAGAAGGTGGAAAGAAGGAAAATGAGGAGATATGGGGGAAGGTTGATTTCACTAGTAAAACAGATGGAGGAGTGCTTTGAAGAAAAGAAGTGGGAGCAGATGAAGTCAGCTTGGATACAGTGGAATTGCTTGTAGCCCACCTACTCAGTCAGGTTTGCTTGTCCAACTCACCCTTTTCATTTGCTGACGACTGCAATTGTGGAGGCAGCTGCACACACCTTCATTTGCTCAGAATAAGCATGTTAGCCACAGAAGGAGAGAGGAAAAATGGTCTGCAACGTGCTACATCAATGGAGGTGTTTCTCACATTTTGGTTTTTTTTGGTTTGTGAGAAAAAGTTAAATGTAATCCACCTTACAATGTCTTATAGTGTTGTGCCAGTGTAAAAATATTGTTTAATTCAATTTAATTGACCTTTTCATGTATCCTGTTGGATGTACACTACTCTGTGAGTTCTGCAGCACCTCTGCATTTTGTCATATCTTATTGATTAATCAATCAGAAACAGACAGCTTTAACAACAGAGTTCATGAATGAAACCTAACTCTTCCATTGCTCTTCTATAGAGAATATGCTGTGTGTTGCTGCCTACCAGATCTACATTGGTCCCCTCTCAGTACATCGATATTATCAAATGGAAAATGTGTATAATTGTAAGTGTATAATTGTACATAATTGTAAGTGACTTATATTTGAGCCACATAAAAATGTGGCATTTTTAACCCACTTGGCAAGCATCTGGCCCCTGTTTTATTTATATAGGTCTCAAAAACAATGAGTCATTTCTGCCACTGTGGCAATACATTTATAATTTCCCAAACAGTGCAGAGACTGAGACATAAATGTTTATTTCATAAAAAGCCATACTTTGTATTGTTTCACTGCCATCTTGACGTATATTTACAGATTTGTTCTCTGCAATAATTTCTGGATAAATGGGGTTCAGTTAATTAAATACCTGTGAGGTATTCTATGCTCTCAACCAGAAATGATTTGAAGAGCTCAACTCCTCTGTTTCTTTCAGTTTCTTGTCATAGGTTTTTCATTACAGGAAACTCGGAGATGACCCATCAAAATGGATCAAGGGACCCACTTATTGCTCACAGGTTGTGCAGCACAGACTCTTTTAGCACATTTTCACATGAAAGTTTTGTGGCTTTTCTCTTGTAGTTAAGACTAGTGTTTCTGAAATGCTCCAAAAGCACATCACATTTTTTGTTCCCTTGTCTTCATATTAGACCAGCAGGAGGCTGGTACTTCTAGGATGAGGGTATAAGACTGAGATTCAATTACTGACTGTGGTCCCCATTTCGAAGGAACTGAGCTGCTGCCAGAACTTCAAGACAAATAAAAGATAAATAGAGGATCCAGAGCGGTTTCTTCTTGCTGCAGGGTTCACACAGTGCCGCTGCCTTCTGCTTTACAATGGTCTGCAAATCCTTCTGTTCTCCCTAAGGAGGATGTAGCCCACTGTGCTACTGGAAAAAAAAAAAATCCTCAAAAGTAAAAAATATGACTCTGCCTCTACATGCAGCAAGATGCTCTTGTTAGAATAGGGTAAAATAACTCCAACAATGCCCTATTTGCAAGGCTACCAGTGGTGAATGCAGAAGGGGACATCATGCTGCTTTTGGAGCTGAATTGTGCTGAAACCAATCTGACTCATCAATCCCAAAGTCATACATCCTGATACTGAGATGAGGATATGGCAGATATAGTAAAGTACACGGAACAAGGAAGAAATAAGAGATACTACCAATAAATGAGCTGAGCTGACACAGCTGGCTGGGAGACATCTGACTGATAATCAATCACTTTATACTATAAAAGCCCAATCCCACCTTTTAAAGGCAGGATTTTCTAACATACCCTTTGGAGTGTCTGCAGATTCCTTCCTTGTGTGGCAATACCCTTCAAGATTACCTCTTGTGACTTTCCTATAGACATTAGTACATAAGTAATATCAATCTCTGCTTCATATTAGTTTTTTCTATTTTTAATAAAATTGCTTTGATATAATTTCTTCAATATTGCTTCGAAATGGTGAATTATACTATGCTAGTAGATATAGCTCTTATACTCTGTAGTAAATAATTCTGATTAAGATATTTTTGTCAAATCACTATCACAATAAATATTTATGTAAATATATCTGATTTGCTATCCTTAATTCTGTGGGAGAAAGTTGTAGAAACGTTCAAACACATCTCTGGAATTCATTAGACTTAAGTGATTGACAGTCTGGGGCTGACTAGAGCCAGTGGCACCTAGGTTGCTCTCTGAGGAGAAGTTTAGAAAGCAAGGGAGTCCTTTCTGCACCTTGTGTCTCAGCAGTAAGGCTTTTCTGATAAAGTTTGTCTGAAACTCCCATTCTGCCCATGACACTGCAATCCTCATTTATTATAAAGCAGCACAAAGTGAGCAAGCACTGTCCTTCCTAGCCCTAGTCTGCTGGCTGTGTAGCTGTTAGAACTTGATTTCAGAGAAGTAAATTCATAATTCCTTTTGTTATTAGGAAAACATGAATATTTCAGGAAAGGTTCACCCAGCTCATTTTTCTTAGTAATATCCTGCTGTTTCAGTGTGGACAAAGACAATTGTAAAACTACTGCATCCAAACTCATACATCCTCTAATGTGCCACACCATTATGCCTTTGAGACTGACCATTGGACTTTTCCATTTTCTGTTTCTTTTATCCTAGGTGGTCCCCTCATTTATTTAGCCCTTTGCTCTTATGTGCTGGCCAATCCTTATGAACCTCAGCTTCTCTTTCACCACATGTACATAGCATTAGCTTTGGTTCTCTCTTTCATAATTCACATGAAGATTCTGCTAGTTGTGAAGAAAGTGCAGTATTTTTTTTTTGCAAAAAGGCAAAGTCCACAGCACATTACCAATTATATATATGGTCATTGTGTGATTGTTGCAGCCTCTCCAGAAAGGGACAAATGTCCCATATGAAACCTTATTGATGTCACTGCTTGGGAAACACCCTTCATAACTGCACTTGGTACCTATTTATATGCATCTGGGTTGACTCCACAGAGCCATCTTCAAGGCATAAGCCATGTTGATAGGAGTTGATCATACTGCATATTGCAAAAATACAAAAGACAAATATGTCAAAATATAATATCTGTTTCTGTGGAGAATTCAGAGGAGGTTTCAAGGAATATATGTTGCTCCCTTCCCTTCTTCTCCATGTCTTCATGGAGTATCACTTTCAAAGCACTATGTTTTAAAATTAGCTGCCATTAGTTTCTTCTACACTCTCAGAAATCTTGTCAGATCATAACAGTCCTCTGCCACATTCTCTGTTTTACACTTCTTCCAGGGAGCCAGTGTGGTTCAAAAGTTTATTGACAGGTATGGGGAAAGAAAATTGCATCTCAGTGAGATCGGAATCTCTTATGGGATCAAATGCTAGAAAAAAAGCCAGCTGAGAAGTCACACATGTAGAAGCAAAGACCATGGGATATTTTTATAAAAAGCAATACTTTTCTTTGTAAGTATTTCTGATATGGGTCTCAATGCAATACTACTGCCAAAAGCATTTCTTGTTCTTGGGAGCAAGTGAGAGGAGAAACAAGTTTTTATCTCCAAGGAATGCTGCAAGTGAAACTGCTCTTACAATACTGTGCTCGATTCCAGTATGTAAGTTTTAGAAGTGTTCTTTAAAAATTGAAAATGTGTGGAAAATGTGTGAAAAACAAAAATATTTTTGAGGAATTTAGATTAATGTGATAATTTGCCACAAGGAGGATTGAGAGATGACTTGATGATGCAGCTTAAGCACTCTCACTGAGAGGGAAAACTAAGTTTTAAGTGTTGTTTCATCTACTAAAAAAGACAACAAGGATCAATGGCCGGAAGTCAAAGATGGATGAGCTAAACTTTTAAATAAGTGACATCTAGTTTTCTTTATTTAAAGGTGAGGCTGTTAAACTCTTGGGAACATTTGTGAACTGTCAACATGTTGTTATATGCACAGTGAAGTCTTACTAGGAAATACAGTTAGAGCAAACATAAATTATGCTCTAACCAAATATAAGTTAATGAGCTCAATTCAAAACTAACTAGATGAAATTTAAGAAGTTCTAATGATCCCTTTGGCCTCAATCTCTGTAAATTCTGAGTGCTAATTAAGTAACCATTTTTCCTGAGTAAGGACTTCAGTATCTAACCACAAAGAAAGAACATATAATGTCTTATTGCCCTCTAAAAAAGATATTTGTCTGACATGGCTAACTGTATGCTAGCTTGTTAGAGAATTTGCATAGCTGTTCAACACACAAAGTCTTTGTGAGAACATCTATTTTAAGAAATAAAATGAAAAACACTTGCCGCTTGAAAATTGTAAGAATCTGATTTGAATGTCATTGGGGGATTTTCTCTCATATTTTTTATTACAGGAGGCAAATGTGTAGCCCAGGAACTGTACTTGTGTTATGTTTGGTTTAGAAAACTGAATATAGATCCCTCAGGCACTGTTTTTTCAGGCGATCCCATGTGAGACAGAGCAGAGGTGGAAAAGCAAAGCAAAAGCTCTCTCTGACAGATCCTCTCCAGACAACTTTTTTCAAGTGATAGGAGAAAAGGAGAGTCTATGTTTAGCTTCCAGCCCAAAATCTGACTGCTCTGTAGTTTTCAGGCTGTTTGGCTAGGCCACTTTCTTTCCCACTGAGAAAGACTCATAAAACTCATGTGGTTTATTTGAAGAATAGTGTGGAAAACATTGAACATCTGTCTCCTATCTTCTGACAGGCTGGGTAAATGTGTATTTCAACAAAGTGGATTGCAAAATACATGATCTCAACTTGAGCTATTTTATGCTGGCTATATCTTTGCAGAGAGGAAAGTATGAGAAATGAGTAATTTTCTTTCTAAATTAATCTTATTTTCAATTAGCCTTTGGGAGACCTCCCCCATGTACTGACATCAGTGTTTTTTTCCCAACATGTCAAAATGATTCACTGCATTGAAAAGAAAACCTAGGAATACAAGTAGAAGGGACACCTAGTCTTGAAAAGCTCCACAATAAAGGGGGCTCAGGAAAGACACCTCCATGGAGACTTCACTGGAAAATGAGTAAAAATTCTCATTTTGAATAAAAGTCCTCAATCTGGAATACCAAGAAAAAAGATTTTTTAGGTCATTAATATTTTCCTCTAATTTTTTTTTTGTTTTATATTTTTAGGTTACTTGTACCTTTAAAATATGATTTCAGATTTCTCAGCTTCAAATCATGTAAGAAAGAAAAAGATCCAGGCATGGAAATATCACTTTTATTTGACTTAGTTTATGCTTCCCCCTCTTTTCTTTCTTTCCCTTTCTCCTTTCTTTCCCTGCTTCGCAGGTCTGGAATTTCAGAATATTTTAATGGTTAGGTAATTTTTATTTTGTGCATGATGTTAGAATCTTTGTGGGAGAGCCATGTGTAATCTCAAAACCAATACAGCACCATTTATCTTAACACATTTTATTGCTGTAGTTGTATTCATAAGCTCTCACTCAAATTCTTATCCTTGTGTACTCCCCATCTTTGTCAAGGCTTTGAAGATAGTCCCAGTAAGAATCAATATTTGACTTTTAGGGTTACATCTTCTGTTTCCATTTACTAAACTTTAGCTCTCTTTGAATGCCTTCATCCTACGACTGAAATGAAGAAAAATATCAAGCTTGGGAAGGCATAGGCTAGTGCAGAAGAAGACATAAGTGTGAGGGATTTACCTCTTCAGCATATTCAGATTTTTTTTAGAAAACATTCCTAAGGCAACTTTTAAAATCTGACATTCCTGCCACATCACTCACAGTTTTCATCTTTTTCACTCACATGTACCTTCTTTCTTGGGATGCCTTAGAGACAGGGATGTGAAAAGGTGTTTCTGAATAGAGTGCTTTGGTACAATTTATTGGTGTTTCCAGTGTTAACTAGGACTGGTTTCTACCTTGCTAATGTCAGTTTCCCCTGTGAAGGTATCCCTTCAGTGATGTAACTGTGTGTAACTGAGGAACCAGGGGAGGATTGGAATTTGTCAGCGTAATTGTTAAGTCACTCAACACACAGACTGTATACAGAGGCATGATTATGATCACTTATCAATAGCTGTTGGATCACGGGTGTGCCTTGTGTTGCAGTTCAGTGGTGCATTTTAAGAGCTAAATCAGGATTTTTTTGGATGAGCTTTCAAATTTAGAGACTTTATTCAAGACAGCACAGAATGAATTTTTAAGGCAGCATGAAGCTGCAATTACTGCAGTAGTGGATCATCTGAAAATGTGTAAATCAAATTCCTTTTTATTTTTGGAACTCTTAATACCATTACCATTGTAAAAGTACAGACTGAGTCCACCTCTGCAGGAATAAGTTGTACTTTCTTTTGCTGGTAAGTCTTCTTCTCTTGCTAAATTCCCAAAGCGGGATTTTTTTCTACTGGTGATGTGATGACAGCTCAGAGATGGTGGCTTTAGTTCAACATTGAAAATAATAGAAAATATATCCCTGATGCTACTACACATATTGTAACATCCAGTTCCACAGGAACACCCAATAATTTGGTGTATTTGCTGGTCTGTCAAGTGATGAGAGGAAGATGTGATTTCTTATGACTTCCATTATCTCTTCTTTTGTCCACTGGGTGCTGGAGGCAAGTCTTAAACATTAGCCCCTAGGATTTTCTGTAAACACATATGGTTTTCATAGTGATATTTTAGGATGAGATCATCTTAGTGGCTAGAACATTGCACAAAATCTTCCTTGTCACTAAACATACTATAAAATGTACATGATTTCAGAGCAGGCAAGCAATTAAAAGAAAAAAATGGTGAGCTATTTTTAAACGTCTGGATTTTCATTTTCTGTTTCTTGTCTTCTATTTTAGCAGCCAAGACTGGAAGGTAGCAATTGCACTGCTCGTTTAAATGATGTGCTTTAAAACAGTTGGCAATTGACTTTAACTGTAATTACTGGCTTCTTACCAGTATTTGCAGCTGTATAGTTAAGACTGGTGCTTTGAACCTCATTTTTGGCATTTATCTATATTGTTATATTACTTTCCTAATTACTTTTCATCAGTTTTATTCAGATCTTGCACTGAGTTATAATTATTTGAACCCAAAAATTCTCCATAGATTGATTGCCATAAAATACAAATATGTCATGTGCTATTTTAGCAGACAAAAGGTCAGCAAGACAATTTTTTTCTCCTACTACAGAATTTGCTAGAGATTGTACAATGACCCTTTGCAAAAATCTGGCTTTGCTACTGTAAATCTTGTCTTCTATTCTAGGTAGAATAATATTTTGTCTGATTGTGGAACAGAACCAAAAGCTCTGTCAAAAAAGCATTTGGAGTTTTCTAGCAGTTCCTAGTGGACATGCTGTGAATGACTAACCTTTGCAGTAACTGGTGAAATAGAAGCACACATACAATTGTTTTGCGACATCAGTGGCACAGATTGATAATCCTCTTTTAAAACATTTTAAATCTGCTCTGGTTGTTACTGTGTAGTTATCTGCTGAAAGCTTGTATTCACTGGAAGGAAATCAGTCATGTGAGTGAAGAATTCAGGATCAATCCCGGTAGAGACAGAAAATTATTTTGCTCTTAGCTGATTAAAATATCTTTGCACACAAGGACTAGGTTGAGAGGATATGAGTTTAGAAAAAATAGATTTGTTGTTCAGGCACTGGAATGGGATTCAATTTCCCATTCTGCCACTCAGCACCTCTGTTCCTACTGTTGAATAGATAATAGCACACATTCATCCCTGCATTTAGTACGTGCATGTACCTTGCCATGCACAGTGTGCTGCTGATCTTGTCAGCCAAATGCGTTGATATAATACAAGTGACAACACTGATAGCAATAATAGTGGGGAACAGGGCTGACAGACCTCATGAGGAGCAGAGCCTGAGAGGCAGGGGGCCCCTCTAGCACGTTGCCCTTTGCTCTGTACCAGCAAGAGATGGGCAGCAATGTCAGAGGTGAATGAGGATAGGGTGGAGGTAGCCTGTGAAGGCCCCCAAGGTGAGCATCTGTGTCTCCCCAGGGCCTAGGTGTGATGCTGCCACATGCAAATTCAGTGTTCAGCTCCTCCACCTTTAGCAGGCTTGTGCTCCTTGTCCGTGCTACCTCCTGTGCTGAGCTGTGGCATCAGAGTCACAATGTCAAGATAAAATGGCCATGCAGATGAGAGACAGATGAAGAATGAGTCATGATGTTTCTGCCATTATTTTTTTTTTTTTTTATTTCAACTTAAAATATACTGCATTATTCACAGAAGGATTTCTGCTATTTCTCTCATCAGCCCTTTGGCAGTTAAAAGCTTTCTTTTGTTTTATAAAAAGCCCAGATGCTGATTCAAAATTACAATATTAATTGGTGTAATAGCTGGATGGTAAAATTCTGTGTCACTGACAATCCTGTCTTCATGGCTTGAGTTCTGAGCTTAGAGTCCTGCAGTGCAGATCAAAGTGCCAAAATGAGCCCAGTGGTGGAGCAGCTCCTAGTTGGAGTGCTTTAAAAACCTTGTCTTGCTCTGAGTGACAACTGATAAAAATGTTTTCTCATGCCCCAGAAGCCTGACATTGTCAGAGGTCTAAAGGATGGTGCTGTGTTAGTGTTACAGACCTGAGCTTGGCCCTGCAATTGCTGCTGTAACAAGCAAGCTGTGAGGCAGCCTCTGACGCCTCTTTGTCTTCCCTGCTCTGGTGAATCTTTCATGTGCTTTTCTCCCTGATTTTCCTCCCTCCTTACTGCTTTACTAATTAAAATTCTAATCACTCTGACAGCCAGAGCTAGGGGGAAAAAAAAATCATTCTTCCATGCTGCAGAAGGTAATTTCAAGGTGTTTTAGCTGCCAAAGAAACGAATGGAAATTAGACAAAGAAACTGGTTGTCAGAAGGGGGTGAGTTAGCTGCTGTGCGCCCTTCTACTGTAATAAAATATTAAACTTCCAAAGAAAAAAAAGTAAAACAGGATTCATTCTATATATTATTGCCATACATTTAGAGATAATATAGCCTAATTTACCTTTCTGAATAGGGAAAGCTTTTGGTGTGTTTATTAACATCAGAATGATTTACTTACCTTGTAGTGAATGCAATGTCAAACATTTAACTTGGTTTGATGTGTGATTGCTGATGATATGTGCTACTTGCTTTTGCAAGCTGTGGTTAAGAATATTTATTTAAAATGTACAGCAGCCTGCAGACACATATTTAAAATGATAAATAGTTCTTGTTGCAGTGCTGTATGGTTCATGCTGCAGATATTGTGATATTAGAAATTATAAAATGTAGAATATTATCACAGTCAAATCCCAGCACCTTCTTTTTCAGACATTTTTCTGGCTTCAAATACGTAATTTTTAGCCCTATGCATTTCTTTAAAGTGTATGCTTTTGTAATGAATTTTAATAACACACAGTTGTTTTAAGATGCAACCCCCCTGCCCCAGCCCCGGTAGTCTCTATTGTACAAATATATGATGAATACAACATCTCAAGAGTTTGCAGCAATTCAGTTTAAATAAACACTGCATCAGCTTTTAGCTACTGCTCAAACTAAATCCAAAGCTTACTTTGAGATATCAACAAATATATGGCTCATTTCTGTTACTACTGTTTTGTTTCAGCACTGATAGTGTGGAGTTAGAGAGTTTTACACATAGTCAAATCTCATGGTATTTAGACCCAGAGTATTTCAACATGTTTGAACCTTTTTCTTCAGCTTCAGAAAAAAATGGGACAAGTAGATGATCATACTTTGAGTATTAGGATGGTACTGTGCTGTGCTCTTTGTGTCAGAGCCAGTTTTGGACAACATGGAAATGCTCCTGCAACCCCAGCCTTGTAACCAGAAGAGCCACAGAGTTTTGCCTTTCTGCCTTCAATCTGTAGATGCTTGGAAGGGCCAGTGTTTCAGGAAATGCACATCCTCTACCTTATCATCCTCCCAACCTTTTCATAAACATCCCATGACAGAATTGTAGCACCTACTTCTGCTATTTTGACAAGTTTTCAACAACTTTGTTAGAGTCTCTCATTTGTCTTTTACTGATGGATGAAGAAGATCCTCTACTCAAAGTTATTTCCTTTTGCATGTTACTCCCACAATACTTTTTTCATTTGCAAGAGCAATTGTGGCTCCCAGTTTTATCTGGAAAATGCCAGCTGACTACTGGACCTTTCCCTTCTGGAACAGATACTGTGTGATTGAGGTAATGCATGCTCGCTATAATCACTTTTAAAAAGGCCTCATGAGACTTTTGTCCAAATCCAGCTAGTTACACTTCAACAGTTCACTCAGCCAGATGAAATTTTACCATAGCTACATGGTTGAACATATTTTTAATCAAGAAGCAGCAGTCATTGAATGTAGAACATAGAGTGGTACTGAAAAAGGAATTGCTCTTCATTCTGCACAACAAAACTCTTTTTTTTTTTCTGAAGCTCTTTCATCTTCCCTAAAAAAAACCAAAAAAAACAAGAAGGAGAAAAGAAGGAAAAAATAAAAAAAAGTATGGAATCCTTTCCTCCTCCCAAGGGTGAAGTGAAGCCATACTCAGGAAAATGCAAACCACAGACAGTTTGGGTTTTTTTACACCTTTTTATGAACCAGCTCATACTTTTTCTTCACCCTACTTGATTTTCCCCAAAACAACATATCAAAAATATCAAAAAATGGGCATAAATATGTGTGCAGAAGAATGTGGAGATGTGGCAGGAGCTGCAGGGGCCACTGCCTTCCCGAGAGCATTGTCTCCACAGGAAAGGAACAGCTCTGTGCACCAGACGCTCGCGCACCGCGATGATATATGAGGGTCAACAAATGAAACGAGAGGGGCTCTTTGTGGAGTTTATTAATCTCACACAGGAAGGAACCAGGGACAAAGAACCCAGAACAAAGGAGGGTCCAGGATTTTATATGGGATAGAGGAAGATGGGGTATCGGAACTGGGGGCCAATGGGCTGAGGGAACAGGGGCAGCGTGGAGGCGGGACTAAGGGATAACAACTAACTGGGCTTCAGGGGAGGAGTGACTAGGAGTGGGGACCAATAGGGGATCAGGGAGTGAGGAACGTTCTAGAACTGGGGTGGGGAAAAAGGATGATGTGACTAAGTACGTTAACATAAGATTACAAAGAATTGTGGGAGAACATTCCTCCAAGTCTTTAAAGGGGCATTCCCTCCCAAGGCTTCTGGACCACAGCGTCTCCTACAGAAGACGAAACTGGGAAACTGGAAAAACTTAGTTATGATATCTGCTTGTTTTTAAATGAAACATTGATACAGGACTTATTTTACTTGGAGGGTTGGTGATCCTGCCTTTACATGTAGGTTTTACAGAATGAATGTGTGCAGTTATCTTTGAAAATGTCACTTAATAGTAAGTGTTAAAACTGTGTGGGAAGTGTTTAGATCATACCTTTATCGAGGACTCAACTATAAGTTGATCAAAAATCTCTGGGTGGGAGGTAGTGATGTGCCTTTAGGTGAAAATTACTGAAGTTAAAAAAACTAACAAAACAACAACAACAACAACAACAACAACAACAACAACAACACCAGAACACTAGATTTTAAAAATTAGCCATGATTCAGGAAGGTGTTTATTCTGACTGATCTCATTCATGCTTAATGACTAAAAATTGTCATTTACATTAAAATAAAAAGCAAGACTAACAGCCAATTAGCTGTGGCCACCTCACTGACTTCTGATATTACAGTTCCTCCTTCTAACTATAAACTGTTTCATGTTTGCCTCTGATATCAAATAATGAATCCTGCTTAAAGACAATTGGTGATTATGCAAAAATAAGTTTTTAAGATAATAATTATTTACCAACATTATCTTTTTGACACTCTCATCAAAATGACATGGATGGTGTGGACAACTGATGTCAGCTACAAACTTTGTTGCAATAGATCAGGCTTTAGATGGTGTAGATATGACGTTGATGTTGTTTTCATGTATCAGGTATCAAATGAGGATATATTATTTATTTTATGGATATCAAAAATAGTGTGCTAAGCCTTTAAAGGATAAGTTATGCGTTAAATATTAATTGAGTAAAAGTGGTGGAAATGCTATGTGTTGGAAAAGGAGATTTTAGACTTACTGAATTCTTAATGCAGAAAGTGGAAAAATAGCTAAAAAATGTTCTAGAGAAAAAGTTTAAGATGAAGTTCTGAGATACCAGCAGAGAAATTTTTCAAAAATGTTGGTCATCTTGGCATTACCAGGGAGATACAGGGACACAGGAGGTCCAGAGAACCTAGAGACCTTTGGTGGTCATCTTTCCCAGCCTGATACTCACAGCAGGGAAAGATGAAGCAAGGTTCAGCAAGTCAGCCATGGCCTTATCTAGTGGAAACTTCAAGACTGGAGCTTTCACCTCCTCTCTGCCTCATAACTCTGGGTTTACAATTCCCTTCCCTTGTAGGTATGTCTGAACTGTGCTGTTACAGGGTGTTCTGGATAGAGCTCCCTCAGTCCTTTGGCTGGAGACCTTCCACCTTTGCATAAAATAAAGAAATACTCACTGAATTAGAAAGAGGAAATGAATCTCAGCAGTGGTGGCTGGTCCTAGTCTAATGAGTACTTAATTTTTTATACACAAGGAGAGAACGTTGACACCATGACTTGAAAGGCTGCTCCCCTTTGAATACCCTTGTGGTCTCAGAACAGAGGGATCTAGATGCCTTCAGGCTGAAGTGAGATTGAACCCATCCAGGACAGAAGTCCTAATCACTCAACTATTAAGTAAAACAGAGCTACAGTTCCCTCCCATTCTTGGAAATTATATCATTTAATTGCCCTTACTTTTCTTACAAACTGGCCAGAAATTTTAAATTTCCCTGAGGGTAAAATATATTACGAGCATGAAGACATATGGGAGGAGTGGGAGCAGAGGAAAAGATTTGCAGGAAGACAAAGAAAACATAGTACATAATTTTATTTGAATGTATGAAATGCTTTTTTTTTTTTTTTTTTTTTTTTGTTTAC
>JAODKT010001744.1:47427336-47440916 GCA_027576195.1 Cossypha heuglini
CTTCCCTGAAACTTCCCTGAAACTTCCCTGAAACTTCCCTGAAACTTCCCTTCCCAGAACTTCCCAGAACTTCCCAGAACTTCCCAGAACTTCCCAGAACTTCCCTTCCCAGAACTTCCCTGCCCTTCCCTTCCCTTCCCAGAACTTCCCTGCCCTGCCCTGCCCTGCCCTGCCCTGCCCTTCCTCTTTCCTGCTCAGGCAGCAGTTTCAGCAGTTTGCTGTAATTCAGCCAGCATCTGAACAGGTCTCCATGTACAATAATAGTTTTCTTATCCATAAGCATATTTATAACTGTGTTGAGAACTGGTATTTCTAGAGGAGTTGAAGGCTACTGAGTTTATTAGTTTATAGAAAGTATTTACTAAGGCTAAAAATGGCTATAATCTAGAAACAGATCCTAGTCCAATCATTTTAAATATAAAATGTACTTTTTGCTTTGTCTGTTGAGGTCTCTTTTTTTTTAAAAGCACATATAAACTTCTCTATCAACCACCAATTGTATGTGGTCAGAACAAAAAATTACCATAACTCAATAACAGTTTTTCTCAGGCTTCAAGTTGTGCTGATGGTTTGGCACTTCTGCATCTGTTTATGCTAAAATTACTCTGATAGCATTTACTATTTGCAAGTATTAACTACAGAAGAAGTTGGCCAAGTATTTCTTAATAAAACAAAATTCTCCTGGATAAAACAGAAACAGCAGAAAAAAATATCATCTTACTAGCTATATCTTTTATATACTGAACATACCTGTATAGGACAGTCCTTTTAGTGAACTACATCTGTAACTTGGAAAGGTGTCCTCATCAGAAATCATCATCTAGAGCTGAAACCCATCAGCTAGACATGTCTCTAGTAGAATATGAACAAGAGGGATGGCAAACTTTATGCAAAATACAGACTGGAAATCTATAGTCAAAATATTTTCAAATGCATATGCAATACATTCAAAGCACATCTGCCAGACAAAACCTGTCCACAAGCATGAGATGAGGATAGATGTAGACAGAGTTTTTCTTCAAAACAGAAGCTCTATTATTCTTAGGAGAAAAAAAACAAAGGTACAAAACTGTATGTTAAGTTCTGCTAAAGTACAACGATAACTAAAACCAAAAACATTGAGCCTGTAGTGATTTTAGGGTCTGCAAAGAGCTTTGGCTAAGCATACCAGCAGCTTCTCTGAAGACAGTTCTGAAGCTTTGTATTTTCTTGAAGATTTTCTATGCAGATAGGAAGCTTTGACAGAAATCTTTCTAGTAACTGGAGAGAAAAATGCTTCTGGAGTGGGCTCAAAGTTCAAGCTATCATAAGGTTGGAACATCTTACCTCAGTTATCTTTAAATTCACTGGTAGATAGAAAAATGAAGAGCAAATGAAGAGAAATTCCCACCAACGTGAAGAGAACATGCATTTCTTATGCTGTTGTTGTGAACGTGGAAGTTGAAATGTTTTGTAGACAAAATCACTGTACATAAAGCTGCCATAGTTTGAATACTACTAATGTGATAAAGGTTTAGATGACACTCTAAGCAAGCAAATGCCACAACAGTTTTTTGATATGTTTCTAAAGTGATTTTATTCACAAATTATTTGCAAATGAGTTTTTTTCATAATTTGCTCTTTGGAATTTTTTTGACAGTATTTTATGTGAAGAAACTTCATTCATATTTGTATCATGCAGATTTTTGTCTGGGAGCAACTATTTGCATATTCATAATTGTCCTGTGAAATGCACATTGCACAGGTGGCTACCCTTATGTCCTAATGTGGCTTTATGAGCTACCTAGGGACATAAGTGCCTTCCCTTTTTTCAGGAAAAGGCTAGAGAGAATTCAGTCTTTGTTGGTCTTTTTTTTTTTTTTTTTTTTCTCCTAATAAACTTGTTATCGTGGTCTCTAAGTGTTTTGTCCTCATGGTAAAGTGTTAATAGCTGTTATTCATGTCAAAGTGGTTCAAATGGGACCTTTAAATTGTTATAGTTTTCTCATTTCCATTTAAAAAAAAAAATATTTTTATATACCAATGTACTCAAGATTTAAAAACATCTTGCTAGTTGACAGGCGTGAAACATTTGTCAAGAAACAGAGATTGGGTTACTGAGTTTTTAAACAAATATAGTTTATACAAGGGTAGGTTTTGGGTGATGAGTCCTTTTTGGTTAGGCATGCTGGTGTACTTAGAAAAATAGATGAGATTTGTGGTACAAAAAAAAAAATTGTTCTTATGCCATAGAGGTTTATAGCATGATTTTAATACGTAACTTGATGATTTTCTTATGAAAGAATTGTCGGAGCTAGTAATTTCTTAGATAAGTGAAAAATGCCTCCAGTCTTTTTCTTGCAGGAGCATTTAATTATTTTCACTAGAAATGCAGTGATTATTTCCTTCACAATAATGCCATACTGTGATATTGTATTTGATTAGCATGAAAAATTATTTCAGCATAGTTCTATTTGAAAATGTATTTGTGATATTTTAAAATATCATTAAACAATTCCTAAGAAGACATTCATTATATATTATTCTATTAGATTACATTTTCCTTCAGCATTACTAAATGCTTTGCTTATTACTTTATCGTGTTACATAAACTGTTAATATTCATAACTAAAACCCAAAATGGGAATGTGTGACTCATGACAGAAACTGATTTCTCTCCGCAATCGTAGTTTCAGAACCCAGCTATTTTTATTGTCATGATTGGTTTTAAAATATTTAAAACATTAGTACGTGAGATACAATATTGCAATTTTATGAGTCTCATTAGAGCCTTCAATTGGTGAAGATAACAAAGCTAAGGTGCATGAGGTGAGGCTGCTGTTTGAAGGCAGTGAGCAAACTCAGTGCTCTGAGGCAGGTGTAATCTATCAGGTTTAGAAGAGAAGCAACATTTGTACTCTCCTTCTGGCCAGGGGAGAATGAAAGTTCTATGACTTCAACTTCCTTTGACTTTTTATCCTTGCACATCCACTACAGTCAACCCAAAACCTTTCCTGCAAACCTGGTCCTGGCAGAGGAGTATGGATGTCCTGCATTTTGTGAGGAGTGATGTGCTCAGATGGGATACCAAGGGCTCATCCCCTCCAGAGGCCCCTCCAAGGTTCTGTGCATGCTCCAGCCTTAGTGTGCTGCCCAAAACAAGAATTAGCCTGGACATCTTTATTGTCTCAAATTATTTTCCAATTCTGTTAACCGAGGTGATAATGAGGGATTTTCATATTCATAGACTCAAAGCCATCTTCCTCCTATCCATGGAAGAATAGTAAAGGGGTTATTATAAAATCAGGCCTGCACTGTGTGTTGTGTAGTTCTGAAACACAGTTTTTCGTTCCTTGAATAATTTAATTATTTTAGAGAAGTATATTTTTATGTTTGTAAAGAAAACAAAGGCAAATTGGAATATAGCCTTATGTATCCTTATTAATATAGTTTCAAAAGCGTTCTTTCAAAATACCATTAAGATTACAAGTAGTATGATGAAATGTTACAGAAAAACTACTGCAAATAAGGATTCTTTGTTCCTATGCATTGCAATAAAATCCTTAAGTATAGTGATCAAATACTACTTATTCTAAGATTTCAGCATGTATGCTATGTTCCAAGGAAATCTCAGCACAGTGTAGAAAAGACCTGAAAGAGTCCAGCCATCTCCAGATTTGCTTCCCACAATAGCTTGATTTTGCCCTAAGGCAGAAGCTTCAGAAAGAACTGAATAGATCCATTACTTATGAGAACTTTGAAACACTATAAGAACCTAGAGTGCTATTTCATGGAAGAAAACAAAAACCTTGGCAGATTTCACACCATTTATAGGCTCCCAAAAGACAAACACCATTTCCTAAAAGGGGATATATATACAAAGGCAGACGTTATAAATCCATGACTCATATCAGTTCAGCAGTGTTCCCTAAAATGACCTTGCAAATCAGAGAAGACAGGTTCAGTATTCCATTCAGGAAACATTCAATGTGCCTACATGAGCTTTTAGTTTTCATCAGGAGTGTGCTTTTGAAGCAGATCTCCAGGTTGTCTCTACTTACTGCATTTTGGTTCACAGCACAAAGACATCAGCTTGCTCAGAATGTTTTTCTTTTAGATGAAACTAAAATGAAATACACTTGGAAAAGCCACTTCATGCATCCCAGCCACAGCCCAGGAGAAATAGTCCCTAAAAGAAGAAGAAAGGTAGGAAAGAGTACACAAATGCCCTGAAAGGTGTGTTGTGTGTGTTTCAGGTACTTGCCATCAGCTACAGCTCCACAGAGCAATTTGGTTTCTCTGAGTGCTCATGTAGACCCAGCCAAAGCTGCTGCAGATTGCTGTTGGGGATGTACACTGCAGAAAGAGTGTATCACTCGAAGATCCTCCGGAATATTACATTTCACAGTGAAAGAGTGTTGAGAGGAAGGGGAAAAAACACAACCAAAGAATATTTTTTTAAGAATATTAAATCTATAGGTAGCAGTCAATGGACCTTGCAGTGGGATAACTGTGCATTATTAGTATCACTGCTTATTTACAGTGGTGAAAATGTTTCTACTATCTCAAAAACCTGTATAATTTAAAGTTGACATATTAATGGCTTAAGAATCTGTCTATGTGTGCACATTTTTTTTATATTTTTGAGTTTTTCTTTGTGAAAGAGTGAGTCAATATTTTCTTTATTTAAGCAAATAAAGAGAATTTAAGAGAATAAATTGTTGGCTAAGATATTTTCTGTAGCTGCTGAAATTAATATTAAACTGCAAGATTGGTGTGATACAGAAATGTATGAATTTGTGTGGGTAGAAAGGAGATGTGCCTTCTCCCACATGCCTTTATCAAAAGAGTTTCTAGAGAAAGCCGAGTACCTTAAAGGATTTTACTAAAAAATATAGCAGCAAACGTCAACTTATCTGTGTCATTTGCCAGACTGTTGATTGTGCCCCACTGGATATGAAACGAAGCAGTAAAAAAGAGAATTAATGGAATTATAGGGAAAAAATCTGGTGGGTTTTTCTTGTAAGAAGATTGCATGTATGCTGTAGAATTCATGGTGAAACCCTTGGATTGTGTCCAATCCTCATGCTGCTGTTAAAGGAGATAGGCTGTTTATTCTGATCATCTGAGTAAGTTCATGGCCCATCACGAGGTGGCCTCCCCATGTATGGTCATAGATTCATTGAATTGTAGCATGATTTGCGTTGAAAGGTAATTTTAAAATCATGGCTGCAACTCACCGTTTTGGGCACTAGACCAGGCCCCATGCAGCTGGCCTTGAACACTTCCAGGAATGGAGCATCCACAGCTTCTCTGGGCAACTTGTGCCAGTGCCTTACCATCTCCACAGGAAAGAGTTTCTTCTTTATATTTAGTTTAAATCTACCCTATTTCAGTTTAGAGACATTTTCAGTTGTGCCCTTGGAAGAAGTCGGTCTCCAGCTTTTTGTAGACCTTTCTGGAAGGCTGCAATAAGGTCTGACTGGGTCTCCTCCAGATTAAACCCCAGCTCCCTCAGCCTGCCTCCAACAGAGGACATGATGCGAAAGCATTTTAGTTTCTTCACACTTGAAACAGTGCAACTCAAAACACCTTTTTATGGCTTTAAACATCTATTTCTGCAGCCTGGCAAAACTGCCTTACTGCCTAATCTTGTTGGGAATAGGCATAGGTACAAAAATATTATCATACCATTTCTGCTGGAGTGGGATATTTAAGTAATTCCCCGTCATTAAAGTCAACAAGGTTAATTGCAATCATCATAAGATGCAGCAACACTGGGTTCAAACTAAAGTTTTACTGTCCTTGAGGAATGTTTGGCGACTACAACAAAGAGAAATTAAACCAAAAGAGGCAAAAGTTGGTGTATTGTACCATATGCAATTATATATTTTCACACATAAGACGGGGAAAATTACTAAAGAAGAGATCCAGGGTGAATATAAGTGAAGTATGGTCGCTTAAATACTGTGAAAAGTTATAAAATCATCAAGACTTATCAGGAACACTATTCACTGTCAGACAATTGACATCACTGTTAAGAATCATTTGGCCTAGCAGGATCCTTTGGGAATAACTATTTTAAAATAAATTCTTTGCTAGTCTGGTTCTGCCAAAATGAGGTGGTACATTTGGCATTTTCTGAACCTTGCAAAACTTACCATGACTTCTTCTGGAGCATTTTACAAGCTATGGTACATTGAGGGGCAGTGTAAAACAACAGAGTACAACAAACCCCAAAACAATTCCACTAAAGAAACCACAACAAATCAGAGCACTATTTTTAAAAAGGTACTTCACTAAAGTGATGTTTTTGACGCTGGAATGACATCTCTCATTCATATAGTACAAATGTTTTGCATTTAGATTTTACTAAATCTATCTGCTTCTACTTTCAGTGACACATCCTTACTAAGCAAGCATAATAGAGAAGAGACAGTGTTTGGATTTTTGTTTTTCTTTAACTCTTTGAACTTCAATGGTGCTTTTAAAGAACAGAAAGAATTCTGCTAGTTTTCTATTTGTTTGCTTTTTTCATACTGTAGTCATTAGGGCAAATATCTTGGCTCAAGTTAAATAAAACATTTAGTTGTTGCCTTTGGCAGATGGATATTCTTGATGGTAGAATGAATTTGAGGCCCTGTGCTCATAAGTTCAGAGGTCATTGTGAATTTGTTATGCTTGCTGATTAACTCAACAAAATAAATAGTGAAATTCTCATGAAGTGTTTATTTTTTAATGTTTCCATAATATAGAGTAAATTATAATTTATGAGGTGTAATTGAAGAAAAGTCTAGAGGAAGTTGTGTATAAGATTAGGGAATTATTAAATCAACTTTTTTGTGTTTTCAAAACTTAAAATATTTTACAGTTACAATAAATTGTTTGAGAGTGCTATCAACTCACAAATCTTAATAATTTAATAAATATTCTGCTGTAAAGTGGAGTATATGGCAAATCCCGGAGTGGTTTGTACACAGAGAATTATAATAGTAATACAATATTTTGTCTTTACCTAGATAGTGGAAGAGTGATCTGTTTTCATACACAACACATGGTGATTGTTCATTAGTTTTAATGAACTGCATCTAAGAACTTGCAGGAGTTAGGAGGATAGTTGACATCCCCCTTCTTTTTCTCAATGTATTGCAGGCTGTTAGATACTGCTGTTGAATGCAAGGAGGGAGCATCACTTATTACCTCTCTTGAAGCATGTTGACCTTTTAGGCTCTTGGAAAAGTGACTGCAATGTCAGTATACATCTTATGGGAGATGGCAATTATTCATATCTCCATGCTTGCCCAGAAGGAAACAAATACAAAAATTGTGAGTTTATTTCTCATGAAGGAGGATGAGGGTAAACAGAACAAGAAAGCAGCTGCTGCAATTAGGGTGTGTGTGTGTGTGTTCACGCTCCTTACTTTTAAAGAAATTATTATTGCTATGTTTTATCATAACTATGATTTAGAAACAGTACCATAAAAATTATCTGCGGGGAATTTTTTCTGCACATAGCCTTGGCACACTCTGTCCTGACTGTAGAATGTAACATACTGAAAGATCTGAGATCTCCTCCAGCAGTAGCTGTTCAGCATCAGCTGCTCAGGATGGTGGGAGCAGCGGGGTTAAAGAGATTCAGCACAGGACTCTTTCCAGACCTTAATAAGGAAGGTCCAACAACAAATGCTGTAATAAGATAACTGCTTTAATGGGAAGAGGAATATAGATACCCAGCAAATCTTAAGTCCCTTCGGTTGTTGGACACCCTGCATTTGTGCAGCATCAGTTGGAACTCAGGTAGACTTTCACACATCACGCTGTTCAGATCTGATCCTGTCCATGAAGGAAAGCTCTCCCTTTTGGTCATAAAACTTCTTCACAAGTAAGCAACTCTGTTCTAATGAGAACTTCCTGCTGCCCTTTTAGGTAAAGGCAAGGCCATAAAGGTGGTCCAATAAACAGTACCCAGTGGAAGCTGCCTACTAAATTCTCTCTTTCTTGTAAGCAAGAGCACAAATTCTCTTGCACAATTTCCCTCTTGTGTAGGCTTAGTTTATGCTGCAGTCAAGGAACTTTTGCTGCACACTACAGTCCCAAAGGCCTCACATTATGTGCAGCTCAGTACAGCACAGTTCAGCACAGTCCTGTGCTTCCTTAATTTCTGTTTGTCACTGGTTCCAAAATGTGCAACACTTTCCCCATCAGGATCAATAGAGTAGGTATCCAGCAATGACATAACTGAGTGTAGAATGACATCTGCATTTATTGACAATACAACACCCAGAAATCCTGATTTATTTTAATAATATCATTTTAAATAAATATTTCAATAATGCCCTGGGGATTTTTTTCTGGAAAATTCAGTAACTAACTCTAAAATAAAAAGAAGTCCCTCAGTTTCTTCTACTTCTCCCGTGTTAGAAAGACCCTACAGATGAAATGGATGAGATTTGATCCAATTTGCAGTGACTTTATAGAGGGAAGGGTTGTATGATAGCTGGTAATCTATACAGACTATTTGCATCATATACAAATACAATTTCAGAACCTATTGAAAAGATATGCACGTGTGCATTAATTCATCCATTTATTGCAAAGGGGGAATCCATTTTCTTTCAGATTATGCTTATCTCATGTGAAAGGAATCCTCATTTATTAGTGGATAAGACCATGTATCAAGTGACTGTTCCTACTTTTGAAGCAATTTCATTTTGTGACTGTATATGTATATATATATATATATATATGCACACTTCAGATACATTTTGACTTAATGAAGAGCTTAATGAAAATCAGCATTCATAGCTTCTGTGTAGTCAGATAAATTAGTTAATGCACAAACTGAACTCTTATGTATTATGCAAAAGATTAGTTCTAAGATTTGCATAATGTGCTACAAATGACCTACTGTTTCAAACAGTAGCAGCTTGGGTAAAAGTGGGTTGAAAGCTGAAGTGACGTCAATAAAGTAATTACTCCTAGCTTGGCACATCTCATTCATTGTCAAAAGTTCAAGTCCCTGTAGTGCTGAGAGAACAGCTGAAAGACATTGAAGGCAGGTTAAAGCAAAAATACTACAACAGTAGTCAGCAGGAAGGGCAGAGAATGGTCAGTGTGATTGGGATAGCAGGGATTCTTAGCTATTCAGCATCTGATCCAAAACCCCATTAAAATGAAAAGCAGTCCTTGTGCCTCCTTAAAGAGTGTTATTATTCTGAACCACAAGCTGTAGATCTGAGTTATGAGATTGTACTAATTCAGACCTGACTACACTGTTAACTAGACCTTAAATCAGTGCAATTTCTGAGAAGAGGGGAAACAACACTCTTTCCTTACAAATCTTGAAGAAATTATGCAGTAGATTTGCTACATGAGAAACAGCAAGTGCCTGAATTTACATAAAGATTTTGATCATATCAGGGGGCAGCACACAGAGAGGACTGGAAACACATGATCTCCAGTCAGACCTTTATTTGGTTTCTTATATGGTCAAAGCCTTTACTTTCTCTTTCCTCCAGTGTCACATAGGAGAAATTTTTTTGAAAATGTCTTACAAAATTTTGTCTTGCTACAGCAAACAGCTTACAAGAACAAGTCCATGGCACTAACACTACTCAGCATAGATTTTCTGAATCAGCATTAGACTAAAAATATTATTATATAGGTAGCCTACACTGAAGGCATTGCAGTCCCTCTGCACACCTGGGGGCCAAAAAAGCTCTTGAATTTGTGCTATTAAAAAACCTTTGCTCTCAAGCAAACTATTAAATGGATATTAGAATTGCTAGCTCCAGATTGACTGAGGCATGCAAACAGAGCAATTAAAAGAGATGCATACCACCACTGTCAGAGCAATAGGCTTCCCTCTGTCAGATGCCTGAAGGAGCACAAAGGCGTATTGTGCTCTGTGTTGGTCAGGCATGCAGGTACATAAATTCACTTACCATAATTTTAATCTAATTTTTAAGGGGATTATTAATAATTTTTTTAATCAATCAATGCACAAAGTATTATAATTTTATTTATTTTGCTCTTATTGAAGGGAAAAAAAAAGCCATTATTTTTTTTTTTTTTGGATTAGGGGAAAGAAGAGTTTGCAAACCAAGTAATTTTTGGCTGTGGCCATCTTAAATTATGGTTTTCTCAAGGTAGAGTAAGGTCTAATCCACTCTTGTAGTATAAAAATGTGAGCTGCAGCAGTTGAATTTCAGTGTTGCCAATTTGTGCAGTTTGTTAGCACGCCTCTTATAATGTGTGACTCTTCCAGTGAAGCCTCAGGCACAAATGCTATGTGAAAACATAAACAAAATAAATTAATAGGTCTTCAGGTTAGAGAAAAGAAGCTTTGAGAACCTGACATGTTTGCAGAACTGAAAAAAAAGTAATTTTTGTGGCAAGGGGCAGAAAGAATGGTGCAGTGTATTAGCAGTGTGGAGTGGGGGCATTACGGCTTCCAGGGGAAATGGGTGCCATGTGTCCTGTGCTTTGCTCTTAGCAGCACTCTCAATGTGCCATGTGCTTCCTCTGTCAACAGGGCTTTTTTTGGGAAGCCTTGGTCGGCTGAGAGCCTGGGCATCCTCCACAAAGGGAGCTGCAGCCCAGCACGACCACCCAGGGCTGGTCAATGTGTTGACCTGCAAGCTCTGTTCAACATCAGCACTTGCTCCTACTCTGACTTCTGCTGTTCTGAGCAGTACACGGTGCTGCTCAAATGACTGGCTCTTAAATAAAACCCTGTGCTCCTCAAGAACAAAGGGGAGAGTGAGAACCCCTTCCTTTCATTAACACACACAGGCATAGCAGATGGAATAAATGGACCAGCTGCTTTCAGTACTGAGGTACCTGAATTTACTCCAGCCACTCTAGCAGGAGGAAAATCATATGCTTGAATGTCTGGTTAAAACTACTTCTGGGAAAAAGAAGCAAGAATTTGAAAATCGTATGCTTCGTTCAAAAATTATATAATTTCAATCTTTGATCATCATGGGGAGTAGTGAAAAAGCAAGTAGGGTATCTAATAATGGTAACTGTTTTCAGAGACTTGGTAACAGCCACAGGCACAGCAGATTGAAGTCAGGTCATTTTTATCAATAAGACAAAGTCTCATTTTTTCACAAGGAAGCAGTGTTTGTAGCTATCTTTATGACAGCCAGTGTTCTGTCTTAATTAGTACTATCATTTCTACTTCACCTAAAATAGCTGAAGGGTTCTCCTGGGATCTATTCTTGGATACAATTTTGTTTAATCTTATTATTAATGGTAATTTTTTTTTTCTTGCTTGGATTATCATCTGTATGCCAATGATTCTATTATTTAAACAAATAATTATTACACATTACAATTCCATTTACAGTATGACAATAACAAATCATAGTTACAGCTCATTCAAAGTAAATTAGTTCTGAACCACTAATAAAATTAATTGCAAGATACTTGATTGAAAAATAGAAACAGTTAAAACAGGAGCTCTTTATCATGGTCTTTGATAGTATATTACTTACTGGGATAAAGCTACTAGCCTTAAATATCTTCGTGATTGTTAGCAAACAAAGAGTAATTGAAACTTGGTTGCTAAGTAACATTATTTTTCATTGGTGACAATAATGATTTTCTTTGATTGCTGCTTCTATTGTTGTTCATTGCACAAGCTAAATGTTTTCTCATAACATTGTGAAAACATTCTTTGGATTCCAATTGTTTTATGTGATACCACTGGATCTGTTTTAAAAGCTTACAGCAGCATGGTATGCTCCGGGAAGAGTGGTGGTGTGGGATTTTCTGTGGTAGATGTAAATTTATGGAATGCTGAAGATACATGAATGAAAGCTGGAACTGCAGTCCAAGATCAGCAATGCTAGCTTTCTCTCATATACTGCAGGTGGAAAAATTTGTAGCAATATTTTTCTTGATGTCTAAATGTCTTAGCAGCATTAGGTACTTTTTCAGATGCTAACACTGGCTTTTGGGAAAGCAACTTTAGTAATCTGAAAAGAGGCTTTATTTTTAAAGTTTTTTTAGTCCCAAAAAAAGTAGCTTTAGTTCCTCTCGAATCATTAGTCAAAGTCCATAAAAAACGAAGCCACATTTGTCGCTGGAAAAGCATTCTTTGGCAAAATTCAGAGCTCTTTGATTGCTGATACAGGCAGCCATCTACAGTTTTACCCCCAAAAATTCTGTTTGATCAGATCATGTAGCTGGCAGATTCTATTCCAAATTTCTTTGTGATTAATGCAAGGGATGAAAAACTAACAGCAAAAAAACCTCACCCATGTTAGTTGATTGTTTTGACCCATTAAATAGAGAAGTTCTGTTTTAGGTCAAAACTCTGCTCTGTGAAAATTACATTAATATTCAAATGGCAAAAGTTTAAAAAAACTATTTAAAGATTTTTTTTTTTTACATTTTGAAGGGTTTTTTTAATGTATATATTGTCTTTGAAATTAAATAAAATGCATGAGTATTCTAATTCTAAGAGGAAATGTTAGGAAAAGAGGAAAGACTTGAAATAAAGACTCGCACTATGAACTAGAAGAGTCAGTGAGGACTTTTCATTTTCCAGCAGATGCATGATTTTCCTTGCAGAGAGCTATGCCATATCCCTTTTCTCTTGTCTGCTGAGGTGTCTTTTAGCTATTAACTTCCTCAGGATGACTGGGTGTTGCTTATATCTTTAAGAGCAAAGAGTCTGCAAGTACAGGAAGTGCACACTGCAACAATTTACATGACAGAGTTGGTTTATGGAGCAATTTACAGCATAAATTTTCCGACTGGGAATGTAGGCTTTGGAGAGATGCCAGCTGCAGTTTAAGGAGGAAGGAGGTATTATCTATTTTGTTTTGAGTACAGGTTTTTTCAGATCAGGAGTTACAACCTTGTGTCTGTGAAGTACCTTGAAAAATTAAGTTGGAATCTATCCGGTGCTACAGAGCACAACTGTTACATACATCAGTCCTTGTGCTGTAAAGAAAACATACATCATAAGAGAGATGTTTCTGCCAGAAAGAGAAATGAAATTTGTGTCTGTATGTGTGTATGTGTGTGCATATGTGCCTGATTATTGGCTTTAGATGGAAACTCATTGTGGCAAAGAGCATTGCCAGTTTTAGTCCTCTAAAGACTGAATTTCCATGCTGAAAATTTTGAGGTTGAACTCTTTCAAATAATTTCTGTGTTTGAAGATGTTGTTTTTTTTTTTTTCTTTTTGATCAGACTAGTTGGTTCCTTTCATTTATTTAGTTTGGGATAGCTGCTGCTTCTTGAAAATGCTGGGAAGTGGGGTTTGTGAACATTTGGAAAAGCATCAGACTTCTTGATTTTTTCTGGAAGGAAAATGACTTCTGCAATACACCTCAACATCTCCTTTATGTGTTTGCGTGTGTGGTAAATATATGCTGATGTTGATAAAATCTGTCTTCCTAATGAGTGTTTTCGTATTCTTTTGTTCCTTTGTATTACGTTCCTATTAACTGGCGTACTGTTCAGGTACTGTGACTAATTCTTGGTTTCTAGTTTCTAATTTGATTACTTAATTAATGGTTTTCAGAGTTCCAGAATGATGGTACTTTTATAAATGAAATGTAGCTACCACTGTTTTTGAGTAT
>JAODKT010001744.1:47449250-47461980 GCA_027576195.1 Cossypha heuglini
GATGGTGATAGAATACACATTTCTGGTCACATCCTGTATTGCAACCCAAGACACCAACCAACCAGGAAACTCCTCTGAGGATGTTTGGGGGAATGAAGCTCCCTACCTGCCATTCCTCATTAGGTGTCACAGCCCAGTCTGAAGTGCTGGTGGAACAAGGGCCAAATCATTTTATATCTTGTTGAGGAATGCTGCTACTGCAGACTTGATTGTTCCCGGACAGCTGTCACAGCAAGACTGCTGCTCTCACAAAAAACAAAATCAGAACACAAACAAACAAAAAACCAAACCAACCCAACCAAACAAAGGGTTAAATTAAGGAAGGAAAACATCCCATTTAAGCATAATAAAGTCTTTCACAGTTCAAACAAAAAGCAATATGTAAAACTGATCCTGCTCAATATAAATTGGTTTTCAAGGATAATATTGGGCTCAAATTTAGTCTGATGTTTTCAGGTAGAATTCAGTAGTTTTAACTCAAAAAACTTAAAATAGGTATTCTGAGCTTGTTATATGTATATCCAAAAATTAAATGGAGCTTCCTTGTATAACTCTGATGAACTTTTCTGTTATCTCCACAGGAGGAGGTTTGGTTTTCTCTCGTGATATCAAAATGACCTAGCTATAATACATAGATCTATTTTACAGACTGGGAAACAGAAGTTGTGTTTTTGCACAAAGTTCATGAGTTCTTCAAGTTGGAAACCCATTTGGGTTTATTCTTGTCCCTCTGGAAATGAATTAATTAATTTTCTATGTTTTTAATTAACATTATTACCCATAAATTTGCTAAATTATGAGAAAGAAAGCCAACTGAACAGATACAGCTTGATTTAAAAAGAAGGCAAGTCTATATGTTGGTTGAAAAGTTACTATATAAGCAGATGTCCATGTCAGGATGTCATTTCATGGATTTCAGATCAGACATGACACCAGCTTGAGATCGAATCTTTTATTCTTATCTCATTCTCTGTAATCTCTCAGCATGGGATTCCCTAGCACTTGTGCTGACTCTGTCTTCACAATATCAATCATACTTGCATCTCAGGTGAAACTGATCAGAAAGATTCAAGTGAAAAAGATTTCTCCAGGTGTCTTTTTATTTTGTGAGGAAAACCTCTCATGGGCTGTTTAGAAGAAAGAGAAAAGGTTGTTTGCCAGGTGTGGATCTTGTATTTAGCTCTGCATTTAGTACACATGAAATCTGAAAATCTACTCCCACTCCCTACAGTAGAAGTTACATGCCTCACCTGTCTGGAAAATTATAGTGTAAAGCAGGCATTAACAAATCCTGAACAAGATGCCTTCATATCATCTCAATACCAAAGACTTTCAGCAGTCTGTTTTATTTCCACATCTTACACATGCTTTATAACTTCATTTTTACATGAACTTATTAGATGAAATGTCTGATGAAACAGTGGCTAATTTGCCACCTAGGTTTTTTTCCTTCTAATTATTTTTTAACATTTTTTATTTTTTTTAAAAATTAATATGTATCCTATATAGTGAGCAGGAGTCAGAGCACATTAACAGCAATGACATATTTACATAGCAATGAGTCAATATCTTACTGGCTGTTGAAAACAGATGAGTCCATACTCATGCTAAAAGCAAAAGGGGTCCTACAGTGAGGGCCTTATTGATGGGAAGCTGCTGGAAATCTTTGCTTGGAGTTTTTGTCTTTTTTTTTTTTAATTATTATTATTATTTCATTTTTTCCTGAAAATAAAATATTTTCCTTTTTATTTTCCTACTATTTTTACCTGTCTTGAATTCATTTTCTCATAATCTGGGTGCTGCAAAATCATACAAAACAAAGGGAAAAAACCTTTTATGGTCTTCATAAGGATTGAAATAATACTGATAGTTCTTGAAAGCACATGCTCAGTCCTAGAAAGTCCTGTAATGGTTTCATGGTGTAATAGTGGTCTACGAACATCAAAATATATGAACCTGTTAATAACTCTGGAAAGTTTATTTTAGACAATTTAGTTGGAGCTTAAATATCCTTGACGAGTCACCTGCGGTATTGAAAACCTAGAGCAAATATTGT
Organism: Cossypha heuglini; assembly: GCA_027576195.1. NCBI lineage: Eukaryota > Metazoa > Chordata > Aves > Passeriformes > Muscicapidae > Cossypha > Cossypha heuglini. The sequence continues at coordinate 47,451,307 of JAODKT010001744.1, forward strand.
TACAAATTTATAAAGGAATAGAAGTGTTATCAAAACCTGGCAATTTTTTTTTCACTGATGTTAGGTGAAATTCTGCAGTGGAAAAACCTAATATGTTGCCAGCTACCTCTTTGCAGTGTCCAGAAATTTCATTTTGGTTATACTGAGATTTCCTTTACGACAGAAACAAAAGCTGTTAGGCATAAACCTTAACTAGTTATTGTCAGATGCAAGAATCTGCACCTAAACCCGTATTTTTACATGCCTGCTTAAACAGAACATTTATATTTACAAATTTTGTGTAAGATGCATGACATTTAAGGCACCTTTACTGAAGAAGACCTTATCATCTTAGAATGCATGTATCCAAAGGAATATCCGGTAACCATCAATTCTTTTAATTTAGCAGACATTACTGTGATATTTGATTTCAGTTATTACCTCTCCAGATGCTTAATGATGAAGTGACAAGCGTTTTGTTTATCAAAAGCACACATTATTGCCTGAAATTCATGCCCTTCCCATTATAATTATCCTACAGATGGCTTAATTAAAATTTCTTTTAAAAGTATCTATTTATATGTTCTGTGTCTTCTCTCCCTATGTGCAAATGAATATCATGCCTTCACGACTTTTTTTAAGGTTTTGTTGAGGACAGTAAAATTGAAGAGACCAGCATTGATGAAGGCAGTGTAACTCAACACAGGGAATGAACCTACAGATGTTCTCAGATCACTCCATATCTAGAATAAGTGTGCTGGCATGCCCTCATGTTCCTTTGATCAACGCAGGACTGACCTCTAACCAAGTCCTGCTCCACTACCAGAAGTCACAGTGTAGCTTCGTCATTTTAACTATTTTTACTTGCACATAGCACTGCTGTCTATTTCTCACTTCCTATGGCTTTTCACTTTTCACCCCACATTGCTCATTCAGAACAGGTATATAAATTTGTTTACCCTATTTTGCTTTTCAGAGTATTTTACTTAGACCTTCCTTTTTTTTCTCTAGCTCCCCCATCAAGCTTGTTAAGATTGGAGGATAAAGTAAAAATCATGGTGGTTTAATGAGTTTTTAAAATCAAATAATTAAATGTATATTGTAATATAATTCTAACGGGTTATACAAATAATTATTTTTTTACATTTAAGTTATAAGCACAATTTAGATTTTTAAGATAACCAAGTATGCCAATTGCATATTTTTTGTCCTTTCTTGCATATCAGTTTAAGTGCAGAAGAGATCCAAAATATTTTTTTTTTACCTAGTTGTGCCAGGTTCCTTCATAATTGCCTTTATAATCTGTAAAATGCAACCAGACAGGAAAAAAAGAGGCTTGCCTTTTTAGTTGAAGCTCAATGAAAAATTCTAGACTCTCATCTAGGAGCCTAATAACAGCTGTATTACAGATCCGGGTGAATAAGGGCTATTGAAAACTAATAGTGCAAGAATTGTAGGATTCAGTGGATTGCAATAATCGTATTTACCAGATGTAGAAGGGGGACAGCACCAGGGAATGACAATGATGGTTTTTTGCCTTGAAGCATACACCAGCATTTTAAAAATATTCTGTATCATTGTGTGACCAATGTGAGACAACATAATGGTCAGTAAGCAACTAAGATTATTTGCTTTTCCCCAAAACTCTAGAAAATACAAATATATTTTTTTTAAAAAAAACAAAGCAGTGGTTGACACAGTATTCATGCTGTGGAATATTGAATAGCTTAACCTGAGATGTAACAAATTCTGGTGAGTTTTTCAAAGCATATTTGAAATAGATGATTTATGTCACTGTCTCATTCGCTGTCTCATACAAATACCCATGTTAAATGAAAATTCTCAGGTTTTTAAGTTAGTGTAGGGGACCAAGAAGTATCTATCTAAAACAAAAATCAGTAAATCATTTCTATTTTAGCAGACCTAATGTTGTATTCTTCTGATAATATTCTTTCTATGAAAGAAGAAATTTTTAAAGTTTTGTTGTAATACGTTGTCTCAAGGGACTCTGACAATAGGAAAAGCTGTTTCTTGTTCTTCAATGGAGCTTCAGCTGAAACTGCCTAACAAATGAAAACAACAGTCAATTTTATATATCAAACGTAATCTTGATCCATGATGAGAAAAATTTGAATGACTGTGTATTCCTGTGCTGTATCTCTGAAACACAAAATTCTTGAAAACATTCTGAGCCTCACGCAGTGGGTGTTCTGGTTGGCAAACTGAAAGCTTCACCTCTAGACAGTGCTTGAAAAGGGCACAGATTGGGTGTGAGGGGTGAGCTGACTCCCTGCAGAGATGACCAGTGAGTGGGGGACATGGCTGATGGCTCACAGTTTGAGTGGAGGCCATCTGGGTGCCAGCTGGAGGTGTTGAGTCTTATCCGGCATAAATGTGTGATGAAAACTATCCAAGCATATTTGAGCCTGCATTTGATAAAAGTATGTTGCTAAGTAATTCTTTCTGAGAAAGCAGATATTTTCCTTGGGAATTTGGAAGACTATTGTAATGTATGTTGGTATATTGCATAAAGCACTCAATGGGCATTGCAGGTAGGGCAAGGATATCTCCTCTTGTGGCAGGAAATTGCTTTGCCTCTAGTTCTGATAAAGTGATGATGTTTCAATGGACTTCTTATACCTTGGTTTTTTTGTTTTTTTTTCTTTCCTTAGGTTGTGAATAATTCTATGCAGATTGAGAAGTCACTCTCCTCCACAGCACCAGTTCCTGCCATGCGTTTGTATGGGATAAATGCAGATTTGGGTTTCCTCAAAAACATATGTTTGACCAGGAGTGATATGCTCATCCAAGACATTTTCTTCTAAGCCTACGGATGTGGCCAGAAAGAAATAGTTTTCTGAGTTCATTCAGATATATGGATGATAGTTGTAATCATCTCTCTCTCTCACCAACTCTCTTCCACTCACTTTCCTCTTACCTTTATTTTTTATTTTGTTAGTCCTTCCAGCTCAGCCACTTGTGCTGTTTCTGTAGATAGATGAAAGTCTCACTCATCTGCTGTGTGGGCAAGTGGCTACTAGCCTGTCAAAGCTTCTTATGGCTTTAATAGAAACTCAGCAAGTGCAATTCCTACTTTGGAGAATTGCTTGGTGGGATACCATGGCAGGGTGATGTGACTAAATACCTGCTTTTTTAATATCCTCACATGTGAATTTTAATTGCTCCCAGTTGGCTACCGTCTTTGATCATATTTTGCTCCTCTACAGAGCCTGTGGCAATCCAGCTACAGACCTTTACTCTAGAATGGATTTGGCATCTCTTCTGCGAGTGTCTCTGTGCCCACTGAAGTACCTCTATCTCTCTGTTACACACACACACATATATGGTACTCTTTTGTACACACACTTCATCTTAATAGCATCAATGCATTGAGGAAGCACATGCAGCTCCTCCTATGGTATCTGCCTATTCCGACAGAATGATAGAAGTGAGATCTTTATCATAAATTTCCTGTATTTTTATAAATCTAGAAAGTAAACCTTGATGGTTTATTTCCCCTCAAATTATTTCTCGTCCCTATCTTAAAGCCAACACACACTTGCTTTGATTAATGCTCTTTATCAGACTAAAGACCTTTTATTCTATTCAGCTGCCATATTTCTGGGCTGCAAAACTGTCCTTCAGTCAGCTATGTACATAAAAGCACAGAAGATAGGACTTGAATACTAGTCCGCTCTGTCATGACAGGACAAACCATACAAATGTGTTTCAAAAACTCTCCAGTGATGAATATTTGACTATCTCCCCAAGCAATCTGTTTTAGTACTTCACCTTCCTTATCCTTAGGAAATTTTTCCTCCCTCATGCAATTTAAGTGCATTGCCTCTTGTTCCAACAGCCATTGATGTGGAGAACAAGGTATTCTCTTCTTCCTTTGTCTATCTTTTTCTAATATGTTTGAACGCTGCTACCATATTCCCCTATCAATTTTATCTTTGAGTCCTGCAACGCCAGCTCTTTTAATCCTTCTCATGGGTCGTGTTCTCTAGACGTCTGATTCTTTTCAGTTTCTCTCCTCTGGCCTTTTCAACCTTTCTTCCTTTAAGACCTTTTTTTGGAATTTTTTTTCTTCCACATCCCACCCTCCCACTCCAGACTCCAACATACACACATAGTCTATGAGGAGGCTGAGGGAGCTGGGTATGTTTAACCGAGATAAGAAGAGGCTGGAGGGAAATAGGCCACAGAATCACAGAATGGGTCTGATGGGAAGGGATGACAGTGGATCATCTGGTCCAATCTCCCTGCTCAAGCACGGCCTAAAACACATTGCACAAGATTGTGTCCAGACTTTACTTGAATATCTCCAGACAGGGAGAATCCACAACCTCTGGGTGACTTGTTCCATTGCTCAGTCACCTGCACAGTAAAGTTCTTCCTCATGTTCAGGTTCTGTACATCAGTTTCTGCCTGCTGCCTTTTGTCCTATTGCTTGGCACCACCAAGCAGAGTCTGGATCCATCCCCCTGACGCCTTTCTTCAGATACTCATAGACGTTGATGTGGTTCCATCTCAGACACCTCTTATCAAGGTAGAATGGACCCTGCTCCCTCAGCCTTTCCTCATAAGAGTTCCAGTTCCTTAATCACCTTCACAGTCTTCTGCTGGCCCTACTCCAGGAGCTCCATGTCTCTTGTACTGAACATTTCAGAAGTGGTTGCTGTCTTTAATGATCTAACACTGTGTAGAGGGGACAAAGTCTTCTAAGGTGCTCAGTGAAGGGATGAGAGACAAAGGTCACAGATTGAAACAATGGATATCTTGATTGAATAACTACAGTGAGAACGGTAAAGCACTGAAAAAGGAACTCAGAGAGGCTGTGAATTCTCCATCCTTGAGAATTTCAAAACTCATCTCAACAGGAATTTTAACAATCTGACCTAGATTGGAAGCTAGTGCCGCTTTGATTGGAAGGCTTGACTAGATGATCTTGAGTGGTTCTTTCCAGCCTAAATGATTCTGCGAATCTTTGTTGCCTAAAACTAATCATATACCATGCTTCAGTAATGCCCAAGAGGCAGAATCAAAGAATAACAGAAGAGTTACTGTTGGAAGGGATTTCTGGAAATCATTTAGTAGACCTTGTCAGGGTCACCAGGACAGCAAGTTACACAGGAATTGGTCTGAGTTGGTTTTGAATGTCTCCAGAGAGGAAGACTCCATGACCACCCTGGGCAATCTGTTCCAGTGCTCTGCAACCCTGAATGAAAAGTTCTTTCTCATCTTAATGTGGAAGTTCTTGTGCTTTATTTTACGGCCATTAGTCCTCGTCCTGTCTCTCAGCAGCAGTGGAAAGAGTCTGGCACTATCCTCTTGGCACCTGCCTTTGAGATATTTTTATGTATTTATGAGATCCCCTCTCAGCCTTCTCTTCTGTGGATTATTCTGGCCCAGCTCTCGCAGGAGAGCATCTCTTGTAAGAGAGGTGTACCAGGCCCATCACCATCTTTGTGGACTCCACTGGACCCTCTTCAGTAGCTCCTTGTCTTTCTTGATCTGTGGAGACCAGAGCTGCATACAGCAGTTCAGGTGTGACCTCACTTGACCTGCTGGCCATGCTACTCCTGATGCATCCCAGGAGACCATTGGCTCTCCCGGCCACAAGGACAAACTGCCTTCTCATGATCAACTTGACTCCCAGAGCTCCACAAAACTACTCCAGTAGGTCAGCCCTGAAGAAGGTGAGGGATTAATTCCGTAGTTATAAATTGTTGTCCTCATGTATCTCTAAATTATATTTGCCTTTTTGCAATTTTATTGACTAAAGCTCATGATTTCACTATAGCTCCCAGAAATGCTGGTAGGACTGCTGTCCCAGAGGCTTTGCATCATTCCTTTATTCAGCTGACTCTGAATACTTAACCCTTCTAAAACTTCCTTGGTTTTTTGCATCCCTCTTTCTTTTTTCCTTCAGTTAGTGAGGATTCTTTTAAGTTTGAATCCTACCCTTCAGAAAGCTTGCAGTCCCTACCAGATTTCTTAGTAAAGGATAATTTACCAAACATTTTCCTCATCTAAATCATTAATAACACTATGATATTATGGTAGCAGAATAAATACATTCACTTTAGTTGATCCCTTCCTTAAGAATGAGAAAAGCCTTCTGTCTGAATACAGTTTTCTAATAACCTTTTACATCTACCTTAAGCAATTTCACCTCTATGTTTTGAACTCTTGCTCTGAGTGTGTTATATGAAATAGGGGTGTTCTTTTTGGCTGTTTTAGTCTTGTCTTGTCTTGTCTTGTCTTGTCTTGTCTTGTCTTGTTTGTTTGTTTGTTTTGATTGGGGTTTTTATTTGTTTGGATGGTTTTGGTTTGGTTTGTTTTGGTTTTTTTTAGTGGTAATTTCTGATGAGGTGGGCAAAGTATCTGGCTGGTTCAATATTGCTTTCCTCAGTACTGAAGCTACAGGTCTGCACTAGACTTTTCTGTGACTTCTTTTACTTTTTAAATTACCCTTTGCAAGTTTATTGGTGTCCTTTATGCCTTCCACATTTTCTTCACGTTTCCAGATGATTCTGCTTCCCTGTGAACCAAGAATGGCAAAACACATCAGAGCTATATATTAAAAATCTTAAATTTTTCTGATAATTTAAGATATTTTCTTTTATAATTGCTTTGTTTTTTCTGCCTTTTTTGAAATCCTGGAGTTCATGTGCATATGTTGATTGTTGGGCTACCATGTTCTGCCTTGATTACTACCAGAACCATAAGAAGGTCTCTATTTTCCCAAAGGTGGGACTTGCTTCTTGAGACACACATCAATATATTCTTAATCTTTCCTTCTAATCATATCACTCTTCCTAACAAATGTCTGTTAGGTCAGTTAAATCATAGCTTCTATCTGACACTGCTTTTACATCTTCTTGATTGTTTCCTGATCTGTTTCCACTGGTGCACAGAAATCACAAACATGTAACAGTGAGTTCATTCACTTCCTTTATATGATGCTGCCATGAATAACATTATCCTTCTTACTTTTAAGGGACTTTATCCAGAGTGTTGCAGTTTCTCCTTGCCAGTCAGTCACAGCTGAAGATATTCTCCTGTAAAGCTAGTGAATGTCATGCAATATGTGTCAACTCCTTTCATACCATAGAAACCACCCTCCAACAATGACTTATGGACCATCTTCCCAAAGTCAAGGAAACTAAAGCCCTCCTGGTGAACCATCTGTGCAACCCTGCTTTCATCTGTAGGATGAATCTGTCCTGGTTTGATCCTTTGACCCTTGATAGAAGGATTAATGAAAATACCGTCTGAACCTCTGACTTCTTCACCCTTGCTCTGAGCCTCATTGTCACTTTTGATCCATTTAGAGGCATTCATAGCAGTATTGTTAGCATTCAGGTCTTTTGTTAAATCAGATTCTCTTCAATAGCATATGCTATTGAATAACCATTTTGGAGAGTTTTTCTAAGAATTTGTCATTAGTCTCTGTGCAATAATTATCTGTCCTTAGGGAACTGCAAAATCTTTTTTACTCACCAACACTATTGTAATGTATTATTTTTTGGTCTGAATTCGTTCCTGCTTTGTTGATGCAAGAGTCCTTCATTAAAAGCCAAGACTGACTCTTTTCTATTAGGTGTTCCTCAGTAGCTCCTCACTGTGAATGCATGAGAGCTGGCTTGTTAACATCATGAAATGTCAAGATGTGACTGCTATGGATGAGTATCAGGGAAATTGCAAAACCTGAAAATTTCTTGGCTTACTTTTGTGGAGGTGACCATCAGGAATGAAGTCAAAACTGAGAAGTCATAAAGTCTCCCCACAGATAATATTTTACTTGCTCTTAACATTTATTTCCTTATTTTTAAAATAAATTTCTTATCTATTTGCAGATTATGGCAAGCAAATGTGGGAATGGTCATACTGGTACCAAATTCTCTTCATATCCACGATCCATGTATATTTGGTTAAAATGTTGACTTCTGCACATCCTGTTCTTACTGTTTGCTGGCAATCAAAATTTGACTTTCACCAAAAGACATAGCTTGTTGCAAGCATCTTTATGCTGTAAAACATTTGTTGCTGTGGTTTTCTAGCTACAAATTTTTGCAAATATTTTTCTTTGTATATACAGAGATAGAATGCATGTGAATTTTTCTCCACTGGTAATAATGATGATATCAGGGAGTAAGGATGTAATACTCAATCAATTATTAAGGTTGAATTCTTTTAGGAGGACTCCTGAACTAAATGGAAGACTTTTTAGTTTAATATTTAGTTTTTAGACACCACATCAACATTTTCAAAAAGATACCATTTATTTCAGAAATGCCATTTTTTTTTAAATACTACAAAAAAAGTTTTTAATTTAAATAGTATGGCATTTTTCTCTTTAATATAGCTTAAAATGTTAAACAAAATGTCTAATTTAGTCTTGAGCCAGATAAAGTTTTATTACTTCTTAATAAAATTAAGAATCAGATAATGTATCATCCCAAAGGATGCAGAAGAAAAGAAAATCCAAGTTATTATAATTGAGATATTTCACATTCACATGTCAAAGGAAGTGAACAAGAGACTGTTTATAAGATGTAAATTAGGAAGGGAATACAGTTTTGGTTGGGAAAATGTTGCTGCTAGATTAAAGGTTGGACTTGATCCTAGAGGTCTTTTCCATCCCTAATGTTTCTATAAGTTAGACTATTATGTTATATTAGGGAAGAAGAATTTTAGTAAGATTATATGATTACATGTCTATTGAAAGAGTAACCACTTGTGCTAGGTCTAAAATACATAAAATGAGGAAGAAATAAAACTGAAAATTAATAACTGAATAAGTCTTCTCAAAATAAGTTCACCTGTTGCTTCTGAGGAGAGATCTGTAGGGCAGGAAGGAGGGATGCTGGTCACTCCAACAGGAATTGCAGGAGGGAGGAGCCAACAGATACCTATGATAAACATCACTGCTTGCTTTGTTTCAGGTGATTCTGAATAGCTGTGGAGCAGACAGTTGTGTCTCATGCTGTAGAACTGGCAGCAGGAGGTATGCTACAAGCCATCAAATTGCATTCCAGAACAAGATGGCAGCCTTTGAATTTTCTATCTACATAGTGAAGGGAGCAACCAATTTGCATTACAGGTGTGAAAAATTTAGTCTGATTGATTTAAACATAATGAAGGTAGTAGACTTAGAGGAGATTCTATGAAAAAATTCTTTAATGTGAGGGTGAGGATGCACTGGCATAAGTTACCCAGAAAAGTTTTGGATTCCCCATCCCTGTAAGTGTCCAAAGCCAGGTTCAATAGTGTTTTAATTTTAGTCTAGTTTGGTTTTCCTGGTCTAGTGGCCTAGTGCCCCTACCATGGTGGGAAGTATGTGTGTGTGTGTGTCTCTGTGTGTGTGTAGTTAGATGACTTCTGAGGTTCTGTGACTGACACTTAGGTTCTAATGCTGTCAGGATATAAGTTTCTCAAAAAAAGTTTACTTTGCTAACTTTAAAATAGCTACATTCAACACATGGAAACCTATTTATCAGTTTAGCAGAGTTTTAAAAAAATCGCATATGTTTAAATGCTGATGCATTTCTTCTGGAAAAAAAAAAAAAAAAAAGAAAAAAAAAGATGACTAAATGCCAGAATTCATCTTTAAATAAAATACCTGTGTGTTTTAGAGAAGAAAAATATGAGTGGTAACTGAATCCTGCTATGAAAGTATCATAGTAAATGTTCCCAAATTACATATCCTGCAATTAGCACAAAAACCAGGACTGTTTATGCTATAAAATAATACAAAGTAAGTTAAAGTATCATTTGGAGTTGATCATTCAAGCAACATATAAAAAGTATGCAAAATGCACAGCAAGTAGGAGAGAGAATTTTTAAAAAATTGACTGAAACATATTTTAAACTAAACTGTGTGTTTAAAGATTACAAGGATCTAAATGAAGCTTAAAAACTGTATAAGTCATGTCACATGAAAACCACAGAATACCACAGAATATTGCAAATTATAAGGAACACACAAGGTTCATCGAGTACAACATACAGCCTTGCACATGGCTTCCTCAAGAATCACAGCGTGTGACTTTCAGTAGTAAAGTAAAGGAAGTACTCAAAAAGTATTGTGTCACAATCAGCTACTGTACATTTTATGGTAGTCGTGGACATGATAATATTTTTTCCCATTCTCTAAGTAATTCTGAATGATGTTAAGCAGTTAAGCCATCAGGTCTAAAGCGTTTGAAAGGTTTTAAAGTATTTTGAACAAGATTGATGTAAAAAGAATCTAGCTGGCGACTCTGATCCTCTAATTTTCTATATTTTTTGAAAGACAGGAAGTTCCACAGAACGTGAATAAAACTGATACTAAACCAGTATTTTTAAAGGTGATTTTGATGCTGTGCATAGTTAAAGACTTGTGAAATAATGTAATAGATTAGGACTTGAAGGAATACAGAGTTTGCCAATGACCAAAATGGGAGGAGATGTTGACCCCCTCAAAGACAGGAAGGCGCTGCATAGCGATCTCAACAAGTCAGAGAGCTACAAGTGCAATCAACAACATTTCAAGTTTAACAAAGGCAAGTGTCAGACTGTGCACATGGGACTGGGAAATGCTGCTTGTGCGTATAAAGAAGGAATCAAAAGAGTGGAGAGCACCACTGCAGAAAGGGACCTGGGTATCCTGGTCAATGGCAAGGTGAGCATGAGCCAGCAGTGCCC
>JAODKT010001744.1:47472004-47514773 GCA_027576195.1 Cossypha heuglini
ATTGCTGAGGAGGCCTCTGCCCCTTCATCCAAGCCATTGATGGGTAAGTTAAACACGCCTGGGCCCAGTATTGGACCTTGGGATGAGCCACCACAGACAGGCCTCCTACTAGAGCCTGTGCCACTGATTATGGATCTGGGATCTGCTGTTCAGCCAGTTCTCAATCCACCTCCCTGTCCAGTCATCCAGTCCACTCTCCTTGAGTTTGCTTGTGAGGACATTTTTAGAGACTGTTGAAAGCCTTGAAGTCAAGGTAGAAGAAGATCTGCTGCTCTCCCCTCATCCATCCAGGCAGTTGTTTTATTGTGGAAGGCAATCAGGTTGGTCAAGCATGACTTGCCTTCAGTGAATCCATGCTGACTACTCCTGATCACCTTCTTGTCTTTCCTGTGGAAAGAAGTGGCCTCTACCCACAGAGAATGAGGTGCTTTCCAGGGACTGAGGTGAGGCTGAATGGTTGACAGTTCCCTGCATCCTCCTTCTTGCCCTGTTTGAAACTGGGGTGACATTTGCTTTCTTCAGTCCTCAGGCACTAGTCCTGATTTCCATGGCCTTTCAAAGATGATAGCAAGGAGCAAAGCTATGATGTCCATCAGCTGTCTCACTCCTCTGTGCATCCTGACAGGACCCATGGACTTGTGCATGTTGAATTTGCCTCTAACCCAGTGCTCTTTGACCAAGGAAAACTCTTCCAGCATTCCTTTACTCTGATCTCCTGCCTCAGAGATCCCTGCAGGCTGGTCTTGCCAGTGAAGACCAAAACAAAGATGTCATTCAGTTACTCTGCCTTCTCTGTGTCCTCTGTTACCAGGGTCCCCACTTCATTTAGTAATGGGCACACATTATCCTTAGTTTTCCTTTGGTTACTGATGCATTTGTAGACACTTGTATTGTTGTCCTTGACATCCTTGTGCAGATTTAATACCAGATGGGCCTTTGACTTCCTCATCTCATTTATACTTACTCTGACAACCTCCCTATGTTCATTCCAAGTGACTTGACATTGTTTCCATCTCCTATGTATTTTTTGCTCAAACTTGAGTTACGACAGGAGCTCTTGATTCATCTATGCATGTCTCTTGCCTTCTTTTCCCAGTTTCTTGCTCATTGGGGTGCATTGTTCTTGAGCCTGGAGGAAGTGATCCTTGAAAATCAACCAAGTCTCTTGGATCCCCTCTCCCTGCAGGGTCTGTTCAGTTGTGATTCTTCCAAGAAGATCCCTGAAGGGACTAAAGTCAGTTCTTTAGTCTCAAACAATCCTCAATCTCTTGGTCTCCACAGCAAAGCTCGTCCCCATCTATCACATCTACAGCAAGGCTTTTCTCTTTCTTTGTATAAATTCCAGCAGCATATGATCCTTGTGGGATCCTCCACTGCCTGTGTCAGGAAGTTGCCAATGCTTTCCAGGAAACTCCTGGGTTGTTTGTGATTCACTGTGTAGCTTCTCCAGCAGATGTTAGGGTAGTTGATATGTGGCCTTTGAGAAGATTTATTTAATTTTGCACCCAGTACTGGGTAGGTTATTCAGAGAACATAGGATTTGTTTGAATGCCAGCATGGATGTATGCTCCAGCCTGTAATACCAGGTGCCAAATATTCACATAGTTGTATATGAAAACTGCAGTACATTACCTCACACTACTGTAAGTATTCCCTGGGAGTGCCACATAGTTTGTGGAACAAAGAAAAGCTGAAATATATACAGCTTGGCCCCTTCCCTCAGGAAACTCTGCTCCAGTGCCAGAAGACCAACAAAATAAGTACTAAGTGGACTTGTTTTCAAAAACCTATGGACTGGAGCAGAGTGTGTGGTGTGTAATACTGCTCTGCTACAAGAAAACATAAAGCATGAAGCTTTATCTTTCAGCCAGAAACCCTGGGTCCTATTGGAGACCACAGTCTAAATCAAGAATCAAAACACTTCCTCAGCACAACTGCAAATTGAAAAGAAGACTTGTACTGTTCTGGCAAGTATACAGACGGAGGATGACTTCTAAATGCTTAAAAGGTTCTTAGAACAACTTTGTGACTTTAGTAGGTGAGAAAAATAATAATGCCAGTTACATATTTGTTGTGCTTCTGTGGAGGTCTGACAGGTCAGGAAGAAAACTTTTAAGAAAAGTAGTTATTTGTTTGCTGTATACTAATAGTATGATGATTGTCACTTAAATGTGATTATATTATATAAATAAAATGTCAGAAAGCAAGGCAAAATATTCTACACAATTTATTATAATACAAATTCTACAAAGACAAGCCATAACAATCAACACTACGCACTTCAACAAACATGGTATTCTCTGTACCAAGGTTAGTGACTGCGTTTAAGAAAATCCTTCTGATTTCTGTTCAAATATCATAGCATTATGTCATGGTTACAGGAAAAAGAGTGCCAAAGATGTAATCAAACTATGTATTCTGCATATCTACATTATTCCTGGCAAACTCTTAATGGTGGGTTGCCTGCAGAAGCTGTCCAGTGCACACCCCACTCCACCCCTCAGGGTATGATCTGGGTGTTAAATGAGAGAAGGAAAAAGAAACAACCCTGTGGAGCAGGGTAATGCTTTTTCCCTTCACACCGATGATTCAGCCCTGATAACTCCCTCTGGGGAAGGAGCAGCACAGTCCCACCCATCCTGAGGGGGCCGTCTCTGCTGATGGACCTCAGTGGCACTAGCAGAATAGACAGCTGCAATGACCATCAAGCACTCCAGAAACATCTTATGACTCATGGGAGTACACCATCCCATTGTGAAACTCTTCACCCTGAGGGAGGTACTGAACATTCCTACCTGGATGTTGAGAGTATATAATCCTGAGGTTTGGGAACTTGGACACCAACACCACTGGACATCCAGAGGAGGGCTGAACTTCCACAGGACCACTGCTTTTGACAAGACTACAAACATCACTTCAACAGCACTGCAACCATTGCTTGACTGGACTGTGACCACCACCTTGACTAACTTGGGCCAGGTTGTACTCTGATCCTGTGGGTTTAAACAAGTTTTTCTTATCATTGCATTTATTGTAATCTCTCAATTAAATTTTAATTCTGATGTGAAATCTCTCGCAAGGTATTTTTGTGGGGTTAATTTCTCCCACTGGCTTGCTTTCAAACCAACACAAACTAGCACTTCAAATAAGTTCAAATAAATTCCAAATGTCAAAATATAATTCCTACCAAAATCTGGTAGCCTGGCATAGAACCTTTAACAATGTCCTAAACTGGGCATTGATATATGTAGTGTTACAAGTGTGTGACTGGACATAAAAGCTATCTAAGTACTGAACCTGTTCTTAGCCCACAATAATACAGTGTTCATGCATCTTTTCTGCTGTCTGTCATGAATCATGATTGTTGACAAATACAGGAGAAAGGTCACAAAACACTGCATACGAGCAGATAATTCCTTTGTGGGGCTCTTTTATCTGTAAGCCAATTAAGTAATTAGACTTCTGTGGCCATGAGCTCTCCCAGTCATTAAGAGACAGCTATGAAAAATGATTTGCATTAAAAAAAAAAAAAAATACAGATTTTCCATAACTCCTGGATTCTCCTATTAGATTATTTTCATTATAAACAAGCTGTAATTCTTACCTGGAATTCACTGTAAGTCCTAGATGTGAAACAATTATTGAATAGATTAAAATTTAGTGGCTTTATAGTTAAGAAGTACTTCAAAACTGATGTTGATGAGGTTCTAATACTAATTCTGCTTTGGAGATAGGCTTCAAATGACTAAATTAAGCTTCTGATCAATAAATAAAAAAATATACACATTTTTGTTAAATTATTAAATTTTACATAAGGAGATGTTCCATACTAATACTGTGAAGCATTTTTGCAGAAAAAATATAGGACAGTTCTTCAGAAGAAATTTAAAATTATGTCATGATTTGTTCTGCTAAAAATTAGATTCATTCAAGGCAGTTTTTAGCAGTTCGAATATATCAACCACTCTAAACTGAGGTGGTAGCTTTTTGAAGACAATACTGCAATCTAAAGGATGTAGTGACAGGTAGCCTTGTGATTGAAAGAGACAAACTATTTCCTTAAAAAACAAACCCTCCAGTATTTATTTTATTTCTTTTGAAGAGAGACATTTTTGGAGTGTCTGTCCCCTGATAATGTGTTTTCAAGATAGGCTGGCTTTACAAAGACTCTGGAGAGTCATGGAGTTATTCTCTTGAGAAAACACATACTTCCTATGACACTAAGGCATCAGATGATATCAGAGGTCAGATATGATTCCAACTTTGCTGCTAAATATTAATTCTCTCATCAGTGCTTCATATATTATTCTTATTCCTATTATTGCTCTCTTTTCCAAAATTAATCTCTGTTCTTCCACAATTGCATCCTATTACTCTTTGCTTTTTTCCACCAATGCTCTTTAGGTTGTGTTGTGTTATACGTGTTTCCCAGTCTAACGTCATTCTCTTCACTCATTGCACTTTCCTAATTGTATAAGGAAGTCTAAAATTATGGCCTTTGGCTTAAATTTATTTTTATTTATGGAGTTTAATTTACTGGAATAAAGTCTAGAGGGTGACCAAAGAAGTGCTGGTATTGTACAGCGTAGACCAGTTGAAAATCAAAGCATTGCTCTGAATTTTGGATTCCAATCTTCCTGCATCTACACAAAATTTATTTTGAGATTATTTCTGATGAACTTATATATTCCATCATCTCATCTTTATTTTGCGTATGTAGAAATGATTTGATTGTTTTTGATAGTAATGCAGTTTTAGCAACAACTTTAAATAACATTTTCAGTTTATGCTTTTTACAAAGGAGAGTAAGAGAACTTTAATAAGAAGTGAGGCTATCCAAAGGCTCTCATCATTAAACTAAATAGACACTCTTCTCTATTTTAATATATTAATTTTAGTCAATTCCATGGGACATGGATATGCAGCTCACCTGGGCACACTGTGTAAAATTCCATTTTTCCTTTCTGTCTCACCTTGTGAGACAGCATAAGTATTTCTTCTTATATATGTGAAGATATGCAGGTACTGAAGAGTGCTTCCCCCCCATAAATGGTAATGATGGAGAAAAGAATGGTCTCAATGAAAAAAGGCACATGTACAGTAATGCATATTATTTTTCAAATAGAAACACAGTCTTTCAAAATAAAAAACTGTGTGGTCTCTGAAATCCATCCTAGATGAAACTGTGCATAGCCACAGCAGAAGTATGTCAATCAATTCCTTGCTGGCTTTTCTTTGAAGAAGAAATAAAATAGCAAGTACACAGAATGTGGATCAAATTGCTGGAAGCATGGAGGTAGATCAATTATTCACCATTTATTGCAAAATAGAATAGCTCAACAATTCGTAAATGAAAGGTAAGATAAATACCTAAACCATTATTATTAAACATGGATTTATTTCTGTCTTACATTTTGATTTTGGCAGAGCTTTTAAAAGAAAGAGTATTTTTATGTGAAAAATTTACTGGGGAAAAGATTTCCATTGCCTTTTTGGTTGTTCCGTGCACCTGACATTTCACTCTTCCATAAAACTCCTCTGGAATAATGGAAATTTTTCACATTGAATCACACAAATGTTTTCGAAGCCACTTCTGTGTAAAATGTCATGCTCTGTAGTTCTGATGAGACACTTAAGAGGACTTGTAGCCAGGTCTTAAATCTCTATCTTGAAGGAAGATAACAGTAAAAATGAAGGAATTATCATTATCTAGACCAACTGGCTGTAGAAATGCTCTTATGCATTTCTAATTTGCTGCAGGACTGAAAAAACAAAAATTATGCTTAAAGAAAGGAAATAGTTGTCCTGGTACTTCAAGAGAAAATTAAGGTATGAACTTATTTGTAAACAGAGTGATATGATTTCTCAGAGCCTTGTCTGCTGATAGATCATCTGCCAGAGTATGAGCTGCTGATAAATTCCTCAGATTGGAGAAAAATAGGGATGTACTGTGATTTTAGTTGACCAAGAGGAAATCGAGCCCACCTTTCATTTGTAAGGATTTTGCTTTAATATATAAATCTTTTATATATAAGTCTCTGCTTTTAGATATAGGTCTTGGAAAATCTGGCTGTTTCCTATTGTATTTCAGATGAGATTTTTCATCGTAGATCACGTAGGAGAAAAACGCTGCAAGTCTTAAAGCAAAATCCTCATTCCACATTGGTGGTCCCTTTCCTGAGGGATTAAAGGGTCAGAATGCAAGGAAAGAATCCTAAACCCTTGCTTTCTGGAAGGATTGTGAAGAAGTTCTTTGTGGCAGGGAAGCTCAAGTGAAAAGGTCCAGCTTAGAAGCAGGAAGGGCCATGCTGCCTCTGCTGGACATCAGAGCACGTTGTGGTGCGTGGAGTCTGTTGGGAGGCAGGCACGATCCTAGGGCTACTGTAGGACCTCTCCAGGCCCTGGACCAGCAAAAACGAGTCTGAAAGCCATTTTCTGGCTGTCTCCTCCCTTGGCTGCAAGCTCTGTGTTGCCTCCTCTACAAGATGTGGTTGCAGAAGAGATCTGAAGTAACGGCAGCCAGCTTTAACTGGCTGCACAGATCGAACAGGTTTGCACTGCTTCTCTAGCTGAAGTACAGGAGGCAGGATGCTGTCCATGAGGAAGTACCAAAAACAAGGAACATACAATTCCTGATATGGGAATCTCCAAATGCTGTATGAATCACTCCATTAAAAAACCCTTCCTGAATTCTTAATTTGTGTTGTAATGAATGCTCTGAATAACTTTGGATCAGCCTAAAGATGAGACACAAATTTTTATGGAATTAAGTTTCTCTGGCTTTGCTGAATCACATTTATCTGTCTAGTTCCTCCATTTTGCCAATTAACCTGGAATTTAACCAATATGTATAAAGCATTATGGTTCAAAGGTAAAGCAGAATTTTAAAGGAATCAACCTTTCTATTAAGAGCTGTAAATTACACAAGAATAGGGAAAAAATCCCCAAGTAATAGAGATTAAAGATTTTCTGAAGTCTTTTTAAATAGACTGGATTATTATCTACAAAAGATAAATGTTTTTAACAGAATTGCAGATAAATATTCTTCACAGATTTCAATGCTTCCTGAAATTATAACCTCTCTCATTATCAGAACATCAAGAAATACTATGTTGATTGATGTCAGGATTGATTTTTCAGTGCTGATCTGAAATCTGTAGTAGAACACAAGTGAACAATGGGCAATGACATGCAAGTGGACAGCTCTGCAACTTCTAATGCTGCAAGTTCTGCTGCTCCTGGGATTGAAAAAAGGACAGCAAAACATGTCAGATAAGTATAGTGATTTTGTTTGCAACAACAGCTGAACACAAAAGCAAAAAAATAAGTTTCAAAGAGAAGAAATGACCTTATTTCTCAAATGTATTTCCCACAATTTATGATCAAGTTTACAAATATCAAATAATTGAGCTGTAAAGGGGACAGGTGATTGACAAATCCAGAAATTATATCTGCATTCATGTTTGCCCTGAGTTTTCCGAAGAGTGAGTCACTACAGTTTTTCAGAAGCTGTGATGCCTAGTAGAGCATCATATGGAAATAAGACTTTTTAAAAAATATACTTGTTAAGAATTTCCTCCTCATATCTGATGCATGCTTCAGTGGATGTCATAATATTTAGGCAGTTGCTTACTGTTATTGTGTCAAACGCACAGCTTGGGAATGCACTCAGTCACTTGTGCTGAACTGTGAAGTCAAGGGCAAAAGGCAAGAGTAAGTTTCCAGGGTGAAGACTAAACGGCTGGATGGCAATAAAGATGGTGCTGGATACGGGCTCACAGCACCAGCCTTACATTCTTAAACAGATCTTTGTCAGGCACAAGATCGCACAGTCCCCACAGTAATAATAAAGCAGCATGCCTTCTGTTTTTAACATACTTGTCTCTTTGAAGAACTGTTTTTAGTAGTCAAGCCTTCTGACAGATTTGATAAATTGTTATTACAATTTGTGCTCTGTGTCCAGCACAAACCATTCTCAAAATACTCAGAAAAGAGAAAAAAAAATATATTACAAAACACAGAGGTGCTTTCAGATTCAGTCAAGTGAGATTAGTCAGTTTAGTGCGGCTGCATGGCTGCAGCCATTAATTGAGAGCCAAGGGAGATATATTCTACAGAGAGCAGAGCATTTTACAGCATATCTTGGATAAAACATCTCCTGGTCAGTATTAACTCCCAAGCCTTGTTAAACAGCATAATTGAAAGAAAAATGTCACATAATTTTGCTCCTAAATAATTGATGGCGGCTGAGCACTAGACAAAAGGCCTGGTTCTCCCTCCCCCTTTAAGGTTCTCCAGGCCCTGTCTGGAAAAACCTGCCAGCAGTCAATGGAATTTATGGAGATGTAATAATATTGTAGCTGATCAGAGAAACAGGCTGTGTACATGCCTTCACAGTGTTTGTTTACTACACTATTTCTATTCTTTTGAGTTTTTGTAGACCTGTTTTCTTTTGCTGAATACACAGATATATCCAAGGGAGTTTAGGAAAATACCTTAAAATATAAAAACACTGCTGGCTTGTCTGCTGAGCTTAAAGAAGCTTATGACTTAAAGAAATCTGGGATCAAGTTTTCTGTTTGCTAACAACAGAAGGGAAAATCCACAAAATCAGATTACAAGCTAAAAATTAAAAAAAAAAAAATTTCTTGTATGAAAAACAGATGGATTTTAGAAAGAGAGAGTATAAATAGTGGTTTTGGTTTTTTGTTGATTTTTTTTTTTTTTTGGTTGATTTTTTTTAACATAGGAACTTTGGAAGTAATTAATTTACCCACTTGGAAACAATTTCCTGAATGATAGGAGGACCTTTCTAACATTTTGCGTTCACAAGGAACCTTATACACAGCATGCAATTCATACATAGTTATGAAATTTTGCATAATGCAAGTGACACTTCTTCATCCATTTTCGTCTTTTTCTTTCTTGTGAATTGCAGCTGTTACATCTGTGGCAGTTTCCATAGTAACACTCAATTTTGGACTTTACAAAAGGGTGGGAACAAGTAGCTTGAGAATGATTGACCAGGAAAAATGGTTTAAAATGTTTAAAATGAAAAATTATAAAACATTTAGGGTCTATTAGGGGGAAAAAAACCCCAAAAAACACACAACTGAAAAACTCCGAACCCTTTCCAGCTCCTTAGAGTGTTTTAACCTAGCCCTCCAAAAGTACTCCAAACAGCAGTTCTGGACACATAAAACATTAACACTGTGACCTGAGATTTGGCAGTTTGATGAGACAGTGGTTTCTACTGTGAAGATTATGGCACTGTAACTTTGTACTAAATTTTCAATATAAAGAGTCCTGTAATTTTTGCAATCATTCCACTTTCTCTCAGAAAGTGATCTTGCCTCAGCAACATGTGTGCTGGAGTCACGTGTGATAGCGCCGAGGTGGTCTGGACAGGCACTAGAGTATGATCTCAGCGCAGTAAGATTTAATAATAATCACATGGCAGTTGCACGGGAAAAAAGTTCATAAATTACAAGAATGCTTCCCCCCTATCTGCCCCAAAGTCTTTTTTAAGGACCATCTCTGTTTTAAAGCTATGCCTATATATATTTAGCTAAAGCTCAGAAGAATAATGGGAGTAGTAACTAGCAGAAACATAAAGAGCCTGGAAGAGAGTCTACCATGACTGCTGCACAAGCCCGCCCCATGGAGTGAATACTCTCTAGAAATAACTGCTGCTAATAACTTCAAAGGGAGGGAAAATAGAAGAGAGAGCAGATATTTGGTGGTTTAGCAGCTAAAACTTTGAACCTTTCACCTCTGTATCCATGATGAAAGCCCAGCTTGAAGTTCTCAGAAAAAGTATTTTCTACTTCAAAATGGAAAGACCTTACCATACATAATTGGAAGTGATTTAGGATAAGGAGTTAAAATAGTAGTTTTATGGGGTCATGACCTTTTAACCTCCACATTTTGTCATGGTTCTTTTTTACAGCTGGTGACATTTAGTCCAGGGAATAATTTGTCTTGACGTGTTTTTGTTTTGCTTTGTGTTCAGTTTTGTAGCAGTATTTGGTTTTGCAGTGGTGGCACATAAATACTTCTTATAAGTGTTTAGATGCTCTAAATTGGATTATTAGAAGGTTGATCATTTGTCTCATCTTCTGATTTATTATAGTACATGAATTACTATGCAAGTTAATATCTAAAATCAGCATTACAAAGGCATGATTGGAATTCCATGGGAAGAAACCAGACTAAACAGAGAAGGCAGATTGTGTGCTCTAACAAATGCCTGCCTGGTGAGGATGGACCCATAGTTGTTCCAGGCCACCCATAACTCTTAATTTCTTGCAATCATGGTAGATACCTGTTACAAGACTAAAGCAAATAATGGGACTGAGCCTAAAGAAGAGCCCTTATTTCCTGCTCTCATCCTTTTCATGATACAACTGCTGCTGTAAAAGATGACTTGGCCTTGTCTCAAGGTGCGCAACTCTCTCACAGCTGGGTTTCTGCCTGAGCAATGAAGACACTTGGGAACACACACACTATGTGTCTGCAAGTGTGAGCAGGGGCTGTAGTCCTGTTAACAAAGCCTTCACTTAAATCTTCACCAGAACAGACCTTCTGCTATATGTAAAAATTAACTAACTTGTTTATGCATGCATGCATATGCCTATAATAAAAGAAAGTTTAATCATTTGAAGGGCATTTCAACTTATCCTGATATGACTTTGCTAACCTTTTTCAGAAACACTGTGATGAGAAAAGAAAAAAGCATCTTAAAAAACAGCAGAGCAGAAGTTTAGCTTTATGAATCATGATAACTGAGGGAAGACAGGAGAAGGAAAAAGAAAACCAACCCAAACTTAGAAGAAAAGTGAAGTACAACAAGATGACTAGTGAAAGAGTTAAGTTCTTTGCTTCATGCAGCTTGGCAAATGGATGAACACAAATCACTGCAAAGGAAAAAATGCTCTTGGAAATCTCTGGAGACTGGCTTCACATGGCTAATTTACAACCACACGCAGCATCTGTCACTTTTACAAATCAATGAGAGTGCCTACTCTCTAGCAGCACAGGTTCACTGGTAAAGGTTGCTGGTGTCGGCCATACAGATGAGACCTTTCAGGATGTCAGAAAAGAATGTCGGTGACGCACATTAACACCCACATGCTCCTTTATGTCACTTCCAATTTACTTTATCTTAAATTGTCAGCTAGCAGAGCTCACTCTGATATTAATAACTGGAGGTTTGCATCCAAGCCAGGAAAAATAAACCCTGCTGATAGCTCCATGAGACATCTGGCTTGCTCTAAGGAAAGCCAAAAGTGAAAGATAGAGCTCTTAGCCCTTCTCAGTAGAGTCTGCAATATTCAAAAAGGAAAAAGATGTTATGACTTACAGATGGCCCACATGTAGCATACAGAGAAACACTTGCATTTTGTCATTTTTTGTAGATATTGTTGAAGAGGAGAGTGATTCAATTCTTTTACAGTACTGGAGTACAAAAGAAAATGTTAAAGCCACATACTGATATAAAATGTTCCCAGGAGCTAGAAGTAGTTTCCCCAGCCCTGAGTTTATATTTCTCCATGGTATTACTGGCATTTAATCCTCTTTCTCACTCTTTTTCCAGTCTTATTGGAAAGACTTCATGGTCTTGATTCACTTTTTGAATTCAGGGAGTGTAAGTTTAGATGTGGGACTTGATGATGGAAATATTATTTGGGTAAATCAACAAACTTGCCAAACTTGTCTCAGACCAGCTAGCAGGCTGTCACACAAAGCACTTGTCTGTCATTGCTCTTTGGAAGTAGAGGGCAGGATCCCCAGCCAGCTGGAGAGAAGTGCTGATGCAGCTAGTCCCCACAAGTGTGCTTTGCCAGGGTTACTCCGTGACACTGCAGCTTTCCATTAAGGGAAATCACAGAGGGCCTTGTAGCACTCCCCATGGTAATTGCAGCTCACTTCTTTCATGCATTTAAAGCAGGTGAATAAAACCCTAACTTCTTTTTTTCTGTGTCCCTCGCCTAACCAGGGGTAGATATTTATCTACAATTTTGACTGAATCTGCACATGAGGACCTTTCTTTTGCAGACGAGACTTTAGTATGTTCATTGGAAGGCTAAGAAGATAATATGTTCCTGTTTGGATGATTGTTAAACCTCCTTCTCAAGGAATAGGACTCATTCCCTATTTGTAATTTTGTTAACTGAATCTCTACCCCTCTGGTCATATTATTTTCAAAATGAAACATCCTAGAAAGGTTTTTCTTTTTCCGCCAGATCCTTTCCCTGCCTCTAATATTGTCTGCAGGTTCTATCACCTACCTCATTATCTTCTTTTCCCGGTTGTTTATATGTATGTAAAACGCATAGATGTCAGTAACAAACTTGTGGCATCCTCTCCCTCAACAAAAATGTCAATTTATTTCTGTATTTTACTTTCTGCTTTTAATATATTTTTATTTCCTGGGCTTGTGTCCTCTCCTATCTTGTAACACCTTTGCAAACAACTTTTGATAGGGAGCAAGACTGAAAGCTTACCTGAAAACTCAATTACATAGTATTAGCCAGTTCATGCTTACCTGCCTGTTTTAGGTGACTTATTCCAATAAATCTAGTGGCTATACTAGTCATGATTTCCAGCTACAAAAATAATGCTTTATTTCCAAGTATGTCGTGTTGATCCCAGTGATCATTTCCTCTTGTTTTTTGTCAGCTTCCTGGAAACAAATTTCAGTGCTCTAAAGAAGTTTGACTTTCAAAGGCATAATCTTCAGGACTACCCTTGAAGCACCTTTAAAGATTGATGCCATGCTTGTCATTCTTTTTTCCTCTAAAAGGTAGGTTAAATATGTTTGACTGATCAGTAGTCACCCTTGGATTGCAGAATAGACATAGTCTCAGTAGCAATAAATTTAGCAAATGGATGCATGTCAGGATGGCAAAAAAAGATTCAACTATCTGCCATCTCTGAAATGTTAAGAGACATGGGGGGAAACCCACCCATGTCCTGGGTTGCCTCAGGCCCAGCATCTCCAGCTAGGTAAGGGAGGGGATTGTCCTGCTCTGTTCTGCACTGGGGAAGGCACGGATCTCTTCTCCTTGCTGATCAGGACCTGAGGGAATGGCCTGAAGTTGTTTCAGGGGAGGTTTAGGCTGGATATCAGGAAAAGTTCTTCACCCAGATGGTGTCTGGGCACTAGGACAGGCTCCCCAGAGAAGCTGTCACAGCACCAGCCTTACAGAGCTCAAAAGGTATTTGGACAATGTTATCAGGCGCATGGTGTGACTCTTGAGCCTGGTACTTTGCAGGGTAAGGAGCTGGACTCGGTGATCCTCGTGGGTCCCTTCCAACTCACCTTATTCTGTGATTTTGTGATTGATTCTGTGATTCTGTGACTAATTACGACTCTACAGAGAAAGCTGTGACATTTACTCAGGCTCTTAAGCATTCTGTAAGAACTTTGTCCATTCTTCCCCTTCTGCTTGGGTGATGAAGTTTTGCATTGGAAGAAATTAAAGACCTAGTCGTCAATCACCTAAACTACACATATTTCACTAATCTATATCTGGTGTTAGATAGGGGGAGAAAGTGAACAGTAAATACACAAGGCTGAGGCTCCCCAAAACAAGGATGTTGCAAAACTGATTTACACACTGCAGCGAAAATATTGCCCCTGGATTTATTTCTATTTGGCTGTTAGACTGGAGCGGTCACGTTCCTTGATATGATAAGAAAATAGAAAAACCTTGTGCGATTGTTGATTTTATTGCTGGCAACAAAGGAGGATATAGCTCTCCTCAAGTGAAGCAAAATATTTTCTATGAGGGTTTTGTAAAGTATTAAATGGGGTGTTAATGAAAAAACATACAGCTATGAAGGACACCTCTGGAATTTTATGTTTTGAAACTGAAATCAAGAATTCAAGTAGTCATTTCTGCTCTCAAACTCTAATGGAATCTTCATGTTCGTAATAGGGCTTGACATACACGGCTACAGAAGCAATTAGAGCCTGCTCTTGTTTAGATTTCTGGGATTCCTTATGACATAGCAGTATGTCATCCCAGCCTTAAGATTTGGTCCTTTCCTCAGGATTTTCGGCACTGACTGTTATTCTACTGTAATAACTGAAGTAATTTGAATAATAATAATTAAGAAATATTATTTTACTAATGATGTTTTATGATGACTATGTACACTGCATAGTAAATGCTGGAAATTTGGCCATATTTTCATTTAAACTTTCAGGAATTTTAAACTTAATAGAAGCACATGAGGTACTGGCAGAAATAAATAGCACATAGGTACAATAGAAAGGACATAGTTCCTGTTGTTCTGTATAGGTAGAAACTAGTATTGCTTAATTAGTTGGGGTTGGTGTTTTCATTTACCACCAGTGATTTCCAGAAGGATGAAATGGTAGGTAATCTATGCAAGATAACACAGCCAGATATATCTGTTTAGCACCTTTAGTAACCTATACTCAGCTTTTACTTGGTTGCTCTTCAATTGTTCAGGCCAAGCTGACAGTCTTAATCATGCCTCACTGGCTTTGGTTCAAGTCTACTAAAACATGCCTCTTACTTGTGGCTAAAATGCAGAAACTGTCCCCAGTTTTTTCTTCTCTTCCGCCTATATTAATTAAAATATGTTTGGGATAAAGCACTGTTAAAAATATTTTATCTCACAGGAAATCAACACATCTGGTGAAATCATATTGAACTACATTCTCACAGAGGAAACAAACACTGGATGTAACATAAAGACATTCAAGGAAGTTCAGAGATCAGTGTATAAGATAATTTTTAGCTATTTCCCTGTCTCTATCTAGAAGATGCTGTGCAGAGGAGTGATCCTGACATACCATATTGAAATCCATAAATTTTCCGTATTGTCAGTAACTGCAATACTCTGAAACCACAGTAACAGTTGCTGAAGCATGTAGAGATTTTGTTTAAAACCCATGGGTTTACATGGCAAAGTCTCTTTGGTTTTTTATTCAACTGGCACTTCGAGGACTAACAATATTCCAAATGCCTCATATGGAACAAGTTGCTTTCTCGTGCTGAATAATCATCTCAGGCCAAAATAAGCTGTCCTACAGGCCACACTGTCCATAAAATTAAAAACAAAAAGTTAAAAAGAAAAAATTTAAAAATGGTCTATTCAGACACAGGCTGCTTTGGATCAACAATAACAGCGTTAAAATTACAAGACTTCTGTTTTATATATTTTGATCAAAGAAGTATATCTTTTTTCATTTAGGTCCTAGGAAGAATGGGCACTGTCTGCATTTCTCAGATCTTTTGCCCAGAGAGGGTTTTATTTTATTGTTTTAGATCCAGTTTTTACTATTCTAATTTTTTTCCTTGATTCAAAGTGCTCCAAGGTTTTGTGGGTTTTTTGGTTTGGGTTTTTGTTTTGGTTTATTGTTTTTTTTAATAATTTGCTCTTCCTTCCTTTTATAGTCTTTTAATGTTCTCTAGAGAATATAGCCAGTTAAATAATACCAACTTTATCTGTGCATCAGGATGCCACAGAAGACAATGGAATGAATAATAGACATTGGTCAAGGAGCTAAAGGCTGAACTTGATCCATAAGTGAACAACACTTTCACATGACTGAGGGTAGAGCAAGCAGCTATCACTGATCTTTTCTATAAGGCTCATATCCATTTGAAAGCTTACTTTAATATTGGGGTTTTTTCCTGCTATAATTTTCAGCAAAATTTTAGATTTTGGGCTAGATAAAGAATTTTTTTTCTTTATACCTACATGATACTTTTTCGCTTGTTGACACAGAATTCTGTGCCAGAAAAGTGAAAATGCACTGAAATTCAAAGAAAGATTTCAACAAATAATGCAAGAATTGAACACGTTTTGTCCCCACTCCTAGGAGTCTGGAGTAGAAACTGCCCAGAAGGAATCTGCACTCTTCAGTTGTTCAGGGTGCTGTGGAGAAGAGGTACAGATTGGAAGGACTGGCAGAAAAGATGCTGCTCAGAAACCATATGCTCCTTGAGCATTCTCAGAACACTGGCAAGGTTCCTGAAATAGCACATCAGAGCAAAATAAACTCAAAGCCAAAAATTAAACCTGAGAAGTACTTTCAATTGCTCTGACTGTGCTCAAGAAGATGGTCTTCTTGAATAGATCTTCTTCAGCGTGAAATTACTTCTCAGCACTACTATTGTCATTCCACTTTCATTCTCTAATTTTGCATGCAATTCAGAATTCAAAAGCCTAGTGCAAGTCCTGAAGGCTCTCTCTGATTATAGGTATGCTCAACACCTACCTTGGAGATGGGGTTCCAGTGAGGTTCTCTCATTGTAGTATTTACTCAAGAAGTTATGAGTTTTCATGACTTTTTAACCTAAATGCTGCAAAAGCCTAGTACCTAACCAAGCTCTAACACATCAAATGACGTTCAACACAATACAGAAAAAAATGTGTCATCTCCATCTAGATTAAACGGATATTAAACCATATGTTTTTCAAAACTAATCAGATGGCAAATGAAAATATAAACATCATATAAATAGTGATATTGTTAAAATAGTTTTTCATGGTGTAACCCCAACCCTCAACCAAATGAACATAGTCACTCACCTCCCCATGATGAGCTCTAACCTGCTATTGAAAAAATTCAGCTTCGTAGCAGGGTTCTACATGGAGCATTCCAATTTATACAAAAGTTTTCACCCCTCATTTGTATCCTAACTTCTCCAGAATATTTCAGTCTTCAATATATTTACTTGTTCCACTCAATATCTCTCTTTATTTGGACCACACATCCTTCAAAGCCTGTGAGTGGGTGATGCAGCAGTGAGAAAGATTAGATCATATAAGTGGTCTTGCTCAGTCGGTTTATAAAGAAACTTAAGGCAATCTTCTGCCTCTGATCCTGGTGGTTCAGACCACTTGTCCATTTGTTGACATACTTTGTTCAAGGTGGCTTATTCTGAGTGGATAAGGATTTTTGACTATAAAAACCTGGGCAATGCTTTTTATCTTAGCCATAAAATTCTGTACCTTACTTGCTATTTTGAGAAAAAAAAATATTACATGGAAACTGTGCAACAATTTGGGGGTTTAAAAATAATACAGTACTTCTCAAAAATGTTTATCTTATTTGCAATTTTTCCTAGAGTATTTTTGGAAGCATAGGCCTCCACTCTATACCAGTGGGAGAAAAGTTAATCAAGAAAGCTCTTAACTTGAACCCAAGACTCACTTTTTTTTTTTTTTTTAACTTCCACAATATTAAATTCTTCCAACATATCAGAAGGTTTACATTCTTACTTTTGTTTTTTCACTTGAGAAAATATTTACATAGGCATTTTTCCTTCAACTTCCATTTCAGGTGATACTTGGGACATAGCAAAACATATTGTTAAAGGTAAGTTTCAGTGTATTCTTAATTTTCTGTAATTGGAAATAATGGTACTAACTGGTGATAGTGATTGTGCTGTACTGCCATTCTTATGGAAAAGCACCCTTTGGATAAAATCATACTGAATATTTGGTAATACTGGACAAAACCCGATTCCTTTGGATTTTTTCCCAACTCAAATTCAGTCACTTCTACAACCCAAATGCACAACAGCTCATACATACCAAAGTGTTTTTAATACTGTATGTAGAAAACATGAAAAAGGATTTTGGCCTCTGGGATTTTTTTTTTTTGTCTTTCTACAGAAGAAAAGGAGAGAAAAGAATGTTATGAAAGCAACTACTCAGAATTGATCAGAACTTAACCATGAAAGCAAAAGAATGAGGGGAAAACAAATAATTACAGCTACTCAGAAATGAAAGGACTTATGAGACTTATGTTTATGCATCGAGATAATATGCCTTTCAAGGTCCAGTCAGTATTTTTCTGATAATTATTAATATATAAGTAGCTTTAGCTGTAATACAATATATCTGATACTGTTGTAAATACTTTATCTGTATTATCATAACAACTAGTTATTGAGTTACTCATTACATATTAAGGCACAAGTAACCTAAGAAAATTACTACCATTCTAAGACAAAGCTTTACAGGACAAAAGACGCAAAGGCATAGGCACTGAATTTACTGTAATGGCAAAGACATAGCAACTACACTGAAAAGCATCTGTGTTTGGAGTGTGAATACATAATAAGAGCTTAATAGTGTTGAATATAGGCTTGAGAACAAGGCTGTAGAATGTTGTGGTTAGCAAAAGAAATAACAGCAGAAAACAGGATAATTGACCATAGAAAACAGAGGAAAGAAGAGAAAGCAAGATTAAATACTAATAAGTAATCTATTTCTGGAAGACATGGTTAGAAATGATTGTCCCCCCTATCATTTAGAGGAGGCTTAGAAATGGCCAGTAAGTGTAAAGCAGGTGTTATGGAAGCATATGATATGGATTTAGACCATGCTTTTGATCAAAATGATTCAGAGAATTGATGGTGGGAGTCAGAAAGGAGTAAGGCAGACACAGGTTCTTTTATTTGCTTAAAGGATGAAGTGATCCTAATTAAATAATCTCCCATGATTTGCGTTGAGTAGTAATGAAATTTTCTT
Organism: Cossypha heuglini; assembly: GCA_027576195.1. Taxonomy (NCBI): domain Eukaryota; kingdom Metazoa; phylum Chordata; class Aves; order Passeriformes; family Muscicapidae; genus Cossypha; species Cossypha heuglini. The sequence continues at coordinate 47,490,530 of JAODKT010001744.1, forward strand.
CCCCTGGCACTGAAGTGTGTTTTACAGATTCAGCAGCACTCTGTGTTTAAATCCTATTATTACCTACCAGAATAAACAAGAAGTTTAACATGATTATTTGGGATGTTCCACTTACTTACAGCCGAATTTGTTGCTACATCTATCAATAGGTAGACCATCTATCAATTTTCTTAGACCATAAGATAGAGGGTAAGCATCTGTTAGCCTTGCTGTAATATTTAGAATGCTGCTTAATGAAATTATGCTCGTTTGGGGAGAAATCCCCTCAATAGTTTATAAAGCCTATTTCTAAATACACTAATCTCGAGAATTGTAACTTTTGGAAGATGCAGGATAGTGAGCATCACACAACAAATAGTCTTGTACAGATGCTTAAGAAGGAGGAATAATATGTGTACATCAGGAGGAGTTCCTCTGAAGAAAAAATAAAAGCTTCTGAGCACTTCAGGCATAGACTGCCTCTCCCATCCTTTGTTTATAAGGGTGAAAGACAGACCACATATTTACTTCAAATGGAATGCTTAAAAATAGCTGTGTAAAACAGGGTTGTCAAGTCCCACTGAGGAAAATGCCAAAGTCTTTTTAGAATAGGAGGATGATATCAAGTGAGGCTGCCTTATGCTTAGTACTAGCCTTCAAACATCCTGTGCTCACTGCCTGTGCTGAGCTGCAAGTAAATGAACCCCTGGGAAAGCTGAAGTATTCCTTTTTGGAGGTGTTTGGAGAGGCTGGATGGATATTTCTTCTATTTTAAGTGGGTAATGATGTTATAGTCTATCATCAGGTGACCTTTGTAATGTGACTACTTCTGCTAATTAGGTCCTGTAACAGCACCCTTTCCTCCTATGGACAGAGTGGCAAGTGTGTGACCACTTCTGGACATGAGACCATCTCAACCCCGTTGCAAGTTTTATGGTTTAATTAGCCAAGCAGCCCAGGGAGCAGAAAACCCGTGCAGGGTTACAGCAGGCTGGGTGAGGGTCAGGGGAGGGAGCAGCCTCGTGCTCACAGCGCTCTGCAGGGTGGGAACAGCTGTGATCCTGAAAGCTTTCAGCTTATCTGGCGGCTCATCCCCTCCCTTTCCGTGCCACCACCCTGCCACCCCGTCGATGCCCCTCCCAGGGGAGCCTTGGACCTCCAGAACATTCACACGGGAGATAGATGGCTCAAAAAAACCCTGTTCTATTTCAAAAATATGATTTCCTCCTAGTGGAACCATGTTTCTTGTAAGCAGTAGTCCAGAACTCCTTGAGGTCCCAGTTCTTACTGATTTTTTTGAATACTTCAAGTGAAATTTTTCACTCATTGGCACTCATTAGCTAGTTTACAGCATATCACAGTCATTATAGGGTTATTAATTGCTAATTCAACATTTAGGATTTCTGCAATTCATACAGAGTAAGTTTATCTTATGCACAAAAACTCTCTTGATATTTTCCTCATTTGTTAATTTTACAGTCATATTGCAAATTACAATTTTTCCCTGTTAATATACAAATGTTGTAATATAGCTGTTACTTTTGAAACAAAAGGTTTTGTGCAATATGGAAAGAGAAGAGGATGTATTAAAATTTTTCTAGTGGATTTAAGTTGGCTACTGACGGTAATTTTTCAAAACTCTTTCCAGCCTGAAGTCATTAGCTGGCTGGTGATAAAGTCAGCCTCTAATTTTGGTTTTCTTTTGTGGTTTGAACTTCTGGGACTGTGACTCTTTTTCCATTTCATTCTTACAAACCATGGAACAGAGATAATGTAATAATGCACAAAAAAACCCCTGTTCTTTGTTGGGAAAGCTGCAGTTTAATGTGATCAAATTAAATTCAGTGCTGAATGCAACTGTGCTTATAGATTGTTTTTAGCTGCTATTAGCAATATTTAACATTTTCTCATGCAAGGTGCTCAGATAGACAGACTCTAGCAAGCCTTTCTACCTTGTTAAGATTCCAAGATATAGGTATTAAGATACTTTATGTATATATCATAATCCTACAGAGAAAATTTTGATACCTGACTAGGACTGTAGTATCTCTGTGTTTAAAATCATGTAATATTATCAGCATGGAATAAGAAGTCCATGAAAGTTGATGTGATGCCGTGATGTGATCTCATACAAACACTTGCATCAGCTGGGTTATTGTAGTAGAAAAAGTAATCCTTATACCAGCTATTGCAACAACTTTATGCTGTTTATGGTAGTTTACACTTCCAAACCTAAATTTCATTCAGAGAGAGCTAGAGTTGTGTTTTGGTTTTCTATGATGGCTTATCACATGGTTCCATTAATTTTCATCATGATTATTTTTAAGTTCTATAGAATCATAAAACCTTATAATGGTTTGTGTTGGAAGGGACCTTAAAGATAATCTAGTGCCAACTTCCCTGCCATAGATAGGGAAACCTTTCAGCAGACCAAGCTGCTGAGAGCCCCACACATCCTGGCCTTGAATACTGCCAGGGATGGGATAGCCACAACCCTGGGTAACCCTGCTTATGGTGCCTCACCACCCTCACAGTAAAAACTTCTTTCCCAATATCCAATCTCAGCCTGCTTGCTTTTTGTTTGTTAGTTTGAGGCCGTTCCCCTTGTCCTCTCAATAGATACACTTATAGATAGTCTCTATCCATCTGTCTTGTAGGCTCCCTTCAGGTACTGGAAGAATCCAGTTATGTCACCTTGAAGTCTTCTCTTTTTATAATAGCAGAGTTTATCTTTATGTAATAGCACAGGAAACAAACAAACAAAAAATCTGCCTTTTTACAAAGAGGTTTTTTGCTTTTGATGGGGAGGTAGCTGGCACTCTAAACTGGCTGCAGCAATTTACAAGTAAAACCTGCAAAAATGGGTGTGATATTAATTGTACCTCCTCAATGAACAACACCTATGATCTTCAGTATTCCTCAGAAATTCAGGCATCTATTCTGTTAAACTTCTGATTGAAAATTGGCCTTACACACAAAACCCCCTCTGACTAGTGTGTGTGGGTTAGAGTTGTCAGCTCTAGTTAGATATAATAGAAACAAACTGTATTATGCTTCAGAGAACCTTAAATTAGGAAATCAATGCTGTCTTGAAAAGTGGAAATTTCATTGTCTCTACTACCATGTTCCTGTGGACATAATTGAACCTCATCAGGGAATTCTATTGTCTATGATAGATCCTATCTTGCAGAATGTGTAAAAAAAAATCTGAGTATCATTAGATATTACTTCAGTGCTTGAAATCTTTTTGGGCTGTCACCTTGGAAAAACAGTAATAGTTTTGGACCAGAATTTTCAAAACTGACTTTAACATTCACTTTTTCATCTTGTCAAGTGGGGCCCAATTTTCTGATATTTTCTGAACAATGTTTTTTGAGTTTAGACATCCTTGAGGTTATATTTCCTTTAAAGCCTTAAATCACAGCTTTACCTCTGAAAACTATTCTTTTTAGATATCATATTCTGATTTTTTTTTAAACATTATTCATCAGTGTCAGTCTAAGTCTGACCTGACACTCATCTGACCTGATTACTGGTGTTGCTTTTGCTATTGTTTCCAGCCAGTAGCACTTTCCTGTTCTCAAAAAGAGAGTGTTTGCTGATATGAATAAATATCATTCAATGCTGAGGTGACCCTGTGGACATTTTTCCTGGTTTTTTTATATTCTTAGATTTTAAGAAGCAGATTTTTACTTCTCCTTCAATATTCTAAGTACATCTCCAGAAATATTTCAGAGAAAATTTGGATAGTTTAACAAGCAATTAATTGGCTTGACATATGGAATAAATTTAATGTATTAGCATCCTAGACTTAATCTTCTGTCCTCCAGCCCTTGAAGAAGTGCTATATGACATGTGCACACCTCAGGTCACTTCTTCTGACACCTTGGAAGATACCAGATATATTCATCTACAATTCCAGTTTTTTTCCAACACAATTGATTTTATTTCCATCACTGAAAGATTTCTTCTGTAGACCAAGAGCTAATACTTCTTACACATTCAGTTTTGGTATATCTACTGTTTGGGTTTTGCTTTACTTCCTTTGCTTCCTTTGGTGTTCCCTATGTCTAAAACTTGCATGAAGTGCAGACTATAATAATCTTGTTTTTCCCTTTTACCAAGCAGTTTTAGACAGATGAAGCCTGTGAGGTATTTTAAGTGTCAACAAGCAGCACGGGGCTGAACTCAGCGGATAAAAGTGTAATGATGAATGGAGACCAGAAACTTGTGTTTCCCCAAGGCTGCAAAAAAACTGCAGAGCTGCCTGCTGAGAGCCTTGTCTGCTTGGGCAGTGCCTTCCTCTGAGCACAACACAGAATAACCACTCAGCTTGAAAATGCCACAAACTGGGGTGCTGGGGTGACCTACTGCATGTGAAAGATTCTGCTGGGGCCTACACACAATTATGGCCTATCTTCATTTCTGTTTTTAGCTTCAGTAGCACTAGACACTCTCTTAGTAAGTAAATTAATAGATACTATGAAATTAAAACTGAAGCTGCTACAAATCTAGATAATGATGATAGGAATGTTCCCATCCATCATATTTTACGTCTATAGGCACATAACTATGCGTGTATGCAAATACACATGTCACATATACAAATGTATGCAAAATTATACATGCTAAATATTATAAGTTTACTCAATTGCATTCTATTGTAATCAATAATAATTTTTGGTTCAATTTTAAATAGAGATAATCATATAAATCACCACATTTTTAGGACATCATTGCACAGATATATATTATTGATTAATAATGTTATTCTAGGTCCCTCTACAAAATGCAGATATCAAATCCATGTGCATGATTTTTGTCTTATTTGGAAAGTGCAAAGACCAGCTCTTAGTGTTCAATATTTAAGATTTCAGGGTAATGTCTAGAATTTCATATTCATAATTTCCATGAAGTTTTACTGCTACCTTGTACCAAAACAGAGTTTTCTCTTGAAAATAAGGATTCTTGGTTATAAACAAATGATTTAACAAAAATCAATCCTGAAGTAAAAACCCCAAATCTCGATTGAGAACTCTAGCTTTATCCACACAGCTCTTAAACCTGAAGCAATATTACTGTCCTTAGTACTGAAAAATAAGTGTTGTCATCAAATCTATTATGTAAACACAAAATAAACTCTGTGACTCTTCAGTCCTTCCAAGAGCACAGCTGCACTGGACCAGTTTAGGGTGATACAGCTAACCTGTGGGAACTATATGCCAGGGAATAAGGAAGATCATGCCTTTGGCAAAGTCCTTTCTTTGTATTAATTGCATTCTGAGCAAACAAACTTATGAGAGAAAGACAGTAATGTTTAAAAGAAACCCATGAAAGTCTAAATTGAAGGCAAAAATTGTTTGAAAAAGAAGAGACTTGATCCTTTACATAGTTTGATGGAAAATTAAAGCAAACAATTATTTCATTCTTGCTGTCTGGTGAGACAGTGATCATTATGTAGCAGGTTTACTTTACAATCTTGACAATTAGCATTTGTCTACTTGCCGTGTGTATTAACACTCTCCAGTAGAGGCTTTAGTCAAGTGGAAAGAAATTGTTAAGTCCTTGCTCTGTTTCAATTTGATATTTGCAGATTGCCTTGTGGAATTTCACTGTTTTAGCACTGTCATATATTTTCAAGTTCTGTTAAGATTGGTCTGTGGCTTGGAACTTATTTTTGTTTTGAATTATATTATATATTTTATATTTAAATATTCTTACATGATCAGTTGAAAAAATCTGTAATCTTACACCTTCTGAAGTCACTCTCCTAGAAAAATTACTGCTTTGATTTAATATTAAGTATATTTTCAAAATTGACTACATTAATTTGTCTTTTGTTTCTTTGTTTTGTAGGAAAAGATACCTCTCCTACACTGTAAGTCCCACATACAAGCCAACAACAAAAGTAGTGTAGTAGTGGTGTAGTCTAATATCCCAAATGCAAACCTCTGTGGCACATGCACTACATTAATTTATTCAACCTACATCTGTCTCTAAATGAAGACGTCTTAGAAATTACCACGGAGGACGAAAGTGTTTGATTCTTATGCAGGCTGGGAACAGCTTCAAAAATCATGACTGCTCTGCCTCAGGTCGCATGGCACTCAGCCTCTGAGTTTGGAAGGAAGGAAGGGCTTGGTGATGTCCACATGAGTCCCAGTGCCATTCCTCAGGTGGTCTCAGTTTAGTGGTGCCATATGAGCAGCTCCCTGGGAGCTGAAAGACACTCAGGTCCAAAAGTGCTTTTAGTCATTGGAGTGATGAAGTGGTCTGAAGGAACCAGCACCCCTGGCAAAGCATTCCCAATGCGTATGAGTGTGCCTCTGCTTTGGAGCAGATGATGTTTGGTAACTCTCTCCAGCTGTAAAAAGTGGTTTTGATGGTCTGATCTTGGGGTTTTCCTTGATTTTGAAAGAGTCGATGCTTTGCCCCATCATGTATTAACACTGCTAACACTGAGTGTTCTAACACAATACATGTGTGCTCCTAGTCCTTCATTTTCCCAGATCTTTCGTATATCTGAATCCACGAGATCAAAATATAGAATCAGAATATCCTGAGTTGGAAGGGACCCACAAGGATTCTCAAAGTCCAAGTCCTGGCCGTGCACAAGACATCCACAAGAATCACAATATGAGCCTGAGAGTGCTGTCCAACACCTTTTGAGTTCTGTCAGGCTGGTGCTGTGACCACTTCCCCAGGGAAGGACAGCTGATTTGGGAATATTGGAATTAATTGAAAAATTCATCATTGTCACAGTCCGGTATAGGTGGGCTGCCATGCACATTATTTGGTAGTCTTAAATCTTGTGATTGTAATACCTTCATCTTAAAGGTCTGAAAGTTCTTTTTTCCTTAAAAGATGTATTCTCATAATTATGCATTTTCTTGGCATTTCCTTTACAAATTCTTTAAGATTTTCAATGGACATTAATAAGCTTTTAACAAGATCCCAAAGATTAAAGCTAAATAATTTTATGGTCTCCAATTCTCTGACTTAAATCTTAAAAAAATTGTAATTACCTTTCTTTTTCTTTACTCATCTAAAACCTTTTTATAGGTTATAAATGCCCCTAATTACCAAAAGCTTTTAATTTTTTTGAAAAATAGGTTGGAAATTTTAGAAAAATCCGAATCTATATGATTATATTAGGATGAATGCTAAAAACTATTTTATAAAGTACCAACTTCAAATGTTATGAAAGAACATCCAAAAGAATGAAGATTATTTTTTGATGTTATCTTGTCAATTCAATATAAGGTAGAAATATACAAATTCTCACATCAGCAATTTACAAGTTAACATTTAGTTCAAAGGAACTTGGATATGTCTTTCTTCTCTGAAAGGATTGTTTTACAGAGCAAGTAGGTCTACTTTTTCCAAGAGCTTGGCATGTTCACAATGTAGACTGCATTAATATTGGAAATGGGCTGAAACAAAACCTTCACTGTGATAGTCCCAAAAGGTATGATAACAATATCTTTTGGTTTGAATCTAATGCATTTTCTAATGGAGATAAACTAAAATATTGACCTCTGTGGAACTTGGGTTCAGAGATGATTCCTTTTTATTCAGCACCATCAATGATCACATCACATTAATAAAGATTTCTCTTTGCACTGCTTTAGTTAACCTTCTGTGCAAACAGTAACTTTACTTCAAAAAAGTACTAGGGAAATAAAAGCCATGTTAAATTCTGTCCCATCTTGTTTAATAGAATAAACAAGAGGAGTTTGTTGGTTGACAAATGGCTGACCAAGAGTGGTTAGTGTGCCCAGGTAGCCAAGAAGGCCAAGGGCACCCTGGCTGCATCAGCAATAGTGTGGCCAGCAGGAGCAGGCACTTGACTGTCCCTGCTGTAGTGAGTGCCAGTGAGGCTGTGCCTTGGGTGCTGTGTCCAGTTTTGGACTCTGATGACAAGACAGACCTTGAAGTGCTGGAGCATGTCCAGAGAGGGGCAGTGGAGCTGGGGAAGGGTCAGTAGCACAAGTCCTGAGGATCTGGGGGTGTTTAGCCTGGAGAAAAGGAAGATGAGGAGGGACATTACTGGTCTGTGCAACTAGCTGACAGAAGGGTGTAGCCACGTGGGGGTTTGCCACTTCTTGCATGTGACAAGCAACAAGGGGAAATGGCCTCAAGTTGTGCCAGAAGAGCCTTAGATTAGATATTTGACAAAAGTTTCTTCATGGAAAGGAAGAACATAGGAACAAAGGACAAACCACACAGCAAGGTGGTGGAATCACAGTCCCTAGAACTGTTAAAAATCATGTGGATATGGTGCTTGTGAAAATGGTTTACTGATGAACCTGGTTGTGGAGCTAGGACTTGATGATTGCAAGTCTTTTCTGACCTTAGAAATTCTATGATTCTATGAATAAAATAATTTTAATGCATATCTTTGCGAATACCTTATCACGTATTTAGAAAATATAAGATAAACAGGGAAATCACAAATAACACATCCTCACTTTAAAAAGCTTGTTTCTTTCTTTGAACCTTATTTTGGATTCATCCTTATATATGGAAGACAATTTACATTCTCTATTTGCAAAAATGTATTATCATAATACTATTGCATGAGAAATTGTTCATCCTTTTATGCAGACTTTTTGACTGTGTATCTTTAGCTTTAATGCCTTCCTACTTTTAAGCTTAATTTGGTCCAGAAAGGAGTGTTAGCAAAATTACCCTATGCAAAGCTACATTAATGACAACTCTAGCCTAGATGAAATGAGAAAATTAAAAACAAAAATTCCAAGAGAGTCAATATCTGACTCCTAGACTACTTTGATTAACATTAGAAACAGCCTTTTAAGCCATCTGGATGTCACTTAACATACAAATATAAGAAATAAATACTTCCACTTTTTAAAAGTTCACATGAAAATCTTTCGCTTTTTAGAAGTTCATATGAAGATTTTCTATGGTTTCATTCATTTCACCTGAAATTGCAATTCCATCTCCAAGTTATTGGGGGCAGGGGAGAAGTTTAAGCAAACCTGTGCCCATAGGAATTCTTACAAGAATTCATTCTGCATGTTTTGATTTTTTTTTTTTTTTTTTTTTTTTTTTTTTTTTTGGTTCTGGGTTTTTTTTTCTTTTGTTTGTTTGTTTGGCTTTGTTGTTGTTGGTGGTGTTGTTTGTTTTTGGTTTTGTTTTGTGTTTTTTGTTTTGCTTTTTTAGCATAAAAATTACTCTAAGGTATTTTAAAGAAAATATTACCATATAAAATTCAAATCAGTAAATTTTAGTGAAGAATTATTTTGATTTCAAAATACTGAATATACAAAGTATAAATATAATTTTAATAGTACTATTTATCCAGTCAGGAATACAAAATAATCTGTACAAATAATACATACGAAAGGTCAAATATGTTGAAACACCTCTGGTTTTACATGTCAACTCCACAGCATATTTTCTGAACTATTTACAAGATAATAATTACTTTCAGAAGAGTCTCTACAAATAACTTAGGAGAACAGATGCTCAATCTTTTGATAAAAAATTTTTGTAAAGGTTTCAGCTGAACTGAGAAAAACCTATTGGTCAAAAAATATTGTCAATTTTCAATTAATGCAAACAATAACATTTGCCATGTTTTGCATTAAAATATTGAGATGAGTTTTGGTAGAGGATCATAAATCATTCGTAACTCATCTGAAAGGATGTGGAGGCTTATGAACTTTCAAGATCTTTTTAATGAAACTGGCCAAATTCCAAATTTACAAGCACACACAAATCTATATTTATTTTGGTTCACACTGTAATCACATCCATTCTTCAAGAGATCAAATGATTTATGTTGAATCATGTCCTTGAAGCTGCACCATTTAGAAGCAAGAGAAAAAATCAGTGTCTCATCTGTAGATTACCTGATTCTTTTGAAGTCAAGTGATATTTTCTGCATGGCAAATACTTTTGTGAAAACTGCTTATGCCTGTGTTAATATTTGAATATGTTGACACAGTTTAACTTTTTCATACTTTGAATTTCATCTAAAAAATACTCATAAAAGTAAAAGCTCAGTAATTATCATTACCCACATTGCATTCAAGATAACTACAACTGATGTATATAGCATCTTTTATTTCTTTTGTCTTTAATGACAAAAGAAATAAGCTATAAATGCTTTAAACTGTGAACATAAATAATTTTTTCTACTGAGCTAGAGCATTTATTCTTAATGACATTTTTGTCAGAGTTACAAATGAGAAGCCAGAATTTCTTTTACTTTTTTTTTGTTGTTGTTGTTTTTGTTGTTTTGTGTGATTTTTTAGGTGGAAGTTTTTTGGCTTTTTTCCCAGAGGGATATTATTCCTGTAAGGAATAAACATCAGAAAAAGAAATGAAATCCATATTAAATGGTTCAATTTAATTTAAACTTTCACCAAATTGCCTTTATTATTCCACCTGTTTTTCTTGGTGAAACGAAGCTCCCTTTGTTAATAAGATCAAAATAAGTCATCCCATTATACCAGCTCTAACCTAATAAGTAAAATATTTGCACACCTCCTCTTCAGGTTTTTCCGAATAATTTTTTTATCACGGCAATAAAAATCTCGTGTGGAATAGGGGTCATATCTGGGTACTTTAAGAAGCAAAAATGAATGGGGAGACCTGTCTGTAATTCCACACTTCAGGGAAGGCTAATTGGATGTGTCCTCAAGGCAGGGACAATAGGAGGTGCCTTCTCCCACTCAGGCTTCAGTGCAGTTCTCAATAACATTACCATGTTATCTTGTTATTTAAATGCTTCCTCCAATAATTTTTAGCAGGCTTCATTCATGGATCTCTAACTATTGGAAAATAGCAAGGTTGCAAGAGTTGCTGGAAAGATGGCATCCCGAGCCTATCTTAAAAATTTTGGAAATATGAGTCCAATATTTGAGGAAATACAGAGTGGTGGTGTGATTTTTTGCAGGCACTAGGACAAGCTAGACATTACCACCAAGCCATGAATTCTTGAACTTTAGCAGTCTGGCCTTCACAGTGCATGAAAACTGCTTTGTCTAGACACAGCACAATGATGTAGAGACACATTTCCTCTGTGAGACCTCTGCTTTAACAAACACGTTTGTTTGCTGCGTCTTCTAAATTTGTATTTGTGCCTGCATCCCACCATTTCAGTTTTTCTTCCTTACCCAAAAAAAAAAAAAAAAAAAAAATGGAGTGCAAATATTTCAGGAATGCATTCTGTCTTTCAGTAAGTGAGAAAACCCATTAAGGCTCTATTACAGCTGTATAAATAATTACGAATGTAAAGAAAACAGGAGAAGCTCCAGAAGAGCGTGGAAGTTGGTGTGTGCTGCTTGGGATGCAGCAGAGCACCCTGAGAGGGGTCAGGAAGCTCGACCCTTCCAAGGGGTAGAATCCCTGAGGGAAGGAGGACCACAGTGGGTCAGAGTTTCTTCAGAGAGCTTGTGTAAGAAAGAAATTTACAGCAGGGCTTTGAAGGGTCACTTGGCTTGAATAGGCTTGGCCAGCCAGCAGGAAATCACACTACTTTTGTAGTTATCTCTGCCATAAATTACACAGCTGCTACTGGAGCACCTTTCACTGAGGAAAGCAGCATCTCCCCTGTTTCCCTAACCTGCCATATTCACTCGTGGTTTTTGTAGGAATGCATGACTCATATTATTTGCTGGAAGAAAGGACCAAAGTGATAGAGTTTGCAAACTACAAACTATTGTGGGAACATTTATTGTTTCATAGAATATTTTTTCACAGTGCATGTAGACAACAACCTGTGGTTTTCTGTGCCTAGAAACAGCAACTGTGAAGGCTTCTACGGTGACAATAGCATCATTTAATCACAAAAGGCCTTATTCTGCACTGTCTCTCTGTTGAAACCCAGAAAGCCCTTTCTCTGGAGTCTCTTTGAGTAGTCACAGTCGAACCCTGCTGTCATAAAGCCTGACAGCTTTGCCCCAACTCATCTGAAGCAGATGTGTTCTAATAAACAATTATCTTTACCTTCAAATAACTGCCTCCTGCTTGAAAAATCTTTTCTTAATAATAACCCAAATTAATATAGAAAAATAAAATATAATTTTTTAGAAAATAATTTCTGTGGTCAATAAAAGGGAAAGTATTGTTAATAATTTGTACATGATGGTCCCCAAAATGCTGTAATGTGCTGCCTTAAGCTGGCAGATATTTCATTATGATAAAGAGACAATGCTTTATTAGAAAGTATAGGAAATACCTATTTTTTAGGTTTCACTGAACTTAAAAAAAAATACTCAATATGATGTGAATATTTCCAGAAGCCTGGACATCACTTTTAAGGCCTTCTTTCTTGATAGTAGGTGTACTGTTTACATTTCATGGAGGTTTATTGGCCAATATGGCTCATATTATTTTAGTTGCCCTAAGTCAAATGTACAAACTTTGGAATTGGTCACAAAGGCAGTTAAAAGTATAGTTCATGGCAACACAGAGGAAATGTATTTCCTCTTTAGAGATTTCCTTTTTGAATCATGTAGAAACTATTGATTATATTTCAAAGGCAGGTTTTTTTTTTTTAATACATGCCAGTGACTTCATCTGTCTAGTGCTGTCTGAACTTCAAACAGATTTGGGAAATACAGTAGATAAAAGGAATTTATGAGAAATAAATTATGCTGCAAAAATGGCAGAAGTCTTCACCCAAAAGAAGGGTCCTTTAAAGGAAAGAATGGAAAGAATAACCTTTTCCCTCCTTTTTGATAATGGGGAAGTTCAGAATTAAATATATGTGTCTTAGTAAATAATTTAAATTAGAGGGTTATGATAATAATTTTCAAATTATACATGAGAATCTGTCCATTTTTTGTTATTATTATGAAAATTTATATCTTTTCTTATTTGATTGTGTGTTTTCAATCTTTACTGGTTTAGATTTTTCCATCCAGAAAATGCTCACATCTTCAAAAAGTTGATGTGCACCTTCCTTGCTTTGTCTGATGACATGAATAGAAAGACTTGAGGAACCTTGGGGAGGCACTGGCATCTTGTGCAGTGTTCACTGTTTGTGATCAGAGAAAATTCCTGCAGCATAATGCACACAACCAAGATCTTGACAACAGAGAGGGCATCCTGGGCAGCTGCGCACCCTGCTCTAAGTTAGACAAAACAGGAAGAAGAAGACACTGTCCCAGGTGACTGGCTTCTCACTAATCCCCTGGGAAAGCAGAGAGATGCAGCTCTCCCTCCTGCAAGGTCTGATGCTTGTGCCTGAGCCTGGCCTCAGGAGGAAGTGGAGATGTCAGAGTCCAGGTGTGGGAACCTTGATAAGGAGTGCCAGGAGCAGCCCTTCCCATGGACACTAGTGCAAGCACGTGATGTGTTCTTCTGGCAGAAAAGTAGGTGCTTCTAGTACTCATCAAAGTGTTGGCACAAAAATATTCTGAGATATTAGTAAAGATTGCTAAGTGGCAATAAAATTGTTGAGGGTGTTTGTTTTCATCACTCACTAACAAAGTTAAAATTAAAAGGATTTCTGTTAATTAATGAATTAATTGAGAGCACCAAAAAGACCACAGGATTTAAATTAAACATAATTTAGTTTATTTTGGGGTGGGAGTGAATTTCTGTAAAAATATGGTTGTGTGGGGATGAAGAATTCATCTTTCAGAACAACATGAAAACAAAGAATTTCTTGAGCTAACTCTAAGGGAGAAATATCTATCAACTATCCTATTCCAAATTAATTTGGTTTTATATTACTAAAAGTCCATTTTTCAGGGCTATTTATACCAGGGAATTGTTTCTTCAACATTATGGCAGCTTGTCTGTTTTGGAGGAGGAAGGGTCAAAAAAATGGCATAAAGGAAAAGCATTGTTGCTCTGAGCAGATGGGATTCTCCTGCAGTTTTCCACATTTCAACCACTCCCTAGATTTCCTGCTTTAGCCTCTGAATATTCAGGCAGAGTGAGAGGCTGTAGGAGAATATGAACAGTGGCATTCTACTGGATCCACGCTGACTAGATGTGTCCAGTCTGCTAGCTCTCCCTGTTGGTTTGACATGGTTGACTTGTGATTTCTTGATTATGATTTGTTTTTCCACCTAGGCTCCTTTTTGAGGAAGATTTCCTTTCAAGTGGCATCTACATCCATGAAGGTACCTTTAAATTTGCTTTTAGTAAAGTAGGTGGCGAGGGAAACTGACAGATAAAATTACCATGTTATTGGAAAAACCCAGATACATGTACTTTTAGTGAGAGGCAGTACTTCAGATGCCTTTTTACTGACAGGATTAAAATGTGACATTTGTCCTTTGCCTTTGCCACACTGGTTCAGATGGTTTTCAGTGCTGCTAAAGAAAAAAATGAAAAGGTGGTAGTCTTATCTTCCAAGACCATTGAGAGATATCTGCTAAACTACTAAAGTGGATACAAATGAGTAAATCTCATGCACATTTGTCCAACTCCTCTACCAGATGTTATCAAACTACTTCAGGGAAAATATAAGTACAAAAAATCCCACAACTTCCCTATGACAGGAAGGCAGGAATCTCTCTCTAGCATCACTTGGTTATAAGTAATGAGTCCAGGATGCTTTCTGGCACTCAAAATTACAAAGGTGTGTACCCATGCTGCACCTCAGTGAAGCATGTCAGAATAGTGCCACATGGCTCAGTCTTGCCCCACAAACCCAAAATCCCAAAAGTTATTTGCTGAGTCATCCTAGCCCTCTGGCCAACGAGCAAGATGAGAGGCCATACTCTGAAAGGCAGCTCTTGAAAGGCAACCAAACTCTCAAAGGCAACTCTGAAAGTCCACCAGGTCAGGAAATAGTTCTGGACAGAAAACACTTCAGAGTTTTACCTTTTATGTCCCACTTTGAGCATTTCGGGCTGTTTAATTTAATGTTCTTCTGGAAACACTTAAAAAGTTGTGAATCTCCAGCCTTCACTCTTATCCAGTCAAATTTTTTTATTCTCTTTTTTTTTCAACTGTTCTTGTCCTCAAGGTTATAGTCAATTTTCTTCATGAGGTGAGACATCTGTTATTTCCTAAATGAGTACCTATCCCTCTGCGTTAAATGGGTGTAATGTAGCATGTAAGAAGTTGGGACCCTTTATGATAAGTTTTTTTTGGTTTGTTTTTTTTTTCAATTTGTCTCATAAGGGCAACATTTTGAGTCTTCCTTCATGTCTTTACTTCAGAGGTTGGCATGTTAGGATTATGAAATTAGAAAAGCTCTGGTTAGATCAAAAAAGATGGCAAATAAGTACACTAAGTGCATAAAATCCTTCCATTCAACATATATATGTTTTACTTGAGAACAGCATCACTGACTTATAGCATGAGATCAATGTAATTTACACTGCTTAAGTTTGTTCTACCTTGGTTCTACTTATTCCCTCGTAGCATAAAATAAAATAAATCTTTATGTTTCTCAATAAATGAACTCCTGACGTCTTTCTTATCAAATCAGTCTGACACTTTTCCTTTTCAAGCCTGACATGCCATTAAATTGATGTGTAAAGATTTTAAAAGCCTCAAAACCCAGCTTATTTTACACATTTCTTAATGGTATAATGTAAAATTGGCTTTTAAAAATTGAGACACTCTTATCACATGTTTTAATTCTCTGTCTTTAAGGGGTGCAATGTTTCATTTTTTAATCTGTCAAAGTGACTGCTTCACTCATTAGTGAAGTGATTTGTCTATTGATGGAAATGTATAGCCACTGTAACCATGAAAATTCAACATTCTTCCTCCTGCCTCAGGATATGTTTATTTTGAAACTAGAACTACACTGAGCTTCATTCATACAATATTTACATGGAGCTAATTATGGATACCATGAAATTTATAGCCTTAATAATAATGTTGACTATTCCACCTACAATTTGATAATTTCTTGGTTTTCTTCTAAAAAAAGTATTTGTTTTGAATTCAAAAAGTTACATCTAATATGCCCTGAAGAAACCCAATGTCAATGAGTGTAATGAATCTAATAAAAAATCCATGGATATGAGGGTTTTTTTGGGAAAGGTTTAGAAGTTCTGAAAAGAAACCAACGACTATCTCTGTCACCCTTTCTTTTCAAGAAATTGTATGAGAAACAGAGATGACTTTCAAAGCCTTTGAGCTTGTGTGCTGTTGGATAAGACATTGGAAATGGCAGAAGTAATAATTCCAAGCAGATGCAGCCAGGGCCCATTATGTCAATAAGTAAGTGCAATTAGGTAGCAGAGCTTGAGTGAAGAATCAGGGTTACAAGCAGCCCTTTTGGGCTATGTAGCAATACTCCTGCTGGTGTTGAGTGAAGTCATCAGTACATTCACAAAAACTGAAACTGGATCTGTGTACAGAGATACACCCAGAAACAAATAAGTTGTGTTTTAAATCCTGGCACAATACAGTAACTGTAGTTATTGAGTAGTGTAATTTTGTTTAAATGATGGCTCCCAAATCTCTCCAGGGACATTTCCTCATGCAAGCACTTGGTAGAAAACATATCTAGAAGCCACAAAGCTTTGATTGTCTAATTACAGTAGCCTCATCAAACTGGAAACATTTCTTTAATCATCATAAAAAGAAACATTCTTAAACACAAAACTCCATTTGTATAGCATTAGGAAATGTGAGGGGTTGGAATGTCCCATATTTTGCTTTAGGATTTTATATAGAATTTGTCAGAGTTATTTTTCACTCAACAGTCTTCTACATACATTTACAGATTTACCCCAAGTGAGTAAAAACACACAATAACCATAAAATATCTATTGTCTTGTGAAAGGGAATACAACACACAACAATTTCTCTTCAATCACAGTGAAAAAATATATAGTCTTCTGGTAATACTCAATATTACTATCATGACAACTGTTACAGAGTTGTCTTCATCTCCATTTCTTTTTTGAGGATGAGGCAGAAATAGTTTGGTTAGATTTTTGGTTTGCTGTTTTGCCTTTTTTCTTTATTTTGTCCTTGTGTTCATACTTAAGTGGGTGTGTTCATAATTTTCTCAGATAAAATTAATTTAGAGAAATTACTTTGGCCTTTAGCTATCTATTTTATTGGGTTTTTTTTACTTTTTCAAGTGTAAGCCCTCCAGTAAAGAGCCAGCATATGTAAAATTTCTGTCTATTGCAGTGAGATTTCTTTTAAAATTTATTTTTACCTAGTTCAACATATACTGGGGAGGACCAAGGAGCAAGACCATAAGTCATAAGGCAGGTGTTGCTCTTTTGTGGAGAAATTCATTATGCCCTGGCATACTACTCTCTGGGTCTCCTTAGAGAACAATGAGAGAGACACACAAAAGAGAGTGTTGAGTGTTCTCCAAAAATTCTTAGTAGGTGCTTTCAGCCTTGGAGTAAAATTTCATGAGGAACAGATCCCTGCCACTACACACTTAGAACTTAATCATGCTGAAAGCAACCTATTTTCTTCCTCAACACTGCTAAACTGGGTCTATGTCTTTCATCTGAGCAATTTTTTTCAACTCTTCTGATTCAGATAAGCCAAGATTAGGACAACTCTAGTCTCATTTTAGTGGAATGAAAGATTATGATTTTCAGTACAGTATTAGAAATTTAACTCAAAAAGGGCATCCCAAAATGTACTTCTTGTTCTGTTTCTCACCTGAGGAAGGTTTTAGGTAAGCAAAAGACTGTTTAATTTTCCTAAACGAAATTAATTTAGGAAAATTAAACTAATTTAGTATATTCAGAAAAAAAAAATTATTGTCTGCACACCTTACCTGCCAGTCTTGTTCTAGCTGCGAGTCGAAGATTCTTTTAGGCTCTTTCTTGATGCAACCTTTTTTTTTCTGAAACCAACAAATGCTGTGCTTTGGCTTAGCCTTGAAATGCATTGTTAAAAGTGTGTCTAGGTGCCACTGACTGACCTTCTGAAAGGGACAATGCTAGAATGCAAATTATCCACAAACTGGTGATCTTCGAATTCTTCGAATTTGATTATTTTTCTCAAAAGTTGATTTTCATTTTGATGTTTTCATAAGTCATAGGAACCATTACCTTTCTGATGGTCTTACTATGTATGTCATGTAGTTATTTATTAACAAAAATCACAGATAGCACAATTAAAAAAAAAAAAAAGCTGGCCTCTTGCATCCCACTCTTTCTGGACAGGTTTGGATTTGAATTTTGGTGTTAAAATTCATGAGAAGGATCTGGAACTGGATTTGATTTCTTAGGGCAAGGTTGTCTGCAGACGAGGATCTTGGGTATTCACAGTGATTGGATCATTAAAGAGAGCTTCCTGTGACTTGACAGATCTGGAATTTTTCCAATCAGCCATCAGCCATAAAGTTTTCGGACACTTGGATTTTCACGAGCAGCTGCTGGAGACACAATTGGATCTGACACAGAGGGAAACAGTCAGCTGACCAGAGAGAGGTAAAAGAGAAAGGATTTTCTATTAGAAGTTCAGTAAGACTTCACTACCTGAACAGAATTAGCAGTCTAATACCAGGTGGTCTTGTAATAGTTGAGGAAATTACAGATTGGGAGACTGGTGTCCACTTGCATTTTCTCTCCAACATTTCTATTTGTGCAGGCACAACTGACTTTCTATAGACAGGCATGTTACTAATCATACTTACTGGAGAGAGGCAGAGAAAATAATGTAGTCCTCAGAGATTTGCCTCACCTTTGTGTTCTCTAGTCATGGCGTCATTAAAAGCACTAATAAAGTCCCTCTGAATTTGGAGCACTACTTAGATATAGCCTTTCACTCAAAAGGAAATCAGAAAAGAGAAACGCAAAAATAATCCACATCCAATGCAGAATTTTCCTTCGGGGAAGTCTCAAGCAATTTTGTGTTATATGTGTCTCTCCAGCCAATTATAGGCATTCACTCAGCTGCTTAGGTCTGAATTTGTCAGGTTTCTAAAGTAATATATAAATCTGTTCCTGCTTGACTCCAAAACCACAGCTGGTTTTGATCAGACTCCTATAAAAAGGAAATTTCAATTAGCAGTGATCCAAACATATTCTGGAGGTATATTTTTACGGCTGCTTGACGAATAGCAGTCTTTGTTCGTAAGGGTGCGTGTGACTCTCAAACTCAAGGCAGCCAGAACTGTGAGTCATCACCACAAGCACAGCACTTTGTTGCAGAGGTCACATTCTGCCAAAACCAGAGGAATTAGCTAGCCAGATTGAATTAGCAGTTGAAACACATTAATTTATGCTACATAAATGTTATTGTGGCCCTGTGGGCGAGTACTTAGGTCATATGCTTTACGAACTATTTGCACCAAGAGGACTTTCCAGCTGTAAATCAGCTTCGAAGCACAGCTCTGCAAAGTGCTCATGGCTCCGCACTGCGCTTTCCCCTGTCCGCGCTGATCCCATCTCTTGGCACGCCGACTGCTCCCACTCTGCACGTGCTTTGCAGGATTTCCTGCAAGAGGAGTGGATCAGCAGCCAGAGCAGAGCTGAGGCTGGGTCTGGTCGAGAAGCTGAGCCCCGGCCAGTCGCCGATGACGCTTGTGGGCAGCTGTGGGTTTGTGGCTCCAGGCGTCTGGCAGCAGGCAGGGCTGCTGGAGTTGGTGCAGCTGTGTGGGAAATGGAAACCTTGGTATCTCAAGCATACGCACAGCCCAGCCCTTGACAAGGCTGTTTCTCTTCTGAGGGAGGAGGGGAATTAGATACACTTTTGACCACATCTTTTCAGAGTGAGAAAAAGTAGAAGTGTTTTCTCGCTTCAAATTATGGTAACTGAGGACACCTGCCAAGAAAGAATTATGCATAAAGATAGTGTTTTAACTTGTTTTTATGTGTTTGGATATGTCTCTGCCAAAAATCTGACAGAGCCTCATTGTTGCAGCTTTTCCATCACGAAGCCACTGACTGCACCCAGCAAACATTTCATAAATAATGAAGTAATTGGGGGCATTTAGTGTTGTCTGATCGTGTCAGCAGCTGCATGTAACGCACTCTACTTCCCAGCAATCCAGGTAAATGCTACAGCAGTGTGAGAAGGGACACAGTGCTGGTCTCCAGAGGGGGAATGGTCTTTTTAAACAAACATATTTCCCTCAGACCACTAATTCCATCTTTTTTTTTTTCTTTTTTTTTTTGAGTTATGCCTGCTTTTGGACAAAGGATTGTTTGTTTTACTATTCACTTTTGTTCAGCTCAGCAAGCGGATCCACTCCCTTGCACCACTGCTACTGTGATGCTGAATCACACTGCACATGCATTTTCCACCACAGCGCGCCTCAACACATCTCCTCTTGTATTTAAATGTAGTACAGCCACCACCTTTATTGGATATCTCCAACACCACTGTTCTCAAGGACACAACAGCCCTGTTTCAGATCCTGGACTGCAACCACTTTTACTCAGGCTCCCTGGTTTCTGGGCATGTTGATTTAGGAATCTTGGACATTAATCATGTGGTGTAAGTGACATTTTTCTTCATGCTGAATATTTCAGCAGGATCACAAAAGGAATGTTTTTATTACATTAAATATTCATAAAATCATGCTAAAATAGTTAAGAGGATGTGAAATAGATGAAGATTTAAAAGCATAAATATTTAATATTTTAATAAGTTTTCATATAATTTTTTTTTCATGAACCTAGTGCTGTTACCATACAGCTGTTAGTTGAATAAGGAAACTATTATTCTTTTAAGTGTTTTCTATTATAAATGAAATAGTTTACTTAATAGCAATTTTGTTTTGCTTAGCTTCTGAAAACGACAAAATATTGAGGTCTGAGAACTGCCAGCCCTGCTTGTGTGAGTGATCTCCATTCACCTTGCTGCTGAAACGCTCCTGTGTTGACTGCTTTTAGTGCAGGATCCCTTTCACAATTACAGGATTGCAAAATGGCTATTAAAACTCCCAGAGTGTAATTTTTCTGCATAAATACGTTTTTCTAGAAAGTAAATAAATTATCCTCTGAAGTGAGATTGATTTTCAAGGATGATGAATCCATATGTTTCTCATGAAACCTGTCTTCCAAAAACTCATGGTAGGACGAAAAACATATTTATTTTTCTTCTTTTCTTTCAAATCTCCCTTCTTAGTGTGAGACTAGAACCTCTGCACATAGCATGGGGTGGCAATGGTTATTGCTTCCTAAGAAATTGTTTCATCAATAGAAGCCGTAGACTAGACGTTTGCTATGTTTCATTAATTGCGTTAAGGAAGTAGGGATATGTATGACAATTATTTGGGAAGCTGTGTAAAAAGATAGGCAGGCAAACTCTTATAATCCACTTATAACTCACAGAAGCCAAAGGGCTGAACAAGCCTATTAAACAAGCTATACGCCTGTCTGTTTGGAGGAGCTGTCAAATCATGAATCTCTGCACAGTACCTGAGGCAAGTCTGTTAGGAAAGATGTTTTGTAGCAGATTTCTGTTCTATTAAGTATGGACAAAAAGTAGAATAATTTAAAATGTGTCAATAACTCAAGGCAAAAATGGGTAATGCAAGAAGCAACATCTTCTTGTAGTCAAGCATACCCAGTGGTAACTAGTAGGTGGAATGCTACTCATGGAATCAGAAATAATGATAGATAGATTTTTGATAGATTATATGGAAGGTTTTTAGCAAAAATATCCCACTGCAGTTTGTTACTGTGGTGTCTCTCTGGAATTCAGATTTTGTCTTTAAAAATGGAAATTATAATTATTTTCTGTCATCTTTTCCTAGGAGAGAGGCTGAAAACTTGGCTTCATTTTCAGCTGGGTGAATCTATAGCAGGGAAACATTTTCACATTTTACTACTGGAAGGGAATGCACTGTTTCTTCATCTCTTCAGGGCATACGTGCTTCTGGATGTGGTCTCTGCAATGCAGTGCACTGAGAAGAGTAGGTGGTGATAGAGGTTTAGCATGGAGTTTCATGGAATCTGATGACTTGCCTCATGCTCCCTCTCGCTGATGGGGTCACATTGCCCTCAGCCCCAGACTGTGCACTGATGAGTGGAGTCTATGTGTGCTACAGTCTGCTTCTGATGGCACATTCCAATCTGTGAACACGCAGCATCAATTTGGTCCAAGTCCTCCTCTTTCAGGTATGTTGCAACCATGGCAGGGGTTTCTCCAAATCTATGCTGTTGGGCAGGGCTGTGGCCTGATCCTGCTTTGGACTGGCAAGCGTGCACCAGAGAGAGTGCACAACATGGGCCAGGTCTGGGGGGAAAAAAAAATAATAAAAGAAAATATAATATAATTCAACAGATAGTTTTTACTGATTATCTCCAGGGGATGAAATCCACTAGCCTGATATTATGTTCCTCTTTTCAGAACCAATGTTTTCCACCTCCTGGCTCTAACATGCCCCATGGCATTCTCTTCAGTTGTATTTTTTCTGTGTCCTTCCTGATGCTTTTCATGGATATTGCTTGAACGAGGAGAGAAATACACCCCAAGAAGGCTGGGGAAAAATGGTAGGAGGCCTGTGCTAATGGTTATACTTGAAATGTCTAGTGACATAGCAGAAGCTTTAATTAAATGCTCTATATTTAGTATTTTTTGGCAGTTATGATTGATTTATTATGTGTTACAGCGGGTCTTGATTTACTCCATTTCATTTATACTACTGCTTTGTTTTTGTCGCTTATGTGTGGCATATTTGTCATAAGTTCTTGTGGTTTGCAGTTTTTGAGTTACACTGTGAAAAACACACACTCTACGGCTTGAAACCAGGTGTTTCAATATGAAAGCAAATCACTCCGAGATTTACACAAACTAGTGGTTTAGCAACCCACAGAGTTTGTTAAAATGTATTTGTACTAAGAGTTTTTTTCTAAGAATGGTGGTGTCTCTCTGCAATGAATATTCAGATAGGTAATTATGTATCATATAAATTAATTGTTTTTATGTTTTTTAATATGCTTGCCCTGAATCCTACGCCAATAATTTCAATTCAATACAAAATCAAAAGTCCTAACAATTTTAACTGTGAGATTTATTCACTTTGGTCCTGTATTTTAGCCTAGTGGAAGTGGGTTTATGATGCATGTTAATTCACAGGGAAGAAAAATGTTCCTAGGGTGACCATTAAGTTTATAAAGAAAATGAAGCACAACACTGTTGTAATGTAAGATATCTGAGATGTTAAGTGTCAGGACTTGTGTGTTCTTGAGAGATCAATGTACTTGTTTAGCTCAAAATGCTAGTAAATTATTACAGAGACCACTCAATAGAAAAATCATCTCATCCACAGAAGCATTGAAGTGAGTATTCTGAACCATAATAAATTTCAGTATATTCATTGTGTCAAGCACACTGACAAGGTCACCAAATGCAAAGGAGGTGTTGCAAATATTTTTAGTGTGTTCATCACATAAAAGTGATGAAAATGATCATGATATCTCAGGAAGGAATTAGGTGACAGCTGGAAATTCAGAAAAACATTTAAATACTTTAATTATTGTGCATCTTTTTGGTGGCAATAATTAGTGCGGAATTTCTCCTTTTGAAAACATTTGTTTATATGTTTGTATTTTCTGAACGTAATTGGTATATTTTAATCACAAGTAATATGCTTAACATTACAAACTACCCGTGATTTTCTGAGCTTCTGTGAAACTAAGCGGAATCTGATCTTTTTTGCATAAACTTAATAATAATGATATCAGTATTAAGGTGATTTCAGTGGAGTTTCCATTGATTTCTTTTGGGACCAATATCTGGCTCCTGTTGGTAAAAGAGTCTGCCTTTGTTATAGAATTTTTATCTGCTTATGTTATAGAATGGATATTTTCATTTTCTTCTGTTTGTTTTGGAAAGGTTTTTTTTTAGTATGGTTTCAGAATCTTGTTTTTATTACTTTCCTTTCGAACAAGTCCTCCTCTTCATCTTGCCAACCACAAGGGAGGAAAATGCATCCTGGGCTGCATTAAAAGCAATGTAGACAGCAGGGAGGGAGAGGGGATTCTTCCACTCTGCTGATGAGACCCCACCTGGAACAGTTTATACAGCCCTGGGATCACTACACAGGAAGGACATGAACCTGTTGGAATGAGTCCAGAGGGAGGATACCAAGATGACCAGAGGGATGGAGCACCTCTCCTATGAGAAAAGGCTGAGAAACTGGAGGCTGTTCAGCCTGGAGAAGGGAAGGACTCTGAGGAGACCTTATTGCATCCTTCAGTACCTAGAGGGAGCCTACAAGAAAGCTAGAGGGGTCTTTTTAGTGAAAGAATGAGGGGCAAAAGCTGTCCTGGTTTGAAGGACAGGTCTCTGCCAGTAAAGGCAGAAGTTTTCCTTTAAAATAGAGACTTTAATTCCACTCTCCCCAAGTATTATAATTGTTTGAATCAAGGACTCTGAG
>JAODKT010001744.1:47514873-47555763 GCA_027576195.1 Cossypha heuglini
GCAGGTGATCGCAGAGGGGTCTGGCTCTCCTGCGTTCGGCCGCGTGGGCTGGAGACGGGGGGTCCTCCCCCGAGCTCACCGGAAACACGAGTCCCCCTCTGGAAGCACAAGAGGCCCCTCTGGAAGCCCCTCCCACCTACCCCTTTTGTCTAGAGTCATCAAAGGTCCTGGGTGTAACCCGGCCGGCTCCATTGGCATGATAATGGGAAAAATTCTTTAGATTGACATAGTAATAGGAAAACACTCAACCCTCAACAAAGACTTTGAGCTGAAGGACTTGGATAGGATATTAGGAAGAAGTTCTTTCCTGTGAGGGTGATGGCACACTGGAACAGGACACCCCAAAAAGCTGTGGCTGCCCAATGCCTTAAAGTGCTCGAGGATGGACAGGGCATTGTACAACCTGCCCTAGCAGAATGTGTGCCTTCCCACCGCAGGGCAGTAGAATGTTATAATCTTTAGGGTCTCTTCTAACTCAAACCATTCTTTGACTCTATTATTCCATGATCTTTGGTCCTGCACTTTTGAAAGATGCAATCTTGGTTGGCAGGAGAGGCTTAAGGCCCTCTTAGTCACCAACTCTCCTTGCTCCTGCCACCTGCCACCAGTGTACACCCCTGCTGCCTCACCAGTTGTTCTGGATGACCATTCCTGTGACTTTGAATGGACAGCTGATACAAACACTTTTAAATACATATTTTACTTTTTTATTTTGCAAAAGATCATTTCTTCAGTACAGTTCTGCCCAGCACAGCCAGTGGGAGCATGCTGTAGCAAGGGTGTGATATTCAGAGCTAGTACTGCTAGCAGAGGCTATTTTTTGAAAATAGTCCTACTTTCTACTAGAATTTTATAAGAAGCAATGTATAATAACTAATAGTAAAAATATTTTTTAAATAAAAAATAAAAACCTAATAGATCTGGAACTTGGTATCAGGTAAATTTTGGGTGCAGGTAATCAAACAGAAATGTAATTTTAGCCTTCACTCTTAGGAACCCAGGGACATCAGATAGGCCCAAAATATGGGTCAAATTTTAGCTGTGTGTAGGACCTTGGTGATTAAGAAAAGGATGGTAAAGATATTGAATCTCAGTGCTGACACTGCCAAAAGACGGTCCGACTCTGATTGTTTGGATTTCTGATCAGTTTGGATACTTTGAGTGCGAGAAAAGGAAGTTTGGGAAAGGAAAAAAACAATGTTTGAAGTCTCAAGTATCTTAGACTCCCAGGATCCCAACGGGTGGATCTGAAGTCTACACTTTTGTGATGGGGTGACTGTTTGGCTGCCAGATGTCCAGCCAATCCTGCTCAGCAGGGCAGAGGGAGCAAACACAATGAAAGAGATTGTGGATCGAGATAAGGGCAGGGAGAGATCACTCACCAATTACTTCCATGGGCAAAACAGACTCAGCTTGGGGAAATTAACATCATTTATTATGAGTTAACAATAGAGCAAGATAGTGAGAAATAAAGAAAACCTGATACCACCATACCCCCTACTCACCCTTCTTTGCAGGCTTGACTTCACTCCTGACTGTTCTACCTACCCCAGCAGCAGAGGGGAATGGAGAATGGGGGGTTCAGTGATTTTTTTTCTCTTTCTAAATAAGTTTTTTTTCCTCTTCCTAAATACATTATCCCAGAAGCACTACAGCAGCACATTGAGGGACTCAGCTTTGGCTAGCAGCAGGTCTGTCTTGAAATTGGCTCTGTTGGACATGGCTTTTGGTGTCCTGCCATAGAAGGCACCTCTGCAGCCACACCTCCCTCCCCTACCTGTACCTTGCTACATAAGCTCAAGACAATGAGATAAAGGAGTAAACACATATTTTGCTATTTATTGTGTCCCCTGCTTCAAGTAGAAAGGATCAGGGCCTGTCCATAAACACTAACAGAAGCAAAATATGCAGCAACAAAATAAAAAGAGAAAAACTTCTGCCGAGGTAAGGAGGACTGAAGCTTTGAAGGGTTGCCTCTATTTTGTCTAGTTTGGACTGTTCAGTTTCCTTGTTTTTTTCAGTTGGTATAATCAAATTGAGGCCTAGTAGAGAAATTGAAATGAATAGTATCAACGTTGAAAGACTTAGGAGCTGTGATGTGTGGGTTTGAATCTGTGAATTCTAATTTTCGGAAAGCCATTTTGACAAAACAACATTGAGTATTACAGCTTATTCTTCTTTTCTAGTTAGAGTATATCTTTATCTATTTTTCAGCTGTCAAAGACATCATAAATAGCAACCATCTTTTGTATTGTTAATGGAAGCATTTTGAGCTTATTTTTTCTTTTTTTTTATGAGTGAATGAAACACTAGGAAAATGCAGAATTACAAAGGTAAGCACTGGAAGGAAATAGCAAGAGCTGTGAAGAAAGGAAAGCACTGGGAAGAAATCTATTGGCACTGAGGTATTTGACTTTGTTACTTCTTCCAAAAACAGCAGTAACTCAGGCATTGAATACTAGGTTGAAATCTGATTGTACTTGTGAGAATAATGTACATATAACATATGTAGCAACTTTTTTTTTCCATTCCTTCCCCTCTCTGGTTTTGAAAATATGCCAATCTAGATGTGCAGCCTCTTGACCTAGCTGATTGCTTTTATGAATCATTAGATAAAGGCTGGAAAAAAAGACTTAAAGTAAATTGCAGCTAAATCCCGGTCATATAGACTGGAAATGGCTAGCATTTTTTACCTTTGTGAAGTATGTTTAATGTAGACAGTTTACAACAATTCTGCAACTTCTTACAGTCCCCTCTTCTTTCAGAGGTTCTAGGTTCTCACTGAATTTAAGTAGTCAGGAGAAAAACTGTTTGAGAAGATTTGCAAACAGTCTTAACTGAAAATGCAATGAATAAATTTAAAGAAAGCTCTCCCTGCTTATAACTCAATGATTCTCCAATTATTTCCTCTTTTTATCCTAAATTGATGCACTCTCTTGATTTACTGTCAAGTATCTCTGAATTTTGGAGATTTAAGAAGGTTGCACAAAACTTAATTTTGTAAAATGTTGTGCAGTTTCTTTGCTGAGATAGATAGAGCTCTCTATGTATTGACAGTGACCTTTTTTTTCTCCCTCCCACGCACAAATGGCAAGAGTTATATTTAGTTGTGCCAAAATAAATAGTAAAAACCCATGGGAAATAGGCAGCTTTCATTTTTCCTTCATGACAAACTTATTCCAATGCTTTGATTAAAGCTAATTATTGGACGATCTCCTTTTTATTTCATTTTTTTATTATTTGTTGGCATGTCAAGTATGTCTCAATTAGGGAAAATGGGTTTCTGTATTTGTCTTTAAGCCATTTCAGCATTAGATTTAAAATGACTTCTTAAAATGACTTTAAAATTACTTCTATATTGATATAGAGTCAAGGATAGTATGTAGTAGGTCACATGATTTATATAGATGTGATGAACTGTAGCATTTAATCTGCAAAATGTTTGTCTGTTTTTTTAACGCAAATTTTTTCTAGGTGTGATCTGATTTTGCACATAAGTAAGGTTATTCTGTAATAATAATCCAATAATCTGTAATAATAATTCAATTTATATAATTTCCAAATCACACTTTTAAAATGTTTTAAAATTGTAAGTGAAAAGTTTGATCTTCTTTTTTTTTATCATCACATTTCACCCTTTCTAGGAAATCACAGATCTAATATTGAGAATAAACGAAATACAGAAGGGAAGACCTTACAAAAGCTTGAGAAGATCTTCAAATAAGCAAGAATTATAAACACAAATTCCAATGTCTTTCTGGGGCATTTAGCTACATGGGCCTTCTGAGGTAACACCAGTACCTTCTATTTTCAACATCCTTTTTAAGACAGAACATACTGTGGTTTTATTTTAGAGCACCACTAATGCATGCAGAATTGTTTCAGCACTGCAGACTTATTTTTGCCACGCTGGAATGATTCAGTGTTGATCACCTTTTTAAAAGGAGAAAGGAAAGCAAACATAGTGTTTGCTGAGAATTGGTGGAGATTAAATTACTGGGCATGAACTCAGGATTACATTGGTAGGTAACAATCCGTTTATTTTCACCTGACACTTTCAAATAATGTAATTTGATACTGTAAACCTGACTAGTTTTAAACACGAAAGAAAATCACTGTTTGTTTAGCAGACTTGGAGCAGATGTAGATGAGAACTGAGCATGTTTATTTTGCTATAGTTCATAAAGTAGCTGGATCCATCGGAGAGGTTCAGATTGTATCTGTACTATATGTCTTGCCTATAAGCATGTTTAAGGACAGATAAATCATTAAATTGATTATTTTGTTAATCTAATCTAAAGCCCTGTGGAGTAGACTTCCTATTCCTATGCACATATGAAGGGAATTTTCACACTTCAGGAGAATTATATTTGCTGGGCAGTCTTGTATTTTGGCAGGCTTGCTTTGTCTCATATGAGAAGAGGCTTATGTGTACACTATGCGTGTTTATGTGTATGTAACGTAGAGTTAAGTGAGCAGTTATGAGTACATCGGCAGATGTCATAGTGCACCTGAAAAAACGCAGAACTGAGCATAAGTCATGACCCTGCTGTTGACACGCTTTATCCTCGCTTTCTCTTCCTTCCTCCTTTGCTTTTGCAAAGGAATGGGGTTTGGGTCTGTACAATTAGATGACAGCACTTACTTAATGCTGCCACTTTCAGGGACATGAAGTCACTCTGCACCACCTTCCACGCTCAGGTACCCAGGTCTCTCTGCAGCTCCTTCTGTGGCCATGCTTTGAGCTGCTAGCTCTGCGTGATGTTCACTTCTGCACTTTTGTGTGCTTTCTGATATGGAAGGCTTGCCTCTTCTCAGGTGTTCTCCTAGTGAATGATGAAACACATTACTGCAATGATGCAATTCTTTGTAATTATGATGCAGCAAACGGTATTAGAAGATTTTCAAAGAGCCATTCTTGGGGGAAAAAGCCATCTTACAGAAAAAAAACATTAAAAAAAAGGAAAAAAAAATGAAAAGGAAAACACTAAAAAAAAAAGCTAATGCTTGACTGTAAGCTTCTGCAAAATACTAGAATTGCCCCCCAATGCCTCTTTGTGCTTCTGTGGTATAGGTGTAACTATGCTGACACTTTCTTTCTTAGTAATATTAGTCTAGTGCTCCCTAAACTCTGAGCAGAATATTAAATCAGATCTGATTAAATTGGGTTCCCATGATAGAGCAGAACATTGCTTAAACCTTTCTAATTTGTGACCTATGATTGTGCTCAGTTAAATGTGATATTAAGGTCAAGGTCTAACATAAAGTCACAGAGTACACCACAAATTCATTACTGCATTTTAATTCATGTAGTGACACATCTAAGAACATGCTTCTTTACCTTTGACCCTCAGCTGTAAAGGAAATCCATCTGTTCTTACTAGGTTATGCAAACCCCTGGAGACTAGATTGCCAGGACTGTTAAGGATAAAGAAGGTCACAATAAGGAGACATCTGTATAAATATTCTGTCATTAATATTCTCCTTCATAATGAATGATGGCAAAAAAATAAGGACTGCAATCAACAATGTCTCATGACAACTTTCAGAGAAGAGGACACATTGAGGGGTATTTATAATGTCCATTCCACTTTAGAGTCTTGCTTGTGTACAATTAAGTGGACCAAATAAAGCACCTAAATTTCCTCCCAGTTTATAGCGACAGGTACCGTCAAGGCAGTGATTCACCACCAGTTAGATGCTGAGGAAGCAATACAAAAACTGTCTTTGTTCTGAAAAACAATACATGTCAGCAAGATGAAATGGACACTGAGCAGCAAGAGAAAAACTGAAGGAGAAAAGAAAATACTAAATTATAGTGACAATTAGAATTTTTTTTATGGTAAGAAGTCCTGTCCACGTTCTTTTTATGACTTCACATTTATTTAGCTTATTCTCTGTAGGCGTATTTTCAAAGGTTAAAGAAGGAGAGTTTATGTTTTCTTTGCAGTAGCTATTCAGCTGGTACAAATGTTATGTATTTGGTTGTATCTTGTTCTTTAGCACTGTCAACCGCCTGTCAATCTTCATATTTGCAAAAAAGAAAACATACCAGCCACCCCACTGTGCTGAATGTGACAGCATTGTAATGTCAGAAGACCAAGAGACAGGTGATGGTTTATGATAGAAATAAATATTTTATGAGAGCAAACTTGGGAGAATTGCAGGCTTTTGTAAGGAATATATCGCTGTGCAGCTATCACTGACAGTCTTTTAAATGCAACTGTTCCATAAGGCAAGGTTTTTATTGTGTCTAATCATGTATTGAGTCACTGGGGGAAAAAAGAAGGTACATGCTCTTTGTATCTGTATAATATGCAATATATATGTGTACATAGATATGTTCCTGTTTTCATAGATATTTGAAAATAATTAGATTCATTTAATGATCCTTAAACTGATTCACATCGATTCTGATCACTACACAACATGCAAGAGTGATTTTGTGGATGGAATTGTGAAACAGGACATGGTGCTTTCTGGAAAAAGACTTTAATTCGAATGAGAGGACTTGGAGTTAAATTTGGTTTAACCTGTAAACCAAATAATCTTGTATTTCTTGGTGTACAGTGGGTGTTGTATTTTTGGGCTTCTTTTAATATGTTGCCTATAACTAGGTCACATAATCATTTCAAGCTGCTTTTTCTGAATATGTATAAAACAGTCATATCCTCCCAGAAAGCCACACACCCCACAGCCAGGTAAAATCATTTGAAGAATTTTATTATGAGATTTAATCTTCAAAGTCATATTATTCCACAATAAAAATAATCATTAAGAATCATATAAAACTTACAAGCCTCTGATAGCTTTTTGTTGAAAAAGCCTGGATGTATATGAAAATTTCTGATCCAGAGAGCCAGAATGTCATTAGAAACCTAGCAAATAGAGTTACAATTCTTGTCTCCCCTCAGCTGTATACCTAGATATTGTTCAGCACTTTTGTCATTCATTTACTAGCCTGACTGCACATGAAATTATGATTGCAAACCCCACCCTGTTTTTTTTCTTTTTAAAATGGGAATAATTTAAGTTAAAATGAGTTCTCAAAGCAGTCAGTTCCACAAATATAGAGCCTCGATAAGAGAAAAAAGAAATTATTTTTCATCTCCTCCAAAGTTTTATGCAGTTTATGCTACCCTTTCCTCTTTTACCTATACTGATGATATATTTCCTCTTTCATATTGCAGTTGCTTATTTGACCAGCACAACTGCACTGTGCTGTATTTGGTTATGCCTTTACCATGGATCCATGGCAGGGGTCAGCACACAGTCATGCAGCCCAAAGGGCAGACCAGATGTGGTCTGGGTGACAGGGTCCTTTTTAGCAAGGTAATCTTATGGCAGGTAAATGGTTTAGATTGATATCTGCTACATGATACAGGAGTGGGTTTTGAGGTCCACATGCTGAAGCGTGGACAAAGATCTGCAAAGTGAGTGTAAAATGCAGTTATTTCTTTTTATACAAGGAAAAAAAAAAAAAAAACAAAACCAACCAAAGCCAAAATATTCTACATCTTTCATGAAAATCTGCGGGAAAATCCTGCAGAAATGCCTCACAATTCTGTCCAGCTGCATAAGGGCAGTGGTCAAGGTGCTTCAGTGAACCAAAAGATATTATGGCCTCGCATGTGACATCTGTTTTAGTCTCATGGCACTGAGTTGGAGTGCAGCTGAAAAAAGAATGCACTGACAGGCAGACACCTGGGAAGGATCCCAGTCTAGCCTGGTCACAGTGGAACTTAGTGTCCAGTTAATTCCATCTACCAGCCCTGGAAAGTGAAAGACATTATTTCATACACTCTTTTGCCAGATAATTCCCACTAGTAAAATTAGTTCTGAAGCTCTGTAGGCTTCAGCTTGGGGATGCTTCATTTGCAAAATGACTGAGTTGTGTTTCCTGTCTATTGTGTTTGAGCTAAAAGCTCAATTTTTGTCTTTTTGCACAAACACATGTTTTCAGAGACCTCCTTCTGCCTCATTTTTTAATAAAAGGTATGATGAAAAGTCAGAGGAAGGAGCAGGAAGAAGGGGATTTCTCAACCCAAACTAATTCCCTCATTGACATTTTTTTACCACTCTGTTTGTTTGCGTGTGGTTTTTCACGCTTTTTTAAAAACCCTCTCAGTCCCATCTGGCAAGGAGTACAAAGTGTCTCTTCCCAAAACTCTCACTCTAGGAATGCTGTACGATGCCAAAGCACAGGATGTGTTAATGTGGAGGCCAGAGCTAGCCCGCTCTGCTGTCAGTTCATCCCCTGCCAAGCCTTGCTCTCCGAAGCACAGACACAGCCAGTGGACAAAAGTCAACAGACACAGCTCAGATCAGCAGTCAAAGCTTTGAGAGCTATCCAAGTGGTCCAAATGCTCATCCAAGTGACCAGGCATCTGAACAGATCCACAGTAGTGCTCATGAACCTGCTCCTACAGCTCGCTGGAAGCTTTGTAGGCTTCAGAGCTTTCCCTTTCCACAATTTCCCTTGCTTCTTCCATTTTGCTGGAGTCACTGCCTGCTTCTGCTTGCTCACCTGTGCAGCCTGGGGTCTCTGTCCCCACGAGGGAGAGGGTGACCTCTTTCTGAGTGGCTCAGCTGTGCTGTGGCAGGAGCAGGGGCTGGGCTTCCCATTCTGCTGCCATTGGTGCTGCTTCCTGCATTTTGCAGGCTGTGTGAACTTGAACAACTAATACATTCCTCTGACATCAAACATCATCTGACATCAAACAGTGCTGTTGGTGTATTTATTTAAACAAGACTGAGAATTTGCTGTGAGAACCCATAAAGGGAACGGCTAAAGAACAGATCTCCTTTTTCTAGGTTAATGGCCTGGCATCCTTTTTTTTTTTTTTTTTTGTGCACAAGCCCTGTCTAGCCTGTTAGGCAGGCAGAAGGTCTGTCACCAGGAGGGTTTTAAATATTATAATCTGAGCCATATTAATGGCTGTAAGATAAAGTCTGGATATCACTATATCTAAGTGTGCACGGTAATTTTTTTCCTACATTGAAACTGAAGTCTCTCTAAATGGCCACCCTTCATTTGAGTTGGTTCAGGCTGAGCAACAGAAGAGAATAATTTAGGGAAATGGAGTTAAATTTCTGTTTACTCACATACTTACCAGTGAAAATAACCTATATTTCTCTCAGTATTGTAATAAGTGGAGGAAACTACTATGAATCTCACCACAGCCAAGAATAGTTTTAAAATACCTGTGTACTTGTAATTAATTTTATAAACATCTATTTATATTTATATATATTTATTAAGATATCAATTTGATCCAAAAGTTATGTATGTAGGTTGGTCCTCTGTTATATCCATTTTTCTTTCTATATATTAAACTGAAAAATAGACTAAGAACCAGAATCTAAAATCCTAAATGTGACTAGCTAAATGCAATTTCAGAAGGAAAATGAGAGCCAAAACCATTTCACTGAAAAGTGGTAAGTCTTAATTTTTAGTATTAGATTTTTATTTGCTAATAATTGAAACAAAATTGTGCAGAAATCTTTCAGCTGTTCATTCCAGAGTGTCTTCACATTTAGAAACTGTGATAATAGGACAGAAGTATTTCTCTTGGTAGTAAACCTGTAGCAAACATGTTATTCAGAGGCTAGGAAATTGAATGACTCTTTCTGGAGAATAATATATATATAGTACAATCTCAAAAAGATTTTTGCAGACTAAAAATGGACTTAAAAACATATTCTTGGATACAGATGTGTATAAAACTCTGTGAAAACTCTTGTAGAAAGTAATATTTACATTTTAAAATATTTTAACATTTTCACTCAAGATTGTACCTTTGAAAAGCCAGTTTCACTCTGAAAGATGGTGTTGGAAATCTCTTTAGGTCTTTCTTTTGCACTTTAGTTCTTCCTCAGTCCATGCTCTGTCACTCAGATGGCCCTACTAGTTTGTTGCCCCTGCTGAGAGGCTGCATCCCATCTCCAGGGGCTGTTTTCAGAAATCAAGAAACACTGGAGAACAAGGACAATTTCTTCAAATGACTTATCCTTTAATTGTGACCCCTGCTCACAAAAATTAGGTCAGCTGTAATGTCCTTAAAAATGAGTCAATTCTAATCACCTTAGAACACCCTCCTCTAAATCTAGGGAACGTATTAGTGTGCAAATTATTATAAGTTTAGGGCAGCTGATATTTACTTACTAGAAAAATCTGCCAAAGATTATTCACTTTTTCTTTTCTACAATAAGCAATGTGGATAGAAATCAATACAGTCTACAGACTAGATGGAAAACCACACCAGTTCATTTAACTGTGATTTATATGTGAAGAATAAAATTTTTAGGAGGAAGGAAGGATATGAAACATGTGTAAGTAGATGCTCTGGGAAAGGGAATAAATATTACATTAGTTAGAAGCATATGTGAAAACAAAAGGGCGAAGGGTACCATGAGAAGGAAAACAATTAAGTGATTAAGTCATCCTTGTGGTTTGCTATACCTCTTTTTAAAACTCTTCTGTCTTTACATTATTAGAAAAACCTGTTGAAAATGAAATATTTCAGAGCAGAATATTTTGTCAAATTATTTAAAAAGGAAGAGACCTGGGGTATGAAACAGGCCTGAAGGAGTGAGGAATATGATGCTGAAGAGGCTCGATAAAGTACTAGGAAATGAGAGAGGGAGACAAAGCACAGAAAAGCTGCAAAAATTGAGGGAACTCCATTCTGAAGGCAAAATTTAGATATGTAAATTAAAAGTAGAGAGTGAAAAGACAATTAAATCCTTACTCTTTATCCTTACTGTCTTTTTTGGGAGTATCCTAGATCCACCCTTGGGTTACAAAAAAAGCTCAGACTGAGAAAAAGATAAGAATTTTTTCTATATATTGTAAGAGATTAAAGAATAGACTTAAGAGTATTCATGCGGTCAGTGAAATAAAAAATGAAAAGCAAAGTGTGAGCTGAGACCACAGGACAAAAATAAAGCACAGAATGAGAAATGCTGTTTATTCATAGGTGTTTTGGAAGGCACATAAGTTTGAGGCACGAGGACTGAGCACTTGGAGGGTTACAGACAAAGAGAGAAAGACAGGAATCATTAGGACAAAAGAGGTTGCATGAGCCTTTGGCACCTTTTACAGCTATTAACTATTAAGCCATTACTGATTTTCCTGATTTTCCTGAGATTCACAAAGCTTTGGATCAGATGTTCTGGGAGAAGAGTCCAAGTAATGGTCAGGAGAATGGCTGCTCCCATTTTTCAGGAAAGACGAGGCATGAAGACAGCAATGCTGATTGATGACTTGTTATTGTAGGGTTGAAATTAGTGTGAATGGGATAGAGAAGAGATGAAAATTAGGAGCTGTAAGTGGATTAGAGGACCTATAACACCGTCCATGTAGACCCCTGAAGGAGACTGCACCGTTATCTGCTTACTAAAAGGAAGACAAAACTGAATATAAAAGGTTTTTGCACACAATAACAAACTTCAACCATTATAAAAACTAAAGTTATGAAAAAAGAAATTACTTCTGGGGAGGTTGACCTTCTCTTCCTACTTTCTACAAATGTCTCTGAAACAGGAATGTGAACTGTGCTGGTTAAACATGTTGGAATGTCGACTTTTTCAATTTTTTTCCTAAACTTTCAAGTTTGAACTTCCCTGAATATTTTTCTCCTTTTATACAGATTGCCTTTAGCAGATTTCACATGCTTTAACTTAAATATTTAAGTTAAAAAGCACTTGCAGTAGTTCTCACTTGTCACAATGGGGTTTATATATTTTCACACAATCCAAACTGCCTATGTAGATGAAAGCCAAGAGTGGATATAGAGCACTGGAATAGAAATTCACACCTCATCTACTGTTAAAATGTTGTTTCCTTCACAGGAGTAGAAGGAAAAGTACTTTGCCATTTATGTCTCTAAAATCCACATGCTAAAGAACTAGGCTATCTATACCACAAAGAAGAAAATACTTATTAATTATAAAATGTTCTAGCTAAAAAAATACCTTCATGGTCAAAAATCACTAGTCTCCCGGATGCCTGGCAGTTATTAGTACCTACATCCTCAGAGATGTTAAAAACTTGATTCATGAAACCAACATTGAATTTGTTAAAGTACTTTTACAGATGTAATAGCAAAGAATGTCTGGTCAAGCATAAGAACTAAGTGAAAATCCTTTTTTATCATGTTTACAATATTCAGGAAAACCATGATTCTTTCTGGTGAATACCAAACAGGCTCTACCATGAGACATGAAAGATTGGTTCTACCAGCAGTCTATGTGGCCAGTGACTGGGAAAACTTCATCTGTAGCTACTGTCATGATCAAATTAAAGTGAAAAATTTTCATGATAGCCAACATAATATCAAGTATTGAAGAAAGAATGAAAAATATTTGTCAACTAACTAAAAGAGTTTTAACAAAAACAACATAATTATCTTTGAATAAATGATTTTAAAATAATTTTTATTAATTTCTCTTTATAAATCAGAGATCAAAGATTTAGAGAGAGCCATTTATGTCTATTAGGTGGAATATCACTGTAAAAAGTTGAAAGTGAAGAGATTTTTATGTTATCTTGTAAAATTGACATGTAACAAATAGATTCAATACTGAATTTAGAGAACAACTTCATTCTCTCTACTGAGGATAAAATGGGAAGTCTTAAGGGGTTAATGTCATTTACAGATTATCTGCTTATGTAGATATGCAATTTTTCTCCATGCTCTTCAAGCTGATGTTTCCTTCTTAGACTCTATCACTGAAGTTGGATCTATTTGAATATTGACAAGCAGAAGGAATTAATTGAGACTGAGCAGGAGAAACTATATATTGTGCCATGTGCAGTTCCTGGATCTGTAAAGTTATCACCAAAAATCAAGAATATCTTCTAATATTGCCATTACTAAAATTAATGTTCAATTTTGAATATCTCCTGGCTACAGAATTTTACTCAGAGCACTCTTATGTTTTGATTCTAGTATTCCTTATGATGTTTCTGTCATAAAAGCAAATGGTATCTAATGTCGTGTAGAGCATTCAACTCAAATGTCTTTTCTTCCACACTGAATCATGAGTGCTTCTTCTTGGTTCACTTTTAAAGCATACATTTATTTTTAATCATTTTATTTAAAACTCATGAGAGTCCTCCCTCTTGCTAGCTGTTCATTTCATTTGCTTCCCACTGCTATGAGGCTTCAGGGATTATTCTTTGTCCTTGCATGCCTGAGAATGGAATTTGCCAGGGTCTGATAAACATGCACTTCATGAAAACACCAAGAAGGGAGAGCTGGGTCAGCAGGGCAATCTGAGCTGCCAGCACATTTAACACACCACAGAGAAGTAAGAGTCGACAGCAGTGGGATGGAAGAGCAAAACAGACCTTCAGCTGAGATTTCCCATCTCTCATCTGTACCTTTAATATTATATCAGGGAGTTAGATATATTTCCTACAACTGTCTACAGCTGACCCTATGTCACAGATGATGTGATCTCGGCATTATCATATCTCCTCTGAGAACTGTGGTAATACTTTTGAGTGACTAAAGTGCTTTTGGATCTAATGCTACCTGAACCTGGATAGGATTGGATTCAAACAGACCTGTGTACATGCCCCCTGTGAGGGAAGAATTGGAGGGTTTCAATTATTGTATGTCTGGCTATCTCCACTGCTGCACAGCTTCATATGCAGAAAACACATTACACTCTGTCCATTTAAAAATTCTATTGAGAGACAAACTGTTTCCAGCTGGAGAGTAGTAAAACTGAGTGACACCTGACTGGGAGGAGAGGCTGATATACCACAGGGCTGTGCTGAAATCCAAGCAGCCTTAACATGCTGAGAGGATGAGCAAACAGGAACCTGGTGAAGTTCAAGGCTGAGTGCAAAATCCTGCATCTGGAGATGAGAAGCCCTAGGAACCAGCATATGCAGGGGGACACTCAGCTTTGCAGAAAATGGCCCAGTGGACACTAAGCTGAGCATGGGAGAGCAGAGTGGACCTGCTGCCAAAGTGAAAGGTGTCCTGGGGTACATTCAGAAGAGCATTGCCAGCAAACCTAGGGCGGTGATCCTGTTCCTCTGCTCAACCCTGGTGAGGTCTCACCTGGAATGCTGTGTCCAGTTCTGGGCTCCTCAGAACAGGAGAGACATGGAGCTCTAGAGAGAGACAAGTGAAGGGCCAGCAAGGTAATGAAAGGATGGAAGCCTCTTTCCTAGGAGTCCTGTGAATGCTCAACCCGAGAACAGAAGGCTCAGGGGAATCTCATCAATGTGTTTAAGTACTCAAAGGGAGGCTGCCAAGAGAGCAAAGCCAGTTGTGCTCAGTGACAGAGCCAGAGACAATTGGCAGAAACTGAAACACAGGAGACTTCAGCTGTGCATCAACAACTAATCAAGCTGAGGATTGCTGAGCACTGGCACAGGTTGCCCAGGGAACTGGGGAATGTGGAGTTTTCATCCTTGGAGATATTCAACAGCTGTCTGGAAACAATCCTGAGCAACCAGCTCTAGGTCATCCATTTAAGCATGAGAAACCCTCCAGAGGTCCCTTCTAAACTCAGAATTTCTGTAACTGTGATTCTGCAACTCTGTGATTCTGTGAGTGTGCACTTTCTGCATTTATTCCAAAACCAATGAACCAGAAAGATCTTACTATAGTCATTGAACTGTTATGACCAGAATTAATTTCCTGTGTTCTCTGGGAGAAACCATATTCCTATAACTTAAGCACTAATCTTCACACAATGCATTAGAGTGCTCTGGTGCTGTAGGATCATCTATGAAAGGTTTAACTGTGCTCACAGGTAGATGTTTCATCACTGTTATAGTGCACCAGTTCCAAAAGATTCTTTCACAGAAAACCCTAGCAAATTTTCTTGTTGCCTGCTACCTTTACTTCCTGCCATTCTTAAAGTCCTTTCTCCCACTCCCTCTTCATTTGTTTTCACGTCATTAAAATTAGATTCACAAGGGTAAAGATATTTTTTGCTGCATTTACATTAGCAGAAGCAATATATAGTGTTTATTTTCTTATCATTGTTTTGAATACCTGTTCACATACCACTTCATCCTAATGCTAATGTCAGTGGGGCTGGGAAAAAACAAGGTTTTGTGTGGACTATCTTTCAAGTAATTTAAACTGTGCAGACTTAAGATGTCTCTTCCACACTGGACAACGACTATAAGTTACAATGCCTTCTATAAAATTAAAAGAATAAACTGTTATTGTTCCTCATTGAAACTTTGTAAAGCTTTCAGGATTTTGTAGGAAGGGAAAAGAACCCATTGGGTACCTTTACTGGACTCCTCTTCAGAAAGGGACATTTCTTTGTGATCCTCAAATTTGCAAGTTTTCAGATACCCAGTGTAGTTCAGATTACTTCTCCAACATAGGGCATAGGAACTGCAGATCTTGCATTAATATATGCTCTGATTTCTTGTACAGAAAGGACAAGGATCCAAAAAATTAGAAACTTTGCACAGAGCTATCATTACTTCAGCAGTAAAAACAGTAGAATCAAAAAAATTAAGATACAACCATCTGTGTTCTCTCAGGGGAATGACCTGAGAGGCCAAACCTCCTCCCCCTTGTTTTTCTCTTTATTTGTTTTTTTATGAGAGAAAAAGAAGTTTTATTTGCCTTGACTCATCCAAATATTATTCATACTTCAGGGTAGGAAGAACATTCATGTTCTATTTTCCTATATAACTTACATTGTTCTATGTGATGGTGTAACTGCAGAGTATTACAACAGACACACAGAGGATAACATTCCTACAGTTGTAAATTTCTCCTTAGCTTTGGCATTTCTTGATATTTGAGTAGTTCACCATGTAAATTTAATACTGCATGAACACAGGTTTTTTTGGCATTTAAGTTCCTGAAGCTTTTTCTTGTCTTTCAGGAAAAAATATATATAAGAGAGGGAGAAAACTGTAAGGGATACATAATATATATATATTTACTTTGAATATTTTCAGTTTGCAAATAATGTCATTAATTTCATTTTCAAGAGATGTCTAGGCAGTCCATGAATTCATTTGCTCTTGTTCAACACTGCCAGAACAAAACAATCTAGAACCTTTTAAACAAAAACAACAACAAACCTTTTTCCTCTCCACTTTACAACTTATTTATTAAAATATCAGCCATGTTAAAAGTACCACCTCTACCAGCATTAGCCTTTTACAACCAGGTAGATTTGTGGTAATTCTGTTTCAGTTAAACAATGGTCATTACTGTTCATCATCATTAGATTCTGTTGATATGTTGGGAGACAGTATCTCATCAAATACACTGTCTAAGGCCTTTCTTTCCAAACTTGCATAATATACAAAGTACCACAGAACTGTCACTATTTCAAATAGTGGGCAAAAATCAATTGCTTCAAAATTTAACAAAATTTACCAGATGTAGGTAGATTGCTGCTCTTGCACCACCTTTCCGTATATTTAATATGATATTTGGGGATAGGTATAAAGTTCTATTCTGGAATATGTTGTGGAAAAATTCACAATAAAGAGTCTTAAGTTGTCCTCGAGGCACAGAGAGCATAAACCTAAGACTTTTAGTTCACGTTTCGGTGGGAAGTGCACACCCAAAAAAGAGTAAAGGTTTCAAATGTCACTCCAGTGAGCCATCGTCCCAAATAACTGCTACATTTTTGAAGAAAGGATATGGTGTAGACTGTCTTTCAGGCCACCCAACACTTCTTTTCCTTTGCTTCCTCAGCCTCAGCCAATGCTGTACACACTCGGCTGAGAGGAAGGAAGCAAAACCTGGGACAGAAGGAAAACTATTCTTCCCATACAGCTTGCTTTGTTCTTCCAAGCACAAGGCAACAAATACCTATTTAATCCTTTACATGTTTACAAAGCATTACATTCAGGAAAGCTTTCATAAATAAAACCTCCCCAATGACTAATTATAAACGCTATTACACAAATGTGAGGAGCTAAATCTGTTTTCCAAGGTTACAGAGACAGCATGTTTCTCTAACGTGAGTGCTTTGCT
Organism: Cossypha heuglini; assembly: GCA_027576195.1. Classification (NCBI taxonomy): domain Eukaryota; kingdom Metazoa; phylum Chordata; class Aves; order Passeriformes; family Muscicapidae; genus Cossypha; species Cossypha heuglini. The sequence continues at coordinate 47,531,862 of JAODKT010001744.1, forward strand.
CCGAATCTGATGGATACTTTATGTCCTACAGAGAAAACAGTAATGATATGTGATTTTGTGCAGCAGACACTAAACAAGCAAGACCTAGTTGCAATGTTCCCTGCTCATGTAACTTCAGAGTGACTGCAGGGAAGAGTGGTGAAAAGACATGTACATCACATGCATTTTTGACTGAATGAAAACTCACAGAGGGTCTAACCAAACATTTGCATATTTTCAGCTCTGTAACCCTAGTTTCAGTTCCTCATGTTTTCTTGGGCAAAGACACTTCAATAAATTCTGCAATTTATTTCCTTAGGAAAAGTTTTGGATTTTTTGTTTTGCTTTGTTATGGTTTTTTATTTGGTTGGTTGGTTGGTTGGTTGGTTGGCTGGGTTTTCTGTTGTTTGTTTTGTGGTGGTTTTGGTTTGGATTTTTATTCAAACAAACTGGTAGCTTTCATTCTCATAAATCTCAAATAACTGAGAAGAATTTTTTTAACTGCTTCAAGTGCTCACTTTTGGGATGAGACCAGACATGGAAAGTTGCCACCCTAGAAACGAGAGATCTGTTTTGAGCGTGTGAGCTGTGCAGCCGTACCAGTGCTCCGCTGTGTGTACATGCCTCTACTTCAAAGCACCGTATGTAATGATTCACAGCAGTACCATCATGCCAATAAATGGCATGTTTTCTTTATTTATGCTCATTAAGTGGTAGGTCCAAGTGAGGTTTTGCTGTGGCTCCCAGCTCTGATCTTGTGCAGGGCACGCGGGAGAGGCAGTGACTCAGTGCTCTGGTTGTCCGTCCCTGCGTGCTAACACCAGTCAGCTTTGCTGCCTTTCACTTACAGCACTTTTCAATAAGTGCTAAAGAATTGCTTTAGGAGCTGGGGAAAGCTGACAGATCCCCTGTGAGATTAAGTGAGCACACTTGCCAGAACAGAAAGTAGAAAGAAAATTTGCTTGTTCAAGGCATGCATGCTTTGGCTTGCTGCTGTCAGATGAGAGGCTCTATAGGTGTTAGCAGTAGAAATGGACTGTCTTTTAAATAACTGCTTTTATATACTTAATAAATTGTAAGTAAAGAGTAACCAGATTAAGTTCTGATCCATTTCTTTTTCAGGGCACTTAAACCCGCCAATACAACACTCCCCTAAGCTGCAAGAACTCCAAGACCAAAATGAAATATGTTGACATTTTTGTAGTAAGTTGTGAAAGGTAGGTGAAAATTTAAGTCCTTATGCTCATATGTGAGAATTTAGACTTATCATTTTCGTCCTTACAGTCTGGCTATATCTTAAAGATGTATTCAGAAATATTCATTTTATTCTGGTGGTGTTATTCAATTCTACTGTTGGCTTACTTGTCGAGGACAGGTATGCATAAAATAAAAACACTAACAAAAACATTTTGGACTGACATGCCAATCTTTCTCACAGGTACAGTTCTATCACCTTTTTAAAATTTGTAGATTCACTGGATGCGTAAATGCGTTGAAACAAACTTCAGCTATAGAAGGATTTTTCTTGGGCATACATCTTATTTTTCTGTTCAGACAATAGAAACAATTCTGTCTGAATTAATATCCATATGCAATCAGAATCTGAATAATTTAAATCAATGAACTCATAAACAAACTTAGGGGGGGAAAAAAAAAGTACTGTCTTTCCAGAAATTCTTTATTAAACTCTATTGCTTGTAAGTTGTTAGCCAGGGTGCAGTAATAAGGAAGGAGAACACTGAAAAACCTGTGAAGAATGCTTATGATATTTATGTAATGTTTATTGTAACTCTTTGTCTCCTACTTCTTGATTTTCAGAGACATAATTGCTGAAGAGGAATCTCCTGGAGGGGATTGTCCTCTTGGCACTTTCAACTGCTAATTAGACATCGCTTCTTACTTGAGTCTAACTTATTTATCGAATTAGTATTGAAGTTTTAAGCAACTTTTCCGTGGTTCTGAATGAAAGAGTGAAAACAGTTCATTGAGGTTATTATTTTTCAAGATTTAACACAAGATCTGTGTCTTCTTGTGTACTGGAAAACCAGGCATCTAAAGGTGTTTAAACCTGGGGCTTGTCCATGGGTCCCAAGCAGACTGAGGTAAATCCATTAAATAAGAAGCAACCCATTTTTTAAAAAGTAATTTTAGGGAAGCTAAACCATAGGAGTTCTTAAATAACCAAAAATCAGCTGTTTGCTGATTCATGAGTCTGAGATCAGGCATATCACAAGTGGGTTGTTGGTGAAGCTGCTCATTATATGTATGATGTCTTTTGGGGGCACCATGGATGATTAGGAGGTATGATGTAGATGGGCAAAGGTTATGTGCAGGCAGTGACAAATCTGATCTGTTCTGCATGGTCATGGAATCCAAAACAACACATTTAAATTCCTCCATTTGCCTTTGTATAGTAGAGACCAAATGTAGCTCTATAAGGGAGGCAGAGTGAGCAAATCACTGTGCAAGGAGGCAGCTAATTGCTGAACTTGATTGCAACTGCTAATCAGAGTCACAGGGAAAAAAGTGTTGGGAATTAATTAGGCAAGGACCTTCAGAACAGCAGCAGGAAGCCTCCAAGTGACCTTTATTTACAGTCAGTTAAACAGAAGTGTGACTAAAAATGCCAAGGAGCAAATCAGATTATTAATATTGATTGCTTAAAGAAAATGAATAATTTAGGAGCAGTTAGAATAAATATGCAGTGACAGTGATGAAGGAGCACAATGTACTGCCTTTCCAACATTCATCTATCATGGAGCAGTGCCCCTTTGCACAGAAATAGAGAATTTCCACCATCGCAAAACATAATTAGTTTCATGACCCAGCATGATTGCTGTATTGCTGCTTCTTTATTAGTATTATTTTTCCAGGGCAGCAAGATGTGGAGGGGCACACAGGCCTGCTCAACAGTAGCTTTGCTCTTGTAACTTTTCAAAGAGATCAAATTCAGGTACCATGGGATTAACTTTTAGTTCTCTGTCAAAAAAAAGCAGAAATTTGGTATGTCATTTTTTCAGACATGCTGCCAGAGTGACCATTTTGAACAAAGCTTAAAAGCATCTATAAAATCTCCTAGCCCTACATGCCCTCTCCTGCTTGTCTACACTCTGGTATTTTGGTTTTTTTTCCCAGTGATTTTAAATCTATCCTCCATTTTCCCTAGTTTTAATCTAAACCCCTAATAAATTGGCTTAATTGGTTGCAGGAACATAGGAATAGATAATTTGTTTATTTCCGGTGGGGAGTTGTACAGTGAATTTTTTTTTAATTAACAAATTTGAATAATAATAATAATAACAATGTCATAAAATACAATCATAAAGTCATAATATTATTATAGGACTGAAAGTACAAGTCAGCAATAAAATATCTGCATGTATATTAACCTAATCAATCACCCATCCCATTTCTCATAATCTTACCTGAAAAGGAAACTGGTTAGTGCTACTCCTGTGTCTCTTGTCTATTTTTTAATGTCAGCTATTTCTCTCACCTTATTTTCTGCTTTGTTTTTGTTGTTTTTTTTTGTTTTGTTTTGTTTTGTTGGGTTTTTTTTGAGAAGCAGACCACACAAGTATAAGACAAAATTGTTTCCCGTCATTTTGCTGCTACTCTGTCCAGTGACTTTCAGAATTGAAATTGTGCAGGAAGAGATCATTGTGGAAATTTTCTTTTTTCTTTGAGAAAAAAAGAGTGCTACAGAATAAGTTTTCAAAAGGTGGCACTTAGATTAATTGGCTGTATATGGATGTATATGATGGCTGTATTTCCACCTTTACAGTTAATGGTCTCAGAGATGGTGGCACACTGCCTGTCATGCTGCCTTTGACTACACAGGAGAATTCTCTGTTGGTTGTGTTTAATATAAATTAACATAAGGGTCTGATGGCAGCATCCATCTGATGATTATGAGTCAAACCATCATGATCATATGTGCCCTCATGCAGAGGAAATTCCTACAAGGTACAGACAAAACAGGTCAGCACATGCTTTATGTGTGTACTGTATCCTTGGAACACAGATACATGGGGCAAAATTGTACTTCAGGCAACATTTTGGATGAACCAGGGAAAACTGAGCTTTTAGAACACACTCCCGCTTCTTTCCCCTGACAACTGGCTGTCAGAGGCTGCCAAATGTGAATGAACAATGCAGTCTGTGCAGAAAGGATACCTGTGCTGGTTACTTATAAACTCCTTTACCTTCAGCACTGCTCTCTTATGCATGCTTGTTAAATGTGGGAAGGTATGCTGTGCAGTAAGGTAAGTAGGCGTACACTGAAATCTGTGGTATTAGGAGCCATAAATATTTTAGTTTTCATTTTCCCTGCTGCCAGAAAAATAATTACTTATAGATGAAACAATGAGTTTGCATCTCAGGTAATTGTTTTTATTTCAGCTGACTTTTGCTATTTGCATTAAAGTGACTGCTGTGAGTCGCCAAAAATTACAGAAACTGATTCATATTCTTGCTTTGGATATTCCTCAGTGAATCTGAGTGATGATACCAGCAGATTAATAATGCAAGTTAAGAAGCAATGAACAAGGAAGTCATGGTCTCAGTATGAATATAGATATATTCCAGCTTACTCGTGTGAGTTAGGGCCATTGATTTCAATGAAACTATTCAGATGAACAGCTACTCACATTTCGAGCATTAATATGACAACAATATCATGCTTCCACATTCACAGTGTGATGAAAGAATGAAGTGCTAAAATTCAGCTCATATATGTAGCTTTAATTAAGCCCCTTAGCATGGAAGATACTCTTCATTAACAAACCAGTATTCTTTATTTTTCTATGGACCATAGAAAAATTCACAACACATGATGAACAGACAAGGATAACACTAATGCATGAATAACATTAAATCTGGTATCAAGAGCTTGTCTTTGCATGTGAAATAGGACTCCTTTAAATGCAATTTTTTTAATGAATGCTAGTAAAATTTTAGCTCATATGCCAAAATTAATTTTAGTTAGTATGTGAACTTTAGTTTATCAAGTGAATTACATCCTCATCTTAAGAAGAGAATGTATCTGGCAAATGGATGCTATAGTAAAATGAGTTGCTTTAAGACATGCATGGCCTGGCTTATATCCACCAGATTCATGCCATCTTTGTGAGCTTCCTAGTCTCTTGATGTCACAGAAAAATGTGAACAGAAAGAGAGCAGATTAAATGAGTTTCACTTTTATGTTAGGCATGCAAAGATGCTTGCTGACCTCTCATTCTTTCAAAACCATCTCATTATAAAATCCACTGTGAAGTTCAGGGGGGGAAAAAAAAGGAATTGACAGCTCAGCTCCAGCTTGGGAGCAGTGCAGGATGGGCTAGCAGGCACCCTGCTGCTGTGGAGCGAGTGGCCCTGGCAGTGTGGTGTGGGAAGCCAGGCACGGTGCTTGCCCACGCCGTGTGATACCTGGCTCCTTTTCAGCCCGCGCTGCTCATCTCCCGCTCCCATGAATGCTCTAATTGTGCTGGTCGCCACTTAAAGTCAGCGCTTGCCAAGACCTGTCACTGAGCAGCTTCTGAAGCACCAGAGCTTTGCAGGAAACAACTGTGTGGCACCTGTTGACAAACGCTGGCTTTTAAATGGCACCCACTGTAAAGGAAGCCCTTTCAACCTTCTCTCGCTACGTCTGTGGGAAGTAAAGTATTTGTTTTTTCACATTTCTGTACAGCCTTCCCCTGGTGTATGAAATGTCTGTAACTTGAGAGAAGTTCAGGATCTTCTTGGGAAGTGCAGCCTCTGAAAGGTCCTCTTTGCTGAGTAAAACATTATTATTCAGGGGATATTTCCTACTTTTTCTCTGCTAATTCATTCCTTTATACTTTAAATCAATCTGTAACAGTTTACTTTTTTTGGTAATATATAACTGCTATTCAAAGAAAATGACAGGAAGAAGACACAGATTTAATAAAGTACAAGCAAGCTAGGAAGCTTAATCACATCAGATATCAAAGAATACTTTTTTTATGGAGGTGTGTTAAAATTATTACAGTGGTTGAAAGATGGGTTACTGGTAGTTTATAGGCTATGTGAGTACTGAATTAGCTGCAGTTTGCTCTCACATTATGCCAAGATTTTTCACTCTCCTTCCCAAAAGAGGTTGTTCTACTTTTCATTGTGCCACACAGTTATGTCAAGTCATTAAGCATCACTCAATACAACGGCATGTATATTTTAAAAAAATGAAAAGTCTCAACAATGCAAATATACCATTTTTGGTGCAAAAACCATGAGACAAGCTATTTTAACCAAAAGAAATCTTTGTTTATCAGGCCAATGTCCTGCACTCAGTAATGGAAGGGGCAGAGACAGACACTGGCTGATGCAAATAGCACAGAGAGTCTTCTGCCTGCTTCTTCTGTTCCTGTGCTTGCCATCTCCCAAATGCTGTCACAGCGCTCAGACTACCACAGCTGTGAGGGGTGGAAAGTAGAAAAAAGGAGGGAGTGAGATGGGTGGACTAAAAATTAAGAATTTATACATGGAAGGGCTGTTAGTTCCAAAATTATTCTTTCTCTCCATGGCTGTCGCTCCCTCACTGTTTAACTAATCAAATTGTGAAAGCACTTAAGCAAATGCCAAAATCCCATGATATTTGAAACATGTGTCTTGAAATAAAGCATGTGTTAAAGTGTTTTCTGAAACTGGAATAACAATAATGGAGCTTGGGGAATGTCAGCAATATTCATAAAGGAATTTTACTTTAACATGGTGGAAGGCTGTCATCACTACAGCCCAGCCAGCTCTCTGCAAAGTTACCTTTCCTTTAAATTTACCTTGGAAGAAGGACTCAACACTGAGTGCTAAAAAGGCATTGGCAAAATCAGACACTCTGATATGTGAACATACTAATGCTAGAGCAAAAACGACTATTTTAGAGGAATTATGCCCTGGAATAATTTCTCAGATCTGAATAGTATTTGAAAAATCCTATCCTGTTTAGAATAATGGTCTAATCCTGACTAATTCTGGGAATCCTTCATCTCATGAAATGTATGCTATCACACAACCTGCAGTGGATCAGAGTCTTTGTGAGCCAGATAAATGACAGAGAAGCTGAGCAGTGCATGCGCCAGTCCGTCTGTACGTGAGAGGCAGCCACAGCCCAGCAGACAATTTAATCTCATCCGTTTTCCAAACCCAGCCTGTATTATTGCAACACTGACTGATGTCTCACTGTAATAAAGTATCATCCTTAGAATGGTACATGTTTCTGTTTTATCCCTTTGTTTGTACACAGATTAAAGCATGTTCCCCATTGACTGTAGCCTATAATTGAATCAAGGATTCTACCACTGTCACAGAGAGCAGGATTGGCGCTTGAGTGGTTTATGAGCATAAGCAGCACAATCTGAAGATTAAACTTCATCTTTGATCTTCAGGCTGTGACCACGGATTTTCTGTTGGTAACGTATAGAAAGAAAAATAATAGAAAAAATCATGAATGAAAGAGCTGGAGAGGGAAAGAGGTTAGCTGGGGATCAAAGACACTTTTGTTTGGTGTGAAATTTTGATACAAACCGGTTAGTTAAAACAGTGGAATATTTTTATTGGTCAGAATTTTTTTTCATATATATATATATATATATATATGTATAAAAAATCTATTAAAATTCTTGGAGGGGAGATCATTGGATCCAAGTGGGTGAAGTAAGCTGCTTTCTTAGTCCTTTAAGCTTCTGAAGTCTCAGCACAATTTTGAATGAGGAAAAAAATCATTTTCCTGCTCTTTACATGCAAGTCACAGTTTTCTTATGGGTTCCAAAGTACCCGTGGCCTCAAAGCACTTCTGCACAGCTGCTGCTACATATGTTGCTGCTGAAAGCTAAAACTTGCTGAAATAATCAGTCCCAATGTTTGAAGAGAATATGTTTTAGGCACCACTTGATGCATCTTGTTTCTTCAGGGAGCCTGAAGTCACAGCCCAAAACAGCAGCGACATCAAAAATTCAGGGTTGATGTGGGCTTTTGTTGTCCCCCCTCTCATCCCCACTCTGGTTTCTGGCAGTGTGAAGGACTACAAAAAACTGCCTGCATCATAAACCTTTATTTCAGGGTAAGTGATAGGATTGATGTTTGTACATAATTGTCCATGTTGGATATAAGAGCTGTAAATTTTTAAGTTGTACATGGAAAAAAGACAATACAGCGAACACAGTGAAAACATTAAAAGAGAAAACAAAGGAAGAGGCAGTTTTACACTCTTCCACTGTCATAGGATAAGAGATGCATTAAATATAAGCTAGCAGGATCAATCAAACATACAGGTAAGATCAAACAAACCATATGGTAACCCTGAGAGACAGATGTCCTTCCCAATTCTTTCACTCCATCAAGATAAATAGCTGCAGTTTGGTTACTCGACTGATGCCAATCAATGAAACTCTATTGAAATCTGCAGCAGTGTTGGGACTTCTTTTCTCCATGAATCTGTTTCTCAAGTTCGGCCCACTATAAAGTATTCAATGACAGAGTAGTTCAATATGTTTTAAATTTGTTTCTGTGCTCTTTTTTCTCCCTTGAACTTCAATACTGGCAGCTATGACAGGCAGTGAGAAATGTTCAGAGAAAGAAATGGAGCATGGAAAATATTGCTGTTCCAAACAGGGGAAAAAAAAGAAAAAAGAGTCTCAAAAACATTGGAGGAGATGGGGTGAAATTTTTGGTTCTAATGCATCTGAGGCCTTAATTTGCTACAAAGCTAGGAGTGATGCAAAAATGTTGGTTGTGTGTCTGGACCTCACCAGAAGTGGGAAATGCCTGGCTGTTTTTGCAAATTAAACCCTTCAGATTTTATGGCTGACTGTGGCATTCAGAAACTAACTTAGTCAGAGAGGCTGGGAAATTCCCAGCAGTGCATGATGCATCTATCCGTCTATGGTATTTTTACTGCCACTTGTCTTTGGAACTAGAGCTGGAAGGTGCAATCACACCAGTGCAAAGCCCGTGCAAGAGCTGTGCAGCACACAAGGGCTGAAAGCATGAGGTTTGTGTGGTGCTGAGGCTGCATGATGCTCCAGTGCACAGAGCTGAGTTTAATCCAAGGAGAAAAGGGCTATACACTGTACAGCCAGTCTAGTCACAACATGCTATTGAAGAGGACAATAATAAGGACACAGCATCTGTGCAAGGAGGGACACAATTACTCTTCTTTTTTTCTCTTTCAAAGACAGCAGCTCTAATTCTTTTCTGACACCCTTTTTAATGTCTGATGCTGCAATTTTAAGTTTTTAGTGAGGCAAATCCAGGGTGTGGCAATATAATGGAGCCAGCTGTAATTTAGCTCAGTGTGAACTCTTGATTGTTTTTGAATATGTAATTGCAGCCACAGGGATGGTGAAATCAAATTGAAGAAGAAAGCCACCATCCAAAGACAGTGCCTCTTTAAACCAACAGAATCTGTACAGCAGAAAAGCTTTTCCATACAGGCTGATGCAGAGCACAGAAACCCTGCTCTGTGCATTTGAACCAGAGCTGGGAAAATGAGCTAACAAATGTTGCTCATGAATATTCATACACATTTTCAAAGGAAGGAATTTATCCATGTTGACATCTCATTTATGTTTGCATTCTGCCAAAGTGTAATTGTGAGCAATCCAGTATGCACACAATTTAAAGTAAATTTTAAATTAAAACAATGAGATCTATTAAAAACTCAATTTTTTTCATTGAAACTATGTTCATATCAGCCTTCCTGTCATATTTAAAAAGAGCACAGAATGAAGATTCTACATGAGGTATCTTACTGGTACTTCTGACAAAATGATCTCATGGGAATAGTGATTCTTCAACTCGTAACTTGGAAAGGACAAGGATTTTAGCCTATTTGTGGACATATTTCCACATTAGTCTACAGCTGTGCTGTACAGATCTGATACAAGAGACGTTTAGTTTCCCAAAATCTCAGAAATAGTCGAGTTAAGTTCCAGGTTATAGATCAGCATAAATGGTTTTATTGTATGTGGATTAATAAGCGTTTTCCTGGTGAATGCTTTGAATTTGCAGTTTTGTGTGCAGTTGGCTTGTTCTTCTTCAGACAAACTTCCTCTGAAGATTTTCGGAATTTGGAAGAGCCTTGGCCTGTGCAAGCAACTCACACTTGACATTGTACCTAAACGCATTGGAACCACCATTGTGTGCTTTCCTCCCCAAACAACTCCTAGAGTTCTGAGAATTTTACTAAAGCCACAAATATGGCTTCATTCAGGAGTGTAAAATCAGCCCATGCCTATCAGCAGCAGACTGACAAAGGCTATTGTTGTGAATGCAGCTATCTACAGGTTGAACATTATCTCAGCAAAGATTCATTTGCCAGAAGCTTTCCTTTAAATCCAGACTCTCAGGACTACATAATGTGGCTACTACTTAAAGACAATTCTCTTCTGTGGTCTGCAGCTGGAATATGTACTGCAGGTTCATGCTTGCTGTTAGTCAAATAAATGCTTTCAATTTTTCATAACGAGCTGTAAGTGTCTGAAAGCTTAAATAAAGTAATAAAAAAATGAAAAAATAAAAAAATACAAAATACAAAAATAAAAAATAAAAATAAAAAATAAAAATAAAAAAGAAACAAAAGTAAAAAATAAAAAATAAAAAATAAAAATTAAAACTAAGAATTAAAAAAATAGAAAGAAAATTAAAAAGAGAGAGACTGAATGAGATGTTGTCTCAAGAAGCAAACTCCAATATATTCCAAGGTTAGTGCTGTATAATTAATGGCATTACCAAATGAAGCTGAAAGTGTAGAGTCTGCAAAAGGCCAATGACGAGGATTAGATATGCACTCTCTTTTTCATTCATGTTCTTACAGTTTCCTGTGAGCATAATTGAAGTTAGGAGGGTTTTTCCACATGACATTTTCAGATGTGGCTCTGATCAGTGGCAAACAGTGCATGTGCCCTGTGGAAAAACCTCTTGTCATGTATTGCTAGGAAAAAGAAATCTGTTTTTTTATTAAAGTCTCAGCCGGATACGTTGCATTAGAAAACTGGGAGAAGCATTTCAGCTGGGGCTGGCGCAGTGACCATATGCAATTTTTCTCTCTAGGATTACATTCAGCAAGGTTTTATTAATGGAAACAGACACATATTGCCAAAAAAACTGTTAAAGATATCAAGTTTGCTTCAAAGTCCGTAAAACAATGGAATGTAGCCGAATGCTGGAAAACACTTCTTAATGAATCCTTCTGGCATTAGATTATTCTGTGATAAAAATTCCCTTTAACAAGTAGGTCAGAGTACAGTTGCTAAAAGTAAGCAACCTAATGCAGCAGAGGCTATGGTTTTAAACACTATCAAAATGATTTTGGATTAATTGCCTTCCTGCTGGCAGTAAAGGTTATTTTTAGGACAGTCTTCAAAAAAAGAAGGTACCTGAATATCTCTAATCTCTTCCTAACCTTCTACAGCAAATAGGAAAGCATTAGCTCTGCATGCACTTCTGAATCTAGTTTTTAATTATAACTTTCCCGTGTTTACATGAACTTTGGTTTGCTTTTCAAAAACCTCACAAACAATTCCTGCAGCTGACCTGTGTGTAGTGGCGAATTTCTCCATAAAGTGAGTATTGATGAGCTGAAAAGTTCAGTGAACAGGAAAATTCTGCTGCTTTTATTGCCAGTGTGACAGGTTACTTTATTACCATGCCTTTCACAGCAATTTAACAGTTACCCTGGTAACAGATTCAGTGAGGTAATGGGATCAGAGGCATTAGAGGAGAGGAAAGGCTAGCGACAAGAGAAAACCATCTGCTGGCTTATGTTCTCGGGGCTGTTTGCTCACTGCGAGCTTCTGACAATCATTGTACTTGGATGTAAATGAAGCAGGTTAAACCACAGGCCTGCCCTATTTAGCCGTACTCTGGTGATTTGTCTTTCTAATTCTATTGAAATAATAATCAGGATTTGTTTCTGATTAATTAACTAACCTTTTGGTAAAAAGATTAGATAACGAAATTGCTGCCTATTCAGAGATAATGAGATTTTTATTACTCTGTCAAAGGGAAAGAAAAAAAAAGTACATTTATGTGTCACCAGCCACCATGTCAAGGGAGAAAAATAAAGATTTAAATCTTAATGTCAGACATTTATTTCCTCCACAGATTAAATGTATATGGATGCACATAATGATATCTAAAACTTTTCAGAAGAGCTTTTTAAACACCAAATAAAGCATTAAGTATATTTAAACCATTATATGTTTGTCATTAATTTGTTCCAAAAGAATTCTCCCTATGGGAAAGAAACACTTGATGATTCAGAAATCCACCTGTATTATGTGGGTGTATTTATGTAAGTGCAAAAATGCGAAGAAAGCAGTAAAATTTCAGTGTGAGCACTACAGAGTGTAAATAGACTGCTATTACGTCTTGCCTGATAGAGTAGTTACAGTTGAAAATGTTTTACACATAGAAGATTTAGCTGGGTGTTTTACACACCATGCAGGACACTGGAAGCTTTCATAATTAAATAAAAAATATTAGCAAACCATGGCTTTTAGAGCCTCCTAGTGAGAGGCTCCTGGGGCAGGCAGAGCTGTCTCCTTTGGGAGTGGCCCAGAAGGAGCCCCTGGACCCCACTGGCTGGGCTCCAGCCCCTGCAGCTCTTGCCCACCATCACCTCCTGCTTTGTCATGGCCACCCCTGGCAAGGGACACAAGGCTCCCAAAAACTCCCTCCTGGGACCACTAAGCCCATACAGCTGTGAGCTGTGCTGACCATGCACGGGAGCCACAGCTGTGGGGCCGTGTGCTGCGCCAGGGGTGCACAGGCAAACTCCTGGTGAGAGAAACACCATCAATGCACAGCATTTGCTGCGGCTCACCCGCTGCAAGAAGAGCTTTGTGCTCTGCTGGCTGTCAAGACAGTAACTGTGATTTGTTAATTAATAGATCTCTACAAACAATTGTGATGAGAGCATTTGCTGTCATGCGTACAAAGCAAGAGGAAATATAGGACACAGCAGAGCATTTTGTTGCAGTGGAGTTAATGAATGCACTCTCAGATTTGAGGTGACACTTACATTGGTGGCTTTTGGTTTGCTTCATTACTTTTACTTTTACATGTTAACATGAAAGGCTTTCATATGCTGAAAGTCCCTGCTTTTCCCCAGCGGTGTACATAGCTGAAAGCCAGCCAGAAGAGCGACCCAGTTAGAGAAAATGTCTTTGGTAAAGAGATCTGATGCTGAGCATGTTTCTACCCTGTTCCCTTAGGGGAACCTCACAGTTTCCAGTTGCTGATTACCAAGTATGGCCAGCACTTCTCCCTTTCTGCTCAGGGTTTCCAGTGCTGCAGCCATGACAAAGGATGCTTTCTTCTACCAATAGAAAATTGTATCCCCTTTCCCTGTCCTCTAAAAATTCTTACTGCAGTATTTTGACCCCTGATAGCCAAAATCACTCGAAAGGCAAGCAAGATTTTTGGCTCCGTACTTTACTCAGGTGTAAAGTTATAAAGCTTTGCTCTCTGTATCTTCTTCCCATCCACCCATGTAAAATTTAGATTTAAAATTAGTAATTCTTATTAATATTAGCAAAATATTATCAGAGTATCTCAGCTAAGAGAATAGCTACAGTTTTCCTTTTTCCAGACAATGACATCTGCAGCTCGACATTTTCATGAAATGTCTATACTTAACAAAAACATTACTTCATTTTCATGGTATTTCTTTTGTGCCTAGGAGCAACCCTGTAATTGTTCACTTCAATTACAACATTACTATTTTATACCGAAACCCATTTTATCTGCATGCCAGCTTTTTATTTGTTTTACCAACTATATCTATTTCCATTACTGCAAGGCTGATGGTTTGTCTCAAGAGGAAATCAAATCCATTAATTCAGAAATTTCAAGCACGGCTGCCTCTGCCATAAGCAGCATTTCTTATGCTAATAGCAAATGTGCTGAGACTGAAAAGAACTGACACAGCTCTGTTTTTTATCATAACTTAAGCATTTATGTAAAAAGGCAAATCTAATAGTACTAGGAAACTATAAGTGTTATTATATATAATTCACTTTACTGAGAACTGCGTTCAGCCTGGTTTGTGCAACTGTGTCTTAAATCATGGTGTTTGTGGTTTTAACTCGCTTGACATTTGGGATCTGCTTTTGATCTTGGGTACCTCAATGAAAATCTGCCATTCTTCATCTAGCAGCAATAGAATTATTTCAGATTTACCACAGACAAATGAAGATCAGGATATGTTCAGCTTGTTTATTGTATTTCATCTCACAGTCACAATATACTAAACTAGCTTAGGACTCTGTATTTACAGAAAATGCATTATAGAAGTAGGGCATCCTTTTTCCCAGCCACAAAAAATAGCCATTTCAAAGCTAATTTAGGTATTTCCAGGAAGATACATCCTTCCAATGCCATACAGAAATAAATACATCCCCCACTTCCCACTGCCTCCTCATTTAATGCACTTAGTCCTGTTGTATCACATGGGCTGTGTTCAATTAGATAGCTTAACAAGATAAACTCTGACTTTGACCCAGAAAAAGCAAACCAGATTGCTGCTGAATTCTACGTAAGCTTTTCCAGGCTTCGTGACCTGTTTATGTCAATGAAAAATGCAAGAGATCCTTATCATGAGGGCCAAATTAGTTTGGGTTTGGGTTTTTCTTAATATATGTGTGCACAGACAGAGTGTACAAGAAAATGTGCCATTCCTGCCCTTCATTTTTGCAGCAAAACCCTTTAGTGCTGTAAATCAGATCTCATTGGGAGATCTTATATACTGGCCGCCGATAAGCTGTTGAGAAGTAGACAGGGCTTTTAGGAATTGCTGAACCATGAAGCTGACCTGCTTAGTGTTTTGTTGTAGGCTATTAAATCCAGGATTGGTGTTTTAAGATGATTCTGCTTTCTTCTTCCCCTGGCCTGGTTAAGCAACTCTACCCCCACCTCATTATTTGGCTGATTAAAATAAAAACTAAAATGAGAAACCTGCTGTTTGAAAATCCTTCCTTCACCCATCAAATTAATGAGAGTGACTTATGTTGACGTAGTTTATGGCCTTAGAAATTTGACACTAATTTTGCGACTGAGAAAAGATTTACTAACTGTACACACCACTCGGCTTTAGTGGCAGTAGAATGACATTCTTTTCTCCCAAAACAAGCTCTGCATTTTTGTAAACGTGTTATTTGGTTGCCTCATTGTAAATGGATCTCAGTTGGGTAATATGACTTCATCTCACTAGCATATTGACAAGAAAAAAAAGATTATATTTCAGCTGGACTGCTTTCATTTTCCAATTTTTTCAAGTGTTGTAAAGACGTTTTGCACTGTACCTGTTACTGCCTAGTTAGAAACATGCTGGTTCTTTGCACATCTCTTTCATACTGAGAGAGAAATTAAATGTACCCTTTTATTTTTTTCCCTGCTTGACGAGTGTTAACAAGTGCAGCATTTGAGAAAACCCAACCAAATACAGCTCTGTAGCTGTTGCTACTAAATAAAGCAAAAGCCACCTGGTGACAAAGTTCACTGGGGCGTCATTTCTTTGTGTGGCTGAAAGAAAGAGAAGAGAGGAAAAGGGACTCTCATACTCATTGATGTAAATCTCATTGAATCACACTCGGGAGACAAAACCATAATGTGAATTTTGTATGCATATATATGTGTACATTTATATTTTTGCAAGTAGACATATCTCCTAGATTCTGTCTGATGTGAATTATGGCATATAAATTCAGGAAGAGGAAGAAAAGTATTTAAAACTAGACATCACTCTGCTACAAAATGATTTTTTTTTTTTTTTTTTAAGTCAGACATGTTTTTATCACAATTACATTTTTATCTCCATTCTTTTTGGACTTCTGTTAAAATTTCAACTGCCATTGGGGCTGTTTTCACATGATCACTCTGTTTATTTTGGGATTTTTACAATGATTTAGGAAATTTGAGCTCTCTTTATAATGATCTTGTTTAATGAAGACGTCTGTTTCTGGTTTTCTCATAGTCAAAAAGGAAAAGTGTGAGAAGCAAAAGAATCACAAAACAATAGGGGCCATCACATTAGAATGAAAAAGGAGTTAATTTGTATATCATATATGCAAGTTCTTATGCTTTTCAGGAATGGAATTTAATTACTGTGCAAGCTTTCTCCCTCTCTGCTCATTTATTGTTCTCATTGTAATTGCTCATTTATTACTTTTAACATAGCCAAAGAATCAAATTGAAAATTCAGCCTCAGTATCCTGGCCACATCCTTAACAGTGGTTCTCTATGTAATTTCAACAGCTGTGCATCAGACTGATTGTATTTCCCACATTCTAGGGCAGCAAAGTTTGCTTTCCTCCATGTGTTTTATAGGCTCACGTTTCATATAGGCCTTATGTGTGTATTCAAGCTTGAGATGACAAACAGGCTTTTAGGGCAGTTAGATCACAAGGTTAAAGGTTTGTTGCTCAGGATTTTGAAACAGCACTTCCACAACTGCAGCTCAATTTTCTGCTGTGTCCTATCTGCAAAATAGCAAAATAATAACCCTATTAGAAAGTAACATTATGTCCTGCTGTGGGACTACTTCTACTCTGACTGGAAAAAGGAACATAGTACCTTATTACTGAGAAATCATGTGAGGCTACTGCAGTGAAATCTAGATTATTTCCACAGTAATTACTGATTTCTAGTATTATAGCTATAAATATTTGTGCTAATACTGCATAAACTACATGCCTTTAGAGCACCAACAGTTTCTTGTAATGATTAGACTTAGATGCTGTATTCCTCCATTAATCTTGTGTCTTCTGATCAACACTTGCTGAGTCAGAAATGACCTCTTTAATTAGAAAAGCAGTTTTAATGTAATTTAAATCAGAAAAAGAATAATGAGATTTCTTACACTTTTTTCCCCAACGTATTCAACAAAAGAGAAAGCTTATTTGCACTCAAGGATCATTCTAAAGTGTCCCACATTTCTCCTAAAGTGTCCTACCCACAGTCTGTGTATGATTCAGCTCATAATTTTAGACAGTAAAAGACTGACATCCTGAGCCAGTCATCCAGTTATTGGAAAAAGACACAAATATTTCCAAGTGGAGGTTTACACCTTGTGCTTTTCCTCCTTGGTTAGAGATGGAGCAAGATTAGCTGACCTAGATGAGGCACATAAATTGTGTTTGGGAGTGAATCCCACTCCGTGTCACTTGGGGTGTGTGGCTCAAACAGCTTTCAGGGGGGCTAAGTGTGATCATTGTCTTAGGATGACCTAACTAATGCCTTGGCGGTGCTCCTATCCTAATTTAAATTGTTCATTTCCCCTTACTCTGCCCTTCAGAACTCTTAAAATATCTTTTTCTAGTCTAAATGCAATGTCTGACCAGTAATGCATGAGAATATCAGTTTGCTGAGGTGGTCAGCAATGGCCAGTCATCTGTAAAGCTATTTACATGATATCTGAGAAGTCTGTTCTCAAGTCAATGCACAAATAGAATTCCCATTAACAGTAATACAAGTTATGAACAAGCATGAAAGTAAAGAAACTCCCTAATTAGAGATAATGAAACACCAGTCTGGTAGAGTTCTGAAAGGTAATGGCACCCATATGTACTTCAAAATAAAATTAACACAAAACCAAAAGTGAAACATTAAGCTGATAAAATCAAGGAAAACTTAGAGCCTGAAGTTCCGTGCAGCCCTACCTGCAGTCCCTTCATGGAGACATGTGCAGATTTTATTATCCTGCAAATATCTGTTTCGCCAGCATTCACTTTACAAGACAAATTGGAAAAAATATATATGTAGACTTGAATATGTCTTCTTTGTTCAACACAAAAGCACCCAGGGCATTTATGTCAGCACACAAGGAGTTCCTGATGGCTGATTGCATTTCCAGATACTGCTGGAAGCCATGCTCGTTCAGGCATTTCCCTAATTGTTTTTATTTATTGCTTTTTGATAATTGTTTTTATCCCTGCTATTTGTTTGTGAGTGCTCCTTTGGACATGAATTTCTGTAAGGTCGTCGTGAACTCCTCATGGTCAAGTTATGCCAACTTATTTCTATCTTAGCTTACAAAAGACTTCTTCCTCAGTGAGATTTGATATATCGTCCACCAAGAAAACATTATTTTCAAGGTCATCCTAGAATACCATATTAATTTTGTCTAAATTTATCTTATGGGAACATGGATTCTGAATTGTTTTCCACATAAGGATTCACCACTGATTTGCAGATTAAGACTTCCTTTAAAATAATATGCTTTGAAATACATAAGATTTTAATTGGTTTTGTTTCACAAACAATTTACATTAGTAGCTTGTTGTCATTCTCTTTTAAATAAATATTTTCCTCTCTTTGTTTCTTCATATGCTTGAACCTGATGAGCCCACAGCATGTCACAGAAATTCTTGTCACCTTCAAGCTCATGACCTTGACCTTTATATCCTTTTCCTTTGGATAATCAGTCCTCAAAATAAGCCAGTTTGTTAATGAACCTACACTGCAGTGATAAATGCTTCCTATTTAATCCTCTTTGAGAAATATGCTTCAGTTTGGAATATATTGCTTGGAATATTACACCAGCAGTATTTTTAAGACAACTATCAAATGAAACCAGCCTGAAGCCCAGGTTATCTTCTTCTGACCAAAAAAACTGTGATCAAGCAACCTGCAGACATTTCCATTCATTCAGTACCTTGGTATTCTTACAGTTCTTGCCTCTCTTTGGACTTTACTGAATATGTCTACAAACTTTCAAGTAATACCAGTATGTTTGAAATTAATAGACGTTCTGCAAAATCTTGATTTGGGAAAAAGGTGGCTCACTAAGTCTTAACTTGGAAATGTTAATGTTTGTATTGATTAATTCAGTATTTCAAATCAGAACAGTTGTTGTATGTTGTTACATTGCCTATGTTATATGTAGCTTATGTTATATATTCCTTTACTATATTAAATTCTTAGCAGCATGTTTTGTTAAAAACTTACTGCTACTCACTTGACCAGTCTCTCCATAAATACTCAACAATAGTTGCTTAAGCTATTCTGTTTCAGCACTGCAGGACATGTGTTGCGATTTACTGAAATGTCTGTGGAAAGCACAAAATCAATCACCTAGACACAATCAAGGGAGATTTTCAGTGCAGACTTTCTATCAATAGTTGGAATTATTTTAATAGCATTAATCCCACTGCTTTACATTGATAGGAACATAGTAATAATAAGTTTACATCCATAGAAAGCTTTGGCTTTGTTTCACCTTGGAAAGATTGAGAAAACACAAGTTTTCCTACTAAATTAAAATGGTTTATCTTGGCAGACATAAATCCTAGATCCAGACAGAAAAAAAAAGTGGGAGAGGCTGATGGCTAGGCACATTTTACAGAGCCCATGTGAGAGGACAGGATTTTGTTCAATTTAGAGCCCATCCCATTACTAACCCTGGGTTAGTGAGACTTTCTGGGAAAGTTTCTAAGGTAGCATGGCACTTGCTTTCTACCTTTGTTCACATACTTTATTTCTGTGGGTCGTGTGGGCAGTTTAGCTGGAAATAAAGATATTATACTGAGGAACTTCAGTTTGGGAAATGCTGGAAAGAAGACCCTAAATGCTGACCTCAGAAGAAGCTGAGTAATAAATAATGCAGTTGGGCTTCAGGATCCAGTTGGAGACAGAAGACATGATTTCATTTTCAGACTTCCATCACAGATTATTTAGAACTCACAGAACTGTATATTCATAGTGTACTAGACTTCACGCTAGTTTTCCAAAGAGAATGCATTTGTTTTAGCTGTTGTTTGACAATAGGTTTAGAATTGCTGCTCAAAAGATTTGCCTCTCTTTATCTGCTTTATATTCTATTGGTAAACACATGACTGGATATGTCCATCAGTAATATAATTTTTGTTATCTGGAGTGGACAGTGCTTTCTATGTCAATCTTTTTTCTCTACCATTAAACATAAAATACTTCTTACAATTTTTTTTTTTCTTTCTAATGAGAAAACTCTGCTTTCCAGGAAAAGCATTTCTTAAATAATTCCTTGGACCATCATGCAGTGTTTTCTTGGTTGCTCTGAAATGAGGAGCTGAATAAAATTTTCCTACTCAAATCTACAAGCCATTCCTATCTAGGGAGCCTTAACAAGTTCTTGACATATGCCAAATTTCCTACCAGTGAAGAAATTGTTTCAAAAAGGATAGATGCTCTGAAAGAGGAGATATTCAAGCATGACAGGGAAGAAATAAATAGTAAATTGATGTCTATTTTACTTCTTTTGGTTGTATCATATATCTTCTTTATTTCTTTAGATGGTGAAACTATATTAATTTATCCATTGTTTATTAATTCGGAAAATCTGTCAATTTTTTTCCCTTATTGTCCAAGGGACTCCAGTGAAATCAGAGGTGGTTAAAATCTCCATTAAGTACAACTTCTAAGTACTGTCAATATTTGACAACTAAATAGTAAAATAGTTTGAGCTTATTGAGAACTTAGATTGACACACTCTTCCCCCCTTATTCCATAGAATCAAGACCGACGATGACATTTCTAGTCCTTTCCACTTTTCAAGCTAATGTATTTCTGAGATTTCACCAGCTTTCATCCTACTAATTGCTCTAACCAAACACTGCTTGCTCCTTGCTGTTCATGACACTTTTAAGGCTATGTGAGATTAATACTTTGCAGCCTTTGCAAGTTTTGTTTTTGTACCTCTCTGCTTTACTGAAGTGTGACATTGTTGAAGACAAAGACTTTTTACAGCTGTTGTGCCCTTATGTAGTTAAACCTTGTGGAAAACCTCCTCCTTTTTTTTTTTTTTTTTCTTTCTGCCTTCATCTTTCTAGCTATACCTTGGATTTTAGAAATTATGTTTAAGAATACCAAGTTGTATTACCTCAATTGCAACAGACACGTCCAGTCTGAAAATATATAAAGATTATGGAATCAACTAAAAGTCTGACTTCCTTAAAAAAATTACTTCAATGAAATAGCTCTTAATGTTGGCTGCTTCCTAGCAAGTTATGCTTTATGCTTCCTACAGTGCACTGTGTGAGGTCCAGCCCAGCAAAGTTAGTGGAGCATCATAGTAATACTTGTCCTTTCTTAAAACTGCACAATCTTATATTGGTCATAAACTACTTCTGCAGCACCACGACAGAGCAACACACCTCAATTCACCTTTTGCCTGGGAGCATAAAAGGACAAGCAAAACCAGAGTATCAGTGTGCAGCAATTGATGTTGACTGATTTCTCCAGGCTGTGGTAACTGCTTGCTGTTTTCTTGGCTGCAGACCAGCTGATGCTCCTTCCAGGCCTCTGCACTGAGGGCAGGCACTGATGTACAGTTTTTTTGTCATTGTTTGTTATGCTATTCAGGCCAGTAGAATGATCCCAGAAGAAATTCCCCTTTATGAGCTTTTTTCCCCTGGCTTGTGTACCAGATCATGTCAGTAATAGCTTTTTTTCCTACAAAACACTTTTCTGCAAGTCAGTTTAAAACAAAACAAGTTGTTACATCGAGGATATCTTCTCAACACTATTTTGTGGATGCTCAGAAAGCCCAAAGTTTTGTGAGACTCCAATGACAAGGGATCAAATCTGCCTATGACCAGGTTAGAGCCTATGAACAAGTGTGAGCAGGATTAGACGGTGCAGTGCTTATAAAATATTGCAGCTCTGTCATGTTTCACATGCCCACATGAGCCACGTCTCAGCTCCTGTAAGTCAATAACTTGCTTGCTCCTCTGAAATTGGACATTTGCCTCTGCTCCTAGACACAAAAGCCAGCACTCGTGGCTTGAGCTGGCCTGCCATTGGATATTGGAATTTCAGTTTTCCCAGCAGCTCTCCAGGATACTTCCAATCCCTTCCAAATGCAATTTCCAGGCAGCAGTAGACACAAGCAAATTTAATTTGTTTGTAATTAAGAAATGCCTGCTGTTTTATGGGGACATAGGTAAATGTGCATATCCAGGTTCCCTCATCAGAGGAAGTGCAGGGAAAAGCATGCCTTAGTGCACCTTTTGGTAGTGACAATATCACTGGTGCTCACAGGAACCAGCTATGTGTGCAGGTCACTAACCCCCATCTCAGCCATGGTCACTGTGCAAGTGATAATTCTGATATACAGAGCCCTGCAATCATGTCCTGTTCCTGAGGTTTTTGTGTGCATATCACTTTTGTAATTTTTTTAATTTTTTTTTTTCTTTTTGACCTCAATTTTCATAGCAGAGATTTAATATGACTAAATAATACAGCTCACAGTCCTTCACCCTGAAACATACTTTACCATTTTACTTTGATTTCTAGTCAGATCAATGGCGTCAGGATGTTGTCTAAGGACAATCCACCATTTGCTCTTTCCATCATTCCCCTGGGAAGTCCCTATGGAACTTCTTGATCAACAAAGAGCAGTAATATTTATTTGTCTTTACAGGGCAATCCCTGGTCCACAACTGAAGAAGTACAGCCTAATGCATTTTGGCACACTCTGGGAAATACAGGCTCTAAGCATTTTTGTCTTGCTGTTTTAGGACCAGCCATGCTGGAGGTCTGTGCTCTCTCTCCAGCTGTGAGGAAAGTGAACATAACCTTTCTTTAGTAATGAATGAGCCATTCTCAGTCCTCCTCATTCATTCATTCATTCATTCATTCATGGTTAGTGTGACTCAGGAAGAAAGGACTGAAACTTTGGTTTAAAATATTTATTGCAGAGTAAGTAAGTGAAAATAACTCTTTGTAGGGAAATGTTAAGAGTATGTCTCACTGTTTTAACACTAATCTACTACATGTTTATGATCCTTTAGGAGCTTGGAAATATGATGATGACATTAAAGATTCATGGAAGAAAATAACTCTATAGAAATTCTTTGTAAATTGGTTAGAAGTGATGGGGAAAAAAATCCTACATGAAAGTTTGTTTTAGATAAACTTCCAGATATTTATGTTTCTAAAACGCTACATTTTGTGACTTTGTTTGGAAAGACCAGAAGAATATGTTACTATGCTATATGTAATTTCCTGAATATTGCATGTTACACATAGATTATGCTTCTTCACAAGTGCAATAATTTATTGTTACAGACAATTAGCAATAATGTGGAAAATAAATGTATATAAGGCCACATTTAAAACATTTTTATTGATAGTCGGTCTCTCATTTGAAGGTATAAGATCATATTTTATCTGCATATATACTTGCTGCTAGACTAAAATTTGGGGGATTTTTACTTCATTATAGATGATGCATTACAAGGTACTAGTCAAAAATATATGTAAGTTCTCTTTTCATATTTTCTACTGACACTACTGATTCCCTACTGCAAAGCAGTCTGACAGATGTCCTTCTAATAATTACATTTTGTTGCAGCTGTGAAGTGAGTATCACAACCTTTTAATAAAACTGGCCCAGTTTCACATTGTGACTATGAGGTAAGCAGCAGGTCAAAAAGTGGTGTACCAGACATGTCTGAAAAAGGTTGTTCAAGACAGAAAATTTGCAACTGCTAAATTCATAATCAGTGCTGTAGAGTTAGCTATTGCTCTTTATAGGCTTGTGAGACTTGCTGATAATTTAATCTTGCAAAATCTTGGCTTTCATTTTTGTGAATATCTAGTAGATAAATTTTGCCAGATTCCATCTTACTTTCATGATTCACTCTGGGCAAAAGGATTTCCTACAGCTCTGTATGCTTCTCACTAAACAATCCATACTTCCAATCGGCAAATTATGGATTTTGTAGCAGAAATTTGTACAGAAAATGGGGATGATGTTTAGCAACATCTAAAGTGCAGGCCCAACTTGCATTGCATTGTGAAGAAGCTTTGGGGACCTGGAGGTGGGGGGGACTAGGGACAGGTCTGCTTCCTCCTGCTGGCTCCCACCGGCTCTGGGTGCTCCCTGCGGGGAGGGTGGGTATGCTGGGGGGGTCGAGCAGACGTGTCTCAG
>JAODKT010001744.1:47558245-47577050 GCA_027576195.1 Cossypha heuglini
AAAAAAAAAAAAAAAAAAAAAAAACAACTAAACCCCTGGGTTTAAACCCACTCATATGTGAAAGCAATATATCTTCGTATATAAAAAACAATATTTTACATATGTTCCTCATAGCCAGATTTGCAGGAATTGTGGCCATGTCTGCATTCCTGGCCCCACTGCTGGCCCCACTGCAACCTGGCACTAGACTGCATTTTTCTTGGTCAGGCAGCAAGGGACCAGCACTTTTACCAGGCTCTCTGCTCTACCTCTCATGCAGAAGTCCTCAACAAATGTTCAACTTGGAAAGCAAAAAACTGGCTGCAAATTTCAGGGTGAAAAGTGCAGGCATGTGGTAACTATTGTGCTACTAGTAATAGTGCTACTATTACTTAGGGAAATACCATTTGAAAAGTATAGGATGACCTTGCAGACAAGGAATAGAAAAAGAATCAAAAGTTCAGAGCATAAAATGCAAACTCATGTACTTGACCACTAATAACAAGGTTTTTCAATAAAGTTCTGATCAATTGCAGTGATGATGAGCTATAAGTATACTGGTCGTGGGATGACTGAGAGTTGTTGTGTTCATTCAGTTGTGAAAAAAAAATTAATGCAGAAGGAAAGGTGGGTAAAGTGTTATAAACAGACACAGCTACATCCAACTACTGGCCCGCAAAATAAATTCTCTTTGTGCTATTCTTTATGGTTCTGATCACTCATGTGCAAAGGATTTAGACAGAAATGCAAAGGTCTAAATTCTTAGGAGAGATTTGACTTTGCTGAGGATGGGAAAATAAAAACATGCTGTTATACCTAAGCCATGAAACTAGAAACTAGAGGTGGGGAAACATAAGCATTCTATATTTTTGAAAGGTCCAATTGTTTCAATGACAAAATAGCTTGAATGTAGGTAAACAGTTACATATTTGCCTTACCTCTGTTTCTGAGATGTATTCATGGATTTTTTTTTTTTTTTGGTTCTCTGTTGTTTTCTTGTGGAAAAGTGAAAAAGGAATCCTCTCCTTATAATTTTCTTTTTCTACCTCTGTCCTCCCTACTTAGCTGACATTTGCCAATACAAAGTCTTTTGGTTTTGTTTTTTTTTTTTTTTCCAGAAGGATAGGGTTTTGCTCTTCTGCATCAGAAATTGATCTTGGTCAGAGGCAGTTTATTGGTATTCTGAAGAGTGCTGGGAACATCTCAGGGTTGAAGCAAGATTTCAAGACAAGAAGGAATCTTTTCTCATTAGAAGAGGCTTGGACTCATAGGATTTCTACAGCTTTCTTTGAAATATAATGCTTCACCTACTTTCTGCCTTATATGGGAATTAAATCTGGTGGTCTCTTGGTTGTTCTGTGGACCTAGGAAAATTCTATTTTCTCATTTCCTTCACCATACTCTGCCCATTCTCAGTGTTGATCTCTTATAGGTTTTTTGTTTGTTTTTGCTGATGACCTAAATGGAGTGTTAAGGAAAGCACGTGGGGAGCAAGCAAGAGGGACACACTTTGGGCATTTCAGGAAGGTGGCTGCACACCCCTGGGCTCAATGCCTATGTGATTCCAGCTACCCAAAGCATTTCATAAGGCATGTCCAGCACTATCTTTCCATGACCTGCACCTGGTTGCACCCTAGAAAAGTGACATCAATGCAAAATTTGACAAAGTTGCTTGAAAAAAGTTTCCCACATGTAATGCACCCTAAATTTAAATCAGATTCATGTTCTTTGTGATCCAAATACAAATTTCTCATGACTGTTATTAGTTTGTAGTAGTATCCATGGTGATATTTGTTTACTTGTTACCTCTGATGTTGAGATTTTTTAGCATGGAAAACAATGGCACAGCATTCAAGTCAGTCCCTATTCACGAATGCATCCCTTCCATGAGTACAGCTTGACGTTACAAGGTCTAGATGACCTCCTTTCTTCATGATGCTCTCAGCATTGACATCAAAGTATTCTCTTCTTTACTTTGACCTCATTGGCAGATGTCTGCATCTGTGTCTTATGATCACATAGACTCTGCTATTCCCTGTCAGTTCGGTCTCTTGGTTTCATAAAATGTTTCATTCATTGAAGCCTGCCTGATGTCAATATGCTGGAGAAGTTTGTCAGAACCATGTATAATGCATTCAAAGCCTGAGCTCAGAAAGGTTTAGGCCTGGGAAATTTATGAAGGAAAAGATATGACACTGTACTGCCCAGAGACTGAAACTTCTGAGACTTTGGTTTATTAAAGTGTCTTCTGCCCCTTTACATTATTAATGCCCAGTTTTTCACATCCAGGGTCTGTGAAGCGCAAATGCTACAGAAGTGCCTTTTCAAATTGTTCTTTCCTGTCCTCCTGTTCCTGTCTTAGTGCCTGGTTTGGAAACAGAAAGGGTTGTCTCCTAAATTCAAGGCAGCCATTTCCTACATACCTGTTGCATGATAGAAGCACATTTGATAGTAGCTACATAAATTTCCAAGACGCTAGTCATTTCCATTTGGTCATTTCCAAGATGCTCTAGTCTAGACCACAGCATCACGACTCATTGATGCAATGCTTCATTTGGATAACATGAATACAATTTCTGAAAAAAACTAAGAATCACGACATCTTTAATGGGAGATATATTTACATTTCATCATAAGTACACATCTGTATTTAGAGCCCTATGTTCAGTCATATTTAAGACTCACTTTCATAGTAATAAAAAATGAAATATATCACTATGACCACCTCCAAGCTGAGCCTAAAACTGATACAGTTTATTTCTGCTAGTAGAGTTTGACCTTTCACCCTAGTGTTGAAAGAACTAACATGGGATGATTCATAACTGTAAAAAATAGCATCATCAAATACAACTGATGAGGATTTACATAAGGTCATAAACATAAGTTTACAAAGGAAAAATTTTCTTATACTGGGGTTTACTTCTTTGACACAAATTATTGTTTTTCAATAACCCTAAGTTGGTCAAAGCACCAAAGACGGGAAAATTTTAAATGCACAACATTTATTTACCCAACAATTATCTGGATTTTTTATTGGAAAGCATACTTGGAGATTTCATTATTTCTGAAAATAGACTTCTTATTATTCTAGTTTGCCTACAGTGTCAGAAATTATACTGGAATATTCTTATTCATCTTTCTGTACCACTGCTTAGAGAAGAATTGAAAAGGCTCACAAAACAAGGGAATATGCCAAATTACCTGTTTTTTTTTTTTAAAGTGCAGTTCTCATTCAATCAAAAATTGAATGGGTTCCATTAGTCAGTAGTATTCATTCCATCCCTTTTCACATTTTTTGAAACATTTCTGATACCAGGTGAAGTAGAATTAGTTGTTCCTAGTCAGGAACACTCCCCAGGAAGTTGCACCCTCCTAAACACATTAATTTTTTTAAGGGTAAAGTATTGTGCTAAAAATTTACATATGAATCCCAAGATCATGTCATAGATGCTGCATTATGACCTCTGAAGGTTTTGATAGTAATGGGACATGACAGATTCTAAACACTGATGTAATAACATGTTTTGCCATTTTCACTGTCTTTTCAGATGCTATCAAGGAGTACATGTCAAGGTTTTTCCCTTAGGATGGTGACACTATTTGTTCTGTAACTTAGCACATAGTCTACATTTTTAAGATTGCTCTCTGCCACAAGTAAAAATAATTTAAGTATAATAAAATGGCTACTCTTTATTTGTCTTAATTACCCACTTCATAATGGGTAAAGAAAATTATTGGCATGGAGTCTAGAAGTATGATGTCATGTGAAGAAAGCATTTTATTTGTTATCTTATTTATACTGATTTCTACTGAATGGCAGGACAAAAATTGTACGTGAAATGATGGATGACGATTCGTTATGCAGCACAGAAGGGAGAATTTAATTTTGACTGGTAACAGTGCTACTAGAAAACCAGCAAAACATTACTGAACACAGACTGGGAAAAGTTGTGACTTTGACTCTGCTTGCAAATACAAAAAGTCATGAAAAATCTGTAGCTTTCAGTAGGACCCACTCTAATGCTTCTGATTTATAACAGTATTATTGTAGCCTTAAACTCATTCTGTTATATATTAAACTGATTTATGCCATCTACAAAAGCCTGCTATGCTCACAGAAACAAACCACAAAAAGCAACTATAAGCCCTTTCCAACATCAGTTTCCTAGACCTATGAATTTACTGAGTAGGTTTTTCCTAATTACTATTTAGTGTTTTGCAATAGTCATTAAAACCTCCTACTACCTATGTAGAGTGCATGATTGGACAAAGATACAAAGTGAATGTGTGTATAGATACTTTTTCAACTTACCTTTCTGTGTGACCGCTGATGTTTGTCAACCTTTTTTTTTAGCTTTACAAAAATTTTAGCTTCCTTTGGTCTCTTTCTTTGTATGAAGCATGCACTTATAATGATATCTGTAATTGATCTTTTTAGGTTGTTTTATTGAGATCTTGGAATATTATTCATTAGTATTTTTTAGCTATATTTGCCAGCTTGCAGAGATCCAGAGCTGTTTTTTTAAATCACTTGTGTTAGCATACATATGCATGAGCCAAAGACTCACTTGGCCAACTGGGAAATGCCAGAGAAGCAAGAATAAAACAGAAATAAAAGCAAAACTAAAACTAACAAAATCTACAATAAAATTCATCTTAGACGCAGACACAGACTAATTTTTGTCAACATGTGCTATCTTATTTGATGTTAAAGATATAGGGTGGATTTTTTTTGTAATATTTTGGAACATCTCATAATGATGCCTTAATTTTTAGCTTTTATATTTTTCAGGTTCTGTACTGCATTAGTGTATAACACTGAATTTCATATAGAGTGTTAGTAAGCTCACTTCAGTGTTTGGCCAGACAAAACAATACTTCTAGGGCTGAGAACCAAGGTCACCATCATAGCCTCAGGCCCCAAAAAGTATAAACAAAAGTGAATTTGGGGGGTACTGAGGGAATATGACTTCATTACCTGAAGCTGTAATTGGACTATTGACCTCTGATAGGCAAATAGACCAAACTTGTACCTGCCTGAAAAACTCATGACCACTGTCTATCTTGAATACAGCCTGTGTGAGGCTTTTGACTGCCCAAGGTGTATATTAAAGGCCTTTAATAAATACCTACTTTACTCTTTTAGCTCTGTCTAACCTCTGTTCTAGGCAGCCAGTCCAAGGCACCAATACCTGCTAGAAAAAGAATGTAGGATCTAGAGCCAACAATTAACCGAGAAGAGAAAAAACTCCTGTTACATTGTGGCTAAGTTTTCAATAGATTTCAACCTGCAAGCTTATCAAGGGCTGGGATATTGAAGTGCAATATAGAAGAGGAAGCTTACAGAGGAAGGTTATTTGGTTGGGTTTATTTAAACTCAAATCTGAAGTGTTAGATGGCTCTCTTTTCCCCATTTAGAAAATAGTAGTGCAATCAGGGTTGAATGTTAAAATATAGTGGTGTTTTTACAACCTGTGTATGGGAGCACATGAATCCCAACATAAACTGGAGCATTGCAAGTCTGAAAATTGCACTAAGGATCAAAGACACGCCCTGGATATCAAAGCAGTTGTATTGCCATGAACAGCTGCCTTCTCTCATGCAGCCCCATCTACGTGGATCCCAATACACCACTGTTTAACCCCAATGTAGCTCTCCTGCTTTCCAGCTTTTCTGGATACTGCCCTTTCCATGGAGGTCAGGAAAGAGACATTTGCAGGTATCTGTATGACAATACTCCAGCACATTAATGAAGCAGAGTTTTGCTGCTTTAAATTTTAGTATAATGAGTGAATACTGTTGTGCTAAGCTACACAAGCTTCTAGATGAGATTTTAAAAAATATTCCAGAGAGCATAAGAAAGAGATTGCTATTTTTCCTAAGACATATACATACACTTCCCTTCTAGTTCAACAAGAGTACCATGAGTGCTAGAGAATACAGGATTTCACCTTTAAAACCTTAACACATGTAAGCACATGCATGCACAGATATACCAAGTTTATTTGAATTCAGCTTGGAAATTTCCACAGCTTTGTAAGCAATGTAATGGTTACAGTTCAAGAGAGAGAAAAGCAGTAAAAAATCCTACTTTTTGAACTTCCTTCTAAGGTCTAATCCAGAGATTTACAAATGTGTTTCCTAGTAAAAGGTAAAGCTTAGGGCTTGATCTTTTTGTGAAAACATAAGAAAGTGGCTCTTGTGAGAGTTATGGCCATGGTCCTGAGATGAAGAAAATTTCATCAAGTTTTGCTTGTTTTTTGACATATTTTGCTTTTGTACACTAAAATAAAAAGACCATTTAAGTGTATTAACCATTAAGAAACTCTTCATCTTAAAAAAAAAAAAAGAAAAAAAAAGAAAAAGAAAAAGAATGAGAAAAAAATAAAAGAAAAAAAATCATCATTGCTTTTGGGAAAGAATGTGTATAATAGATATTTTTTGTGGATTATTTGTAAATTTTATACATTTGCAATGAGAAGCCACAAAGCAAGATGGTCTTTTGATGGTGAAAGAGCTTTTGCTTAGCAGTAATGTTGGTATATATTCACAGAGAAATAGAGTACATGATGATATAGACAGAAGCATTTCAAGTCCATCTAAATGTCATGCAAAAATATTTGAAAACACATTGTTTAAGATAGCTGAAAAAAACGTTTACTCTGCTTTCAGATTTGTAATCTACTCTGGTTCCTTTTTCCCTTCCTAATAAGTTCAATTACTCCCCAGAAAGAATTGATACAGGTGCTGGGTGCTTCTCTACGTATTTCAGCCAACATTCAGTATTCAAGCCATGACATGAACAGACCACCTCTCCAGTATTATGAATGCTAATTTAATCTCCATCCTGAATCCACCATGAGCCCAGAAGTAAAAGTTGCCAAGGTGTTGCAGTCCATGGCTCGATGTCCTGCTGCAGACCAGTGAGGAGCAGTGCTCCTCAGGGGCTGGTATTAGAATATCTTTGTTAGCAACAGGGACAGTGGGGTTCAGTGCACACTCAGGATGTCTACCAGTAACACAAACAGTGTGGCAGTCAACTCTGTAGGGAAAGGATGCTTGAGAGGTTCACAGGCCAGTGTAAACCTTGTGAAATCCAACAAGTGCAAGGATCTGCATCTGGATCTGGGCAATCCCAAGTTCAGGCTGGGCTGAAGATAGATCAAGAGCAACTCTGCCAAAAAGGAGTTGTGGATGTTGGTGGATGGGTAGTTTCAACATGACCCACCAAGTGTATGCTGACAGCCCAGAAAAACATTTGTATCCTGGGCTGCAGGAAAGGAATTGTGGCTTGCAGGAAGACAAGGGGATTTTCCCTGTCTACATCACTTTCAAGAGAACATACCTGGAGTGCTGCATCCAGCTCTGGAGCTCCCCATGTAAGAAGGACACAGACCTGTTGGAACAAATCCAGAGGAGGGCCATGAAGATGATCCCTGGGCTGGAACACTTCTCTTGAAGACAGGCTGAGGGAGCTAGGATTGCTCAGCAATAAGAAGAGAGGGCTCAAGGGAGACCTTATAGCACCTTCCAGTACCTAAATGGGCTTAAAAGGAAGATGGAGGGGGATTTTTATGAGGGCATGCAGTAATAGGATAAGGTGTGATGACATTGACCTGAAAGAGGGTAGGTTCAGACCTTCCATGAGAAAGGAATTCTTCACTGTGCAGGTGGCAAGGCACTGGAACAGGCTGTCCAGAGATGTTGTGGATGCCCCTTCCCTGGAAGTGTTCAGAGCCAGGCTGGATGCAGCCTTGAGCAACCTGGTCTGGTAGGTGTCCCTGCACAAGGCAGGGGTGTTGGAACTAGGTCATCTTAAGGGTCTATTCCAATGCAAAAAATTCTGTGATACTATGATTCTCTGAAAACAGGAAAAAACCCTATACAAATGGGGAAAAAAATACAAGTACTTGGTTGAAACAAATACTTCAGCTATACTGCAGAATACCTATCTTCTGAAGAAAGCAGATTGTTAGACCATGTTATTGCAAATCTCAGTGACAGACAGGCATGTGAAAGGGATACAACATTCTCATTTTAAACAGTCTTAATCGGTTTTGTATTTCAGTTCTGTATACTTGGAGTAAGGCAATCTCATTTCTCGGACATTTTTTACTTACTATCTAGCTAGTGCAGCAGCAAACCTACAATCCCTACTATTCTAAATAATTTGAGAGTGATATACTTATGTGGATGACACACTTTTTTCAAAAGATTTTGCAGTAGACTCTAGCCAATGTTAGGAATTTCCATCTATTGCCTGGGGTTGTATGAGTTGTAAATTTTTAAGGACGAAAAATATTTTAAAAATTTCTTCTCTGTGTAGACAATGGTCCTTAGTGAAGGAATTCACCCTTTCTTGCTAAGCTGATTATACTCACTCCCCCAAAACATATTTATACACTTCATAAATATATGGATTAATTTTGTATCTTTTAGTTTTTGACATAAAGAATATTGAAAGTTTACCTTGAAAAATTTAATATGCTTGTACTTAACTGTCTTCAGGCAATATCTGCTACCCTGATAAATGAATTGATGCTAGCCACTACAGCATGGAGAAAAGAGTCATCAAACAAATATTTCAAATATTGAAGTGGTGTATCTTGCTCTTCCAACTGTGGAACAGTACTTTTTTTCTAGGATACCAGACGAAAATATTATAATACAAGCCACATTTTACAGGAATTTCTTGCAATGGTTCCATTTTCAGAAAGTGGAAAGAGCCTATCTGTAATCATAGGTCTTCAGAAATGCAACTTGAGTAAAATCCATAGAAACAAGACCAATGGATTTTGTACCGTAACAGCACAAGCAAGCAATATCAAAGTTTCATCAAGTTAATTGAAATAACAAGACTGAATTGTAAAAGTCAGCTGTAAATCACCTTTTATTTTGTACTTCTCCTTTTTTTATCAGAGATTTTTAAAACAAATACCTGAATCCATACCTTGGCCACTCAAGGCCAAGCCTTTTCACTAAGCTTAATCATCTTTTTACTGTGGTACAAGACATTTGTCTTCTGACAGTCATGACTGTACCTTAGTTTACATGTTATACAACATACACTGAACCAGTATAAATAATATGATCATAGCTAAGATAACCTTATCTACTTAAATTCATGTAAGCAAATAACTAATGGCGTGTTCTGCTTTACTAAAAAGATTTTTTTTATTTTTAAAGAGTAGCATTTCTCAATGACTCTTTATTTTTTCTTTAGAAATTTCTCCTCCACTAAAGACTGTTAAGCAGCAGAAACTGGATCAGTAGCGTAACAGACTCAGTAACAGTAAATGAAGTGCTGTAAGCTTACATCAGACTAATTAGTCTGAGGGATAAAATACAGGGAAAAACTTTTCAGGTTGCTTTGTGAAAGGCAGTTTGCTTAATTAAGCCAACCACTAATTGTTAAATATTTTTTAGGCATTAACAGAGCTGTGCTGACAGTAATTAAATTTTGATTTTAGTGGTATTTGCAGGGATTAAGTCACAATCTGCTGAGGCGCTGAGGTTAGTTAATATTCACTTCACTGCCACAGCTGTCCTCCATTACATTACAAAGGACAGGAAAAGAGACAGCAGAATAGGGTGAAGTAATGAGAAAGCTATTCATTCATTTGAACTGGTTCCACACTGTACAGCCTTGTACAAATGGATCTGATCTGCATGACACTCAACTAGGCATTAAATCCGATTTAAATTGATACAATAGAGGACAGCCTAAGCCCCAAATGTATTTTTATTTTTATACATAAGCACTATGCACTGTATCAAAAAATATAATCATGTGATTATCATATGTTTCAATTCAAGTGGTATTTCTTTACTTATTAGCTCTACAGGAGTCCTCCAGGAGTGTAAACCAATTCCTGTTAAATCCTTATTTCTTCATGTAAATGAATCCTTCAAATTTCTGGATTGAGAATTTTTGTTCCTGCTGGAATATTTACTGGAAAGGTCGATGTTTTTCATTCCTTTTCATGTAGGTTACTTGAGGTGCCACACATTCATAGCAGTTAAACAGGGCATGAGCCTTGTCATAGCTACAACAGGGAGAAGCTGGTCTTGGGCTTTTTTCTACACCAGCAGTGTTTCACTCACAATGATGTCCTTTTGTAACGTTGTCTTGGGTTTGGATTCAAAATACTTCATGTTTCTAAAAAGTGCCAAAGTCAGCAATTATGCAAACCCGTACAAAATTGATCCTCTCCATCTCATGGGGTGCATTGTATGCTCTTTATTGTATTTAATCCTTTCTCCTCACGCAGCCTCAGAACCCTCAGTCCCTATTGGTGCTCTCAACCTCGCCTCAAAACTGCCAGTATGAGCCTAAAGGAGTAAGATCTGGTCACTCTCCCCATGAGAATGACACAGACAAGCCCTAATTCCCTGATTGGGCACTGACTGATCTCCCTTCTTTGGGGATGTGGAGAGCTATTGCACCACTAGGATATGGAATCGTTATAAGCATGACCAGATTTCCTTCTGGAAGTTTGAGGCTATACCAGATAACACAAGGCCTTTATAGATGGCCATGCTTCAGTCACTCTATGAGAGCAAAGGAATCCTCTGGATAGCAAAGTATTTGTCATCTTTTTTTTTTCCCTCACTTTCTTCTGGCTGTTGTTCCAGTAGTATTCTACTTCACTTAATTTTATTTTCCAGCACTGTCTTCTTAAAAGGCACCTTGCTTCTTGCTCCTTGACATTTACTCACCAGTCTGTTTCAGACCAAGTACCTGGTTAAATCCTTAAAACTTAAATATGAAGAAGTATGTTTCTCTTTCCCACAATGTCTACCATAAACTTTGTTATTTCAGTTCAAGGTTTCCAAGAGAGGCACTTTTTTTTTATTTTAGAGAGAGCATTCCCACAGGAAAATGTTAACTGAGTCATTCCCAAAAATTCCTACAAGCTCTTTCAATAATCTTCTTCCAAATGTAGTTTTCTGAAACATATCACACAGAGAGATGGGTTTTCTTTGCTATTTCCTGTAGTCCTAATGAAACTTATTTTGTCCATCAGCTCAGCTGGTCTATGCCTGAATTCAGGAGAAAGTATTTTTTCTATATTGTACGAGTACATTGTATCAGGACCAGATTCATCAGCAATCCTTCTTCTGTGCATTACCATACATCTCAGGTTAGGTTTCAGCTAAGTATCTGAGAAATTACTGGTGTGAATACATTTATGGGTGCAGATAATTTTTGCAGAATGAAGACATGAGAATGGATAGTGGAAGTCACAAAATCTGTAATATTGCCATGCTTTCAAAATAAGTAGAAAGCTAAAGAGAGTCTCATTCCAATATTTCTGCTAATTATAGCAAGAAGAACAGGAAAATTTCCAAAAATACCTTGAGACAGGAATGGATTTATATTTATTTATATTGTATTTCAAAGTTTTCTATAGTACAAAGGTCTGTCTTTAAAGAGGATCTTTCCAATAGCTATCTAACAAGTCATATTGAAGAAAAACGAATATTAGAGAATATAATTCATACCAGAACTATATAACATGGGTAAATGAACAATAAAAATGATAAATTGGGCAATAGAAAAGATTACAGAAATAATGCTTTCACATATTGGGCATTCATTAAATTGACTTTCCAGGGTAATTACTTTAACATTTCTACCTCTGATTCAGCACAGGTTTTTGAATCATTAAAACAGATAGTAAATATTACAGGGTTTCAGAACCTACTCTTGCAGACCTCTTCCTGGAAACTCAAGAACTGTCTCAAAGCCTTTGCTGAAGGCTGAGCCTCTTCCGTTAGTCAGATTTTCTGGACTGAAAACTGAATTCACCAATAACATTTTTCTTTTTCAAACCCTGCTCTTTCTATGAAGAATAAGAAATCCACTCTTTTGTGTAAACTGAAATAATTTTAAATAGTGTTTTAAAATTAGTAGTGAATTAACTAAGTAGCATGATTCATACTTATACTGTCATTTGTGTGAATCATGATGAGACTTTAAGGAAGGATGCCTTAAAACAGGTCGTTCTAAAACACGGGGGATTTTTGGCAATTCTGCTGTGGGTAGAGTTGGCATTTGATATTAAATAGATTGGTTAATAATTTTTGCTAAGGATTTTCTCTGGAGAATGTTGAAGTTCCTAGCAGTTCCCCTACTGCTATGGCTCCATATGCTTTAATGCTTTGGCCATCTTTCATTGACTAGAACAACTTAAACTGAGAGTCATGTGCTTTAAGGACTTTGGAGATTTTCAGATGCAAACTGAGTTTGTGGAAGCAATTTTTAGTATCTGGCAGTCTGAAACAAGAGAATTAATGTAGTCTTAAAATTGTATTTTATCTATTTTCACATAGGTTTATATATACCTATGCGAAAAAAATATAAATATATAAATAAATATAAAAAATATAAGTATACTCCTCCTGAGCTAAGGTAACTTTCCCTTTGACCAAACCTAATACACATACCAGTCATGCCTTATGGGGAGATTTCAGTTTGATTTACATGCTTAGCAAGCAGGATATGCAGGAAAAATTTCACTAAGGACCTTTTTTCCTTTTCACTAATGAAATTTAGAATTATTCTCTATAAATCTGTAAGGCAGTGCGTGTTGCACTTTCCTTATCAATAAGGGGTTTTTTTAACTTCTTAGACTAAGGATACTGACAATGGTCTGGCAGTCTAATTTTCCTCCCAAAAAGCTGTATTTTAACATGCTACATCTTACTATGGAGTGCCATTGCTTTGTAAAGTAACAAATATAGGCCAAGACACCAGAGCCCAAAAATGCCAAGACAGATTGCTAGAGCTCTGTTCTGGAGAACAGAATGGATGTCTGACTGTTCAAACTACTAATCTGATCCTTAAAATTTAACAGGGATACACTGGCAGAAAAATTGCTGCGTCTTACTAAGGCTCTGATCCATGAATGTGCCAAATTCATGAACGTTTTGAAATAAGGGAGACCTGATGAAGTCCAAAGGATAGTTGGAAGGCCTAAAGCTGAGCAGATACTTAGCTTTTTCCAGCTTAAGGCTTCGAGAACTGGCTATACCACCAAAGTGCACATTTATTTATATGCAGGAAGTGGATGATAGAACTAAAGTTTTCAGTACCATTAAATGTATAATTCTCTTCTCACAACTATGTTAGACTCTTATGTAATTCTTCACCCAGTCCCTTAGATTAGTAGATTAGTCTAATCTAAGTATATTCCTACTCAGATCCTTAATCATAAATAAGAAGTGGAGGATATTAATATATGTCTGTAGGGTCGAGTAAACCCTTTTTCATCACTTTAATTAGAAAATTATTCTCTTATTGATTTACTCTTAGAATAGCTTTCTTTTTTGTCATCCTAATTTCACTGAATCAAATATATCCAATCGAGACTAAAAATTTCCACTGTAACATACTTTCAACATTTTTATCTGTAGCCTAATCTTTTCCACTTTTCTTTCACAAACTATTTAATTCTGAGTCTTTAGATACATGCTCTCTATATTTTCCTGCATCTGAAAAGATGTTTTCAGATTAACTTGAGAGAGTAATGTAGGATAAAATAGTGGTTCATATAAAGTGTTCAAAGTAGGATATTTTAAGTTATAATTCCTCAGCAAAAACTATCTCTGTGAAAACTAAGATCACCTAAATGCAGTAAGTGAACAAATGCAATAATGTTTTCAGCAACAAAGGCAAGGAAATACGGTGTGCTGATACCATTTAGCATGTGAGGGGGCCATTTAATGCTATCTGAAAATAGAACATAAGTTGCCTCCCTGCTATTCTTGCTCAATTGTGTTTCCAGGGATATTTCTATCATTGGCAGTGCCAAGTTCAGCACTTGCCTAGCCCCTTTTTACTACCTAAAAACATTCTTGCTCCTCACATACCCGACAAAGAAAGCACAGCTAAGTACTGTGTTTAAAATGATGTGACAAGAGGGTGTAGAGGACATGGAAAGGGGTATAATGCTTTCATTGGTTACAGCTTTGGGGAAATGCTGATAAAATTACAGGCTTAGTGTTGGTAAAAGATGAAAAAAAAATAGTTTATAAGTGAGCAATTAATTTTCATTATGTCTCTTCTATTATTAACATTTAGCTGATATTCTTTTAGTGACATAGCTCTTTGTATATATTAAAGGATAACATTTATAATGTAGCCTGCAAAGGAATATTCCATTTCATAGTGCAATACTCGTAGCAGAAAAGTAATTTAATTCCAAAGTCTGCATAAACAAAGTAATGGCAGCTACATGTATTCAGATCATGGACATTTGCAAGCCCTTTGCCAGAAGTCCTGTTTTTTTCCATGTAGAATGGTCTCTTTGCACATAGCTCATGTATTGCTACCCCAGTCACCAAACCTTCCCTCTGAACAAAAAATATGTGAAGCCAGGTTTTAGACAACACTTTCACTACCTTAGTCCCATCATTTCAGCTTCTTCTAAGTCACAGGGAACTACTGAGAGAGTAACATATTGCTGTAACCCTTTTTCCTGATGTAGGGGTCTATTTCACTTTCAACTACTTCACCTTTCCTCATATCCTTTTGTTAGGTGTCTACTAGGAAAAATATATCAACCTGCCTTCAACTTTGGTGGCTGTCGAAACACAGCTGGGGCTTGTAAAATTAGTCTGAAAAAATATTTTTTTCTAAATCAAGACCTATTCTCCAAGTTGTCAAAAGGAAGTTGGATGTAATTATACTGCATTTTATAATAGGTTTGCATGTAAAGAACGGAAAAAGGAAATTATCTAATGTGTTTACTTATGTCTATAAAATGCACGCAGGTATTCTTGTAAGAAACATATTACCACTGGCTGTTCCTCTATGCAAGTGGCCAGAATCAACATGAGTAATGAAGAGGAGAGTGTACATCATAACACAGAATTTCATCTCCTCTCATGCCTGTATGGATGATTAATTAAATAGTCAACAATTTAAAGTATTTGTTTTATGTTGATCAGGAGTATAGAACTTAGTATTCCAATCTCAAGTATCCAAGCACTGTGCAGGTCCCTAATGAGGCTGGCTTCCTAACAAGAATTCTATAAAAATCAGAGTGCAGACATGTTTCAAGAGTGTCAGAATAAGATCTGCTGTGACCAGCTTAGCTCACTAATTCCCTAACTGAAGAGGATGGATTCTTTATCAGGGAGTTTCCGATACACCCAGCACTTTTTCTCTGAGTAGAGAGGGATTTAGAGACTTTCTTTAAGGGCACTGAATGGTTTCCATAAGTCTTACATGATACCAGATTCTCTGCATGTTTTTCTCGCATAATTGAAATAGGTAGATAGGGTTTAATTTTTATGCTCTTCTCCTGGAAACAGGAAAATTGGAAAAAGCTGAGATATTGCTACCAACAGAGGAACTCATTTACATCCCACCCCTTCTTACTCTCTCACAACTATGCAAACACCTCACTTTTGTTTACTTTTTGTGACTCATTTGTCATGTTGAGAAGCTGAACCAGCTCCTGACTTAAGGCCACAAATGTAGTAGTGTTTGCTGATAAAGCTTTAGATGAGCAAAGCTGCAAGTATGTGAATCACTGAAGAGTAGAGGGATGCACCCTTTGAGTCTGGAATGATTATGAGAGCAACACTGGAATATAATTAGATTTTTCCATAATTAAATCTTAAAAAGCTGCTATTAATTGTGTTGCTCCAGCAACAACAATCTAATGAAAGAGGAAAAAACTGCCAAGCACAATCATGGTTTGCACGAAGAAAGCAAAGTAGAATAGTCAGATTTACATCTGCAGAAATAATTCTCCACTAGTGTACTGTACAACACTACTGCATTGCTCTGAAGCCCGTTGTCACCAAAATATGGCCATTCACCCTATTTTAAACATTAATTAGGAGTCTCAGAAAATTATGTACTGGACCATAGCACAGTTTTTCGTCTTTAAAACACTGTAAGGTGAGAAAAATGTGATCACAGGCTACTGAATGTGCTTGGTGCAGCATTCTCTGTGTCTCCAAAGTATAAAATGAGTAATGCAAGGTTACTGCAGTAAGCACACATTTCTTATTGGATATCAGAGAAAATAGGTGTGTAAAATCCATGTAATTTGATAGCACATATATCACCATTGCCCTAGAGAGTACTGGATCATAAGGATCACAAGGCTACATATTTAGCATAGTAAAAGAATATTTCTCATCTTTTCTCTCAGAAAATTCTATGGAAATGAGTGGGGGATGGGAGAGAAAGCTTATAAATCAAGTATTAAAACAACAGGCAAACCACAGAGTTGCTGCAGAGAGACGAGGTATGTCCTTTCTTTTTATTTTATGACATTTTATTTTAAGTGCCCCTCTACCCCCCATATTTTTAGTAGCAGTGTTAAATTACAGTAGCACTCTTAGGGAAATACATGTGAGATTCACATGAATACCAAGTACGTTCATTATGATCAGTGCTGAATTCCAAATGAGAATAGCTCTACTTTTTTTTTTTTTTTCTTCTCTGTGTTAACCTTCAAGGCAAGTCAACACATTTCAAACATCCCAGCCTGATCTCAATTTGGAAAACAGTCTTAAATATACCACTGCCAAGTCAGATCGAATCAAAGCCGTGAGGAATGAAGGCAAGGAGGAGGAGGGGAGGAAGGACTGCCGCAGCAAGGAGACACTGTGTGAGAAAGAGAGGTGAAAATGAGAGCTAACATCAGCTCCCCCGGGGTCTGCTGTAATCAGCAGACAAATGGTCTATACTCATGGCATGTATTCATTCTGCAGCAACGGGCTGCCAACAAGAGCCTTCCTGTGCCTGTTTGGAAATAAAGTACTAGTCTTCCTCTATTCAGATGCTTTGAAACTAAAAAGAACTGCTGACAAACACTGCTTTGGGCATTTGACACTGCTTTTTGATCCAGTTAGACAGTGTAAAATGAACAAATTAGGAATCTACTACAAAAGAGCCTCAGTCTTAGCTTGCTAAAATACCAGGGTTTAAAAACTGGTGTTTTGTCCTGTTTTACGCCTTCTCAATTGTTTAAAATCAAGAAAGTAGCTTGACATTTTTTCATACTGGCAAATGGATGCTTTCTTCTGTTTCTGAACTGTGATTTTTCAGCTGCATGTCTGTTCATGAAAAAGACATTAATATCACACACAACAAATATATTTACATATTCACCATCTAGATATGTTTGGCAATTTGTGTAGCTCCTGTCTCTAGATATGTGCTTTGGATTTTGAAATCTGAAAATTTCCTTTCAAAATCTTTTAAAGGAATTTTCACATTCCCAGGAGGATTCTGGTGTTAGTTAAATTAACTTCCTCTTTTAGTACAACAAAAATACCTTTGAATCAGTGAAATGCCCATAAACATGGTTTAACAATTAATCTGGAGCAGCACAAGTGATCTGATTTTTTTGAAGTACATTATTTTTCAAATGTATTTTTATCCTATCCTATTGTTTATTGGACATTAACAAGTTCCTTTACCTAGCATGCTTTGAAGTATCTGATGTATGCATACATGAAAGTAAAAAAACCTTTGAAACCACACCTTTTTGAAAGTGAAAAAAATTAGGTAGGCTGTCATGCATAGACCTAAAAGCAGATATCATACAATGGCCCTCAAGACTCATAATGAAATTAGACAGTTTTTAAAATTCAATGATTCAGATGGATTCACTGATGGAATAGCAAACTGTTTCTGAGATCACTAATACTCTAATATATAATTGCAGGGTAGCAGCTGCTTATACATTACATTCAGCTGTTCTGCCATACTCCTGAGTTTAATTATCAGTCTGCCTGAGAAAATGCATTTTCCCCTCTCTTTCCACAATAGCAAAATCAAATTTCAGTCACAGTTTGCATTATAATACCTTATCATAAATCCACAGTTTAGGACTAGTAATTATAGTCATAGGTGTCTACTGATGGAAAATATTTACAATGTGCAACTTCTCTCTGACATTCCAGCCATGGTGGTAGAGAATGCGCAAATGTGGAAGTTCATCACAGTTTCCTGCTCAGGCTGTGATAAAGAAACAGACTGAAAACAGGCTCTTTTTTTCCCTGTGAGTATCTCACTTCTAAGCTGCCTTAAAGTTGCATAACAATGTAGTCACAAAGGCACAAGAACTTTGCAAAAATGTTCCAAGCAAAGGGTCAGTGGAGCCAGTGAATAAAAACTGTGTGAATTTAATGAATGAGATCCCGGCTGTGTCCCACCTGCTCATTCTTTTGGATGATCAAGCCTGTGCTCACACATAAGAACAACAGAAAGGAACTTGTTCTAGATGTGTTTTTTTAATATGGTGCATATGTATAAGCAGTGCAGGGGAAGGGCAGAGCATGCATTGTAGATCAAAAGAAAACACTTTTCTTTCTTATTTTTTAGTGAATGCTATTCCTTCAGTAGGTAGTGTCTTGGCAGTTTCAGAGGTTGTGCTTCTGCTCGTGCTTCAGCAAGAGGAGAAGAACAAAGGACACAGTGGAAACAGAAGCTTCCTTTGCCAAAATTTCTGCCCCAGATGAGAAGGATTGTGTTTACAGCTGCCATGGCAGGCAGTGCAACTCAATATTTATTTGCCTTGTCCATGTCTGGAGTATTGGTGAGGTAGAATACAGCTTCTGAGGTCTTTCTCTTTCCTCTGTACATTAGCAGGTTGAGAGACAAGAGAGAGAGAGAGAAACAGAGAAATAGACAGATACATAGAGTGGCTGTGTTAATATTAGTACTTGCAGACAGACCCTAGAAGGTACTACACCAGGCATGTACAACCTACTGTTAATATTAGGAGTAATTAACAGTTAAATTTATTATTATTATTATTATTATTATTATTATTATTATTATTATTATTATTAT
>JAODKT010001744.1:47577450-47601152 GCA_027576195.1 Cossypha heuglini
TCACTGTTGTTAAGACTTTTTTGTTCTTAAGGTGTGTTTTACTCTTCAACTTATTTTGTAAATATGAGATACAATATTTACTCTACTAATTATGTCAAAAAAGCAAGCAAATGTGTTATTTTCTAGGAATAATGCAAATCAGATATAAGAACTGTTATCAGAGAATGATAATGATGACTTGAAAATTATTAGTAGGTAGTTAATACACTGATGTTAAGGATTATGATGATTATCTGCTGCACCCTTCCATGATCAGGTCACAAACATTGTGACAATAACCAGAAGCAGATCAAGTCAGTCTGCAATTTGTTCAGCAGCACATCCAAAATGCTGGATGTTCATATTCAGAAGTGTGCAATGCAAACTGAAAGCAAGACATCTGAAGGTCATGTTTGCTTTATTTGAAGGAGACTGCCCCAGTGACGTTTGAGGAAATAAGGAAATTTATTTTCTCAAGCTCACCTAGAGTTTTTCTCAAGGGTCACCCCATC
The DNA here is from genome assembly GCA_027576195.1 of Cossypha heuglini. Taxonomy (NCBI): domain Eukaryota; kingdom Metazoa; phylum Chordata; class Aves; order Passeriformes; family Muscicapidae; genus Cossypha; species Cossypha heuglini. The sequence continues at coordinate 47,577,942 of JAODKT010001744.1, forward strand.
CTAGCCGTTCCTTCCTTGTACCTTTGCTTGCTGGAGATGTCAGTCAGGCAACATGAATGCCTTCACTGATGATTAGAATGGTTTCTTGATTTGCACCATGTATTGTGTGTAGCTCTGTCTGAATAGACGTGTTACTGTGGAGGAGAGCATGAACTGCAATGGCCACACCATTCTCTAGGTCTTCTGTCTTTTTGCAGTCACCTAATTGGAGAAATTCAGACACCTTCTCAGCAGAGATCATCTGTTATCAAAATTATTCTCCATGATACAAAATCTAAATTGTAAATCACAATAAAGAGCTATCGCTACAATAAGGATCCCTGAGAGAAATGGCCAGTTAATTGAAACCTGAAGATTACTTCAGCTACAGCTTCTTCCTTGTAAATTGTCCCTCTTGCTTCATTTATTCTGATCACATCTCCATGGCAGTGGAGAACAAACTCATAAAAAGACCTGTGGATGCTAGGAGTGCAGAAGGATTGACATTGTAAAGGTAAACATTGAGACTTTTCATCCAGGAAATGCAATAGCTACTATATAGATACTGATAAAACTTCTGACAGATAATGATGACTATGAATATGTAATGTCATTCAAGATGAGAGGCAACAACTTATTTAACAGCACTGAATGTGAACCATGAGGGTGGACCCAGCTGCCTTCAAACTCTTGTTCTGGAAAAATTATCTACTTAAATGCCAGGGATTGCATTGAATAGCCTTCAAATTTCAGGACAATGAATTTGTGATCAGGTCCTTATGAGGCATGCTTTAAATGCAAATTGCTGTTGAAACAGTTGCTCAAGCACTTGTTTGTCGGCCAAGGTTAGTTGCCAAACATTACACTCTTGCCAGGGCCCTGAATGCCTCCAATCTCTGAAACCGATCCTGCAAAAACACCATGCAGGTGGCACAGCTCCTCTGCCGGGTGAAGACAGGTCACATTTGTAAGTGTCTGCACAGGTCGTTTGTAATTGTCTGTGTCCAGGATCACCACTAGACAGTGTCGAGCTTCACACTCGATAAAGGCAGGCTCCAGGAGACCATGTCCACATTTGGTGTAACTTTTACTGTAGGCTTAGCTTCCTTTTGCAGTTTGGCATCCAGGTTGTGTGATGCCAGAGCAGCTGCTGAGTTGCCTTTCTGTTACTACCACAAGCAGTTAAGTTGCAAGGAGATATGGGTTTAAATCAGCCTCCAAATTTTCAAAAATGTAAAGCTTACTTAATTTCCATGAAAAAAGAGTCAATTTGAAAGAAGGTGAGAATGACTCCATTCAGGTCAAATCCCACAGTGCAGAGGAATATAAAAGGGAAACAATATAGAATGTGAATTTAACTAATGCAAGAAAGAAATATTGCATGTTAGTTCAATTGTATATTGCAAAACAATCTGTAGTTATATTTCATTTTATACCACACTTTTTTGCCCAGTCCACTCTATAAAGTGAGTGTATAATCATATACCTTTCCTCCAGCTTGGTACAAGGTGGCCATAACTCTGTACGGAAAACAAGACAAAGTAAATTATGAGCAGCTGAAGCTGTAAATCTCAGGGTTTTGTGAAGCATCTGGGAGGTTGCTTCATCTTTTGAATCTGATAATGCTTGGATTTTTGCCCTCTATGGATATTTGAATTCTTTGGATTCTTTTATTCTCCATTAAACTTCATTTGACTCTGCATAACTGTGTTAGTCTGTGCTATTTTTTACCAAAGTGTGAACCAAGACCTGGAAAGATTTAGCTGTTATCAACATGAACATAAATTAATAATTTAAAGAAGAATACATAGTTTACTCAGTTCATGGAGTGTTTTTTAACCTTTGACACCAATGTTTAATATGGAGAGTTTAATGACTGCTTCCAAAAGGAGAACTGTCCACTTGTAAATGTCTTAGGTTTTAATATATATGGATATAGATACACAAGCACTTAAATAGTAAACAGTAATTTAAATTATTAACCACAGTGTGTTTAAGTTTGAAGTTTCTTTTTTATGTTGATATTAGCTATTGCATAATATTTTCCATGCTTCTGTGGCTGCTTCCAAAATGTTTGTGTTAAGAACAATAAACCTCTCTGATTCACAAACATTAAATGCTCATACTGTTCTTTTATAGAAATTATTCAATTTACTATTTTTTTCTATTACCGTGAAATCCATGATTGAGCAATCCCAAAAGCTTGTAGGAAGAGACAGATTTTGTGTACATATTTCTGGCTTTTTTTTCCTTATAAAACCATACTACTACTACCACTGATTATAATAATTAAAAGGAAATATTGTTATTCATTCAGGACATTAAAAAGATTTTCCCTAGGGGAACCCATGGCAGGGGTCTACAATAATGCTTTGATATTCTGATTTATTAATAGAGAATAAAAAAGAGATAATCAACCAAAACAAGAAGGCTGCTTTCTAGAGGGAACAATATTTTCAGGCGTTTTGTTTCCTTGCTTTAATTTTTTTTGCTTATTTTCTTGGTTTTCTTTTGTTTCTCTATTTATTGGTGTTGTTTTTATTTTCTTTTTTTGCTTAAATACACCACAGAGTCAAGATTAGAGAACAACTGGCATCACCAATGATTTTCAGCCTCATTTTGTGGCTCTTCCCTACCTCCCCTTGACACTGATCAGTGCATCAAATGTTTGGTTGTAGAACATCCACCATGGGTTGAACTGCGTGCAGTCCTGGGGATCTCTAGAAGACAAAATTAATTCTACATGGTGTCTTGGGTCATCCTCTCCATCCCATTCTCCCTGACTTTTAGCTGCATCAGATTGATTCATTGTAAGAGTAATTTAAAAATACATTTGATAAAAAAACATGTTTTTGCAAAATTTCCTGTTAGTCATCCAATGAGTCCATATAATATGAATTTTGTAACACAGAAAATTATCTATTTTTTTAAAGCAAACACACACTTCAGCATGTAGTGTGGGCCCTTTAAATGGACACTTCTTAAGAGGTTCCAGTTTTAGAGGAAGACATTTCTGTGCAAATATAAACGGTAACATGGAACATATGCTTTTCCTGTCACATACTGTTATTAAAATTCACAATTAAGTGACCAGAGCTAAAAAGTTAACCTGTTTTTTAGCAAAGTTAAACAATCATTTAAATATCAGGCTCAGAATTGGTGATGGGAGGATATCCTGCACATGTTATAATTACTCACACATGAAAAATTCCAGACTGGCTACTGATGAACAACAGTACCTGATTGTGTAGTATACAGAATACTACATGTGAAAAAATATGTTTTGAATGCATGGTTTCTTTTACGTGGGTGTCAACAACAAAAACAACAAAGTAGAACAAGAATTTGGAGAAACAAATTAGTAAATCACCAATGATCTTGTTTTAAAGTATGAATAAGTGTCACCCAGGTCAGGTGAAGAGGACTAACTCATAGGAATTATTCACAGACCTGAGATTTCCTTATTTAGTAAATTATAAGGCTTTGCCAATTAAAGACTGCAGAAATGGCATTGAACTGAGGTAGACTGCATTTTTAGATATGTATCTGCTATGGGCACAGGCAAGCAGTGCTGATTAGGAGAAAAGAGTATCAGGACTAGAAATCACCCAGATCATCTGACCCCATGAAGATGGGGATTATGTAAACATAGAGAAAAGTCTTATTTGAGAAGAACCATCTATAGAAAGGCAACACCATCACGTAATGGATGTATTTCTGTATACAGGTAGAGTTCCATTATTAGCTGAAGAAAAATTTAACAAATCAGAAATTGCCCATCATTTTGCAGAGGTTACTGCCAACAAGAGCATAAATTTTTTAAAGCTACTTGTAAATACTGAAGGAACTGAAACTTTACTCTTGTAGTGAGGAAAATTACTGGAAAAGGTCATTCAATACAGATTTTATATTCAAAGGAGAGACAGCTGTACAGGACATAGCAAAACCTATCTCTCCTTCACAGTCACAACCATATCTAGTGACTAAATAATATTATTTTGGATTTTTTTCCAAATCAGGATGCATTAATTTACAGATAATCAGAACAAGAAGACAAGAGAACATTCCTCTTTTCTCAAAAAGTTAATGACAATTTGACTCTACAGTCACATGAATCCTTTAGTCTCTTTTTCATGCATAGTCTTCATGAATACAGTAGAGACAAATAGCTTTGGAGAACGAATTATTCATCTTTTGTATAGAAGAGAAATGGTTGGCACTTTTAAAGGAGCTTGAGTACTGCTCCACTCTGACTTGGAGTGGTTGGTCCAATCTTTTCAGCTAAGACTGAACCAAAATGTTGTCAGCTGAGATGGTGCTTGTCACCCTCTCCTCAAAAGAAACTGGCTCAGGCTGCAACTCGTTTTAGAGGAGCCCAAACTCATCCTCAGAGGGCAGTGAGTCTTGGTCCACTGAAGACTCCAACTTGAATCACGTCAGTGGCCCAGAGAGAAAGGCTTCACAAACTCAGCAATTCACCAAGTCGTTCAGGACTTCAGGGAGAGTGCAGGGTAAAAGGAGTCGAAAAAATTTACAAAGGACTTACCAGGGGTGTATTAAGCTTTATTCTCTCAGATTCCTGTAAAGCACACTACTCCAGATTTGATAAGTGAGATCCATAGGCACAAAAGAGTAGAATGCTGTTACAAATGTGAGTATTACAAAGAGACACAGATTGCAGCAAAGTATTTTTAAATTCTTTATTTCATGAGGCAAAGTATTTTTTAATAAAAGAGGTGTCACCCACTTGAAGGACTTTAGATATTGAAATCCTAAACTTTTCATGTTAAAAATAGATGAATTTTCCAAAAATAACTGTGTAATTAGTTCACCATAATGTGTGGACTTCTTTCAGTTTAGCACTGATACTTGTCATTTATATACATACCTCATGCTTGTGTGTGTGTGTATACATGCACAGGTATAGATATAACTGTTGCACCACTGGAAATATGATTATCAGGGAGTTTACCTAATAACAGTTATTATGATAACAGTTATTATCACTCAGTTATAGTTAGTGTATTTTTTTACCATTATGATTAACTATTTATTCCTTCTTTTATTGACTGATTGTATTTATTATCTATTCCCTTTTACATGCTCATTTTTTGAATCTCTTTCAAAGAAATTACTTTTTTTGTTTGTTTCCCACTTTTTTAGATTATCTGTCATTGTTAGCATTTGTCTAAAGTGACAAGGGGATTTTTTTCACCTCGTTATATCCAACTCCAGCGTTTCCTACTATCTTCCAAAATCTTTTTTGAATTTTTTTTAGGTAGCAATGACTAATTACTAATTTAGACTTTGAACTCTGGAATTATTTTTAATTTCTGCATTGGTTTTAGAGGGTAGGGGTGGGGAGGGTTGTGGTTTTTTAGTTTGCTTTTAATTTATGGCACTGAGCTGACTTACATGGAGGTAATTTTTTTCACCAATTAGTGTGTTTCTCAAATTTGTAGATGAATTCTACATTAGATGAATTTCTAGATGAACTTCTAGATAAATTTGTAGATTAATTTATCTACTGAAGATGAATTCTTCAAATTTTTGGATTAAAAATCCTTGGGCTAGACTATTAAGATAATTGTTATATTAATCAAACACTGTGAAAATACAGATGTGTTTCAGTTTTAGAATAAGATATTTAGTAAATTAATCCAAAATATATATAGATAATGATATTTTTCACTAGCCATAAAGGTTTAAAGTCTTTAATTTCCAAATTTTCAACATAATCTTGAGTAGCAGCCTCGAAAACATACAATTCTTGTTTTATGTCTGAGGTATCAAAGAAAATTAAAAAAAAAAATCACTCAGTATTTATACTAGTTAAAGTTAACTACTGACCTCCCTACCAATTCTATAGACTACTATTAACCTTGTCTGCAGGAGGGTGGTGATTTTAAGAGTTATGACTGTTAATGACCTTTGAATGCACCAGCAGTCTCAGATCACTTACTCCCCACTGTACCACAGGACTCAGACTTTTCCAGATGGGAAAATGATAAGAAGACAAGGAAGATAGCAGGTCAATCTTGAGGCAGCCTCAAGAAAATTGCTGCAAAATGAATCGTGCAGGTCTGCAGTGCTCTACCCAGCATTTTTCTTTTGAAATTCATCAAGCCAATGCTTGTTGACAAAGTGAATGAAAAGATTGTGCAGCAAGTCTAAGAAACCAGCTTAAAGGCTTTTTGTCCATCATCTCAGCTGTAAATAAACGTAAGGATAAATAAACAAGAGAATCTAGGAAATATTCCGCATATTTGTGTTATCCACAACATTTTATACAGATCTGACACAAACTTAAATCTTAATAATGAAATAATAATTTTAATTTAATTTAATTTAATTTAATAATAAAAATAATAATAAAAAAAAATCTGGCCTTTGAAATTTGTGAACAGTTTATTTCATGCTTATTATCAATTAAATCAAACTATTATTAGTGATATTTCTTCATCTGGCTATGCAGACACATATTCACTTGTCTATATAATGAACTAATCAGTTTAACACAGATGACATACCTATAATGAGGGAGCATACACTTTTAGGCATTGCTTTTAGGAAATTTCATATCTTAGTTCAAACCTCCGATGAAATAGGAGAAAAAAGAAAGATAGCTTGGCCCACAGTCACTTAACACCAGAAATCTTTTCTGAGTACAGGCAGCTCAAGTTTTACTCTGTATTTGAGCAGGTAAAATGTGTTTGGGTTTAGAGTTGGGTTTCAGGGTTTAGTGTTCCCACCTTTGTGGCTCTGATAGCAAGAAACTATTTATTGTAATGAATCTCGTGTTTATTGTAATATTGCTTCATAGCTCCTGGTGCTGTAATTATGAGACCCCCACTAACACTTCATGCCTCAGAACAGAGCCACTGGAGAAGAGCAGCTGCATCCCACTCTGAGCATTTTCCTTAGGGTTGGAGGAACAGATATATTTCACCTGCTTTTTCCTGCCTTCTCACCATGTTGCTTGCTGTCTTTGTGGGAAGCAGAGGGAGAGATGCAGGGTAGCCCCATCACTGTGTAGGTTATGCTGATCCTAGTGGTCATGGAAGAGGCAGTGGAGTCATTACAGCGACTTTAGGGAAGGCTGCACTGTAGAGTACAAAGGCTGGTGAGATAACTCATGCTTTACTTCATCTAATGTGAATAAGCCAGCCTTGAGCAACGGGGCATAAACTAGGCTGCACTTCTGACATGAGGATTCACACTGGTCCTGGTTAACCAAGGCACGACAGAAGCAGTCCCTTCAACCTAATTCTGTAGATTCACAGTAGAGAGAAACTGATAGGGAGGTAGCCATTAATAAATTTAGTGTTATATCTGATTAGTGTGACTTGCTTAAAAAAGAGAACTATTAAGTAGTTTATGAGCCTGTATTCAAATTGTTACATAAATTGTTTGAGAAATTGTAGTCCATATATCTCCTATGAGAAAAATGTTTGGAATTTCAGTGGCATAGGCAAGACAATTATAGAAAAACTCCACTCCTGAAAACTTGTTCTAAATGTTTTATCACACCCTAGGTACTAATATATGACAAAATCCTTCTGCTCTTAGTGCTGTTGCATTTGTGTGAGATGAAGGTTGTTGTCTCACCCACACACACGATAGGATGACACTTTAATTGGAAAGTGACATTGTTGGGAACATTTATGAATAATTTAGTATGTCCTCCTCACTCATCTTTTTATATGTTCTTCAAGTCATTATTTTATTTATTATTTATTAAGAACTGACACTGTGCTGATAGCTGTACAGAATAAAGGAGAACAAAGTCCCTGCCCTTGTGGATCTTACACCGCAAGAAACATAGAAAGCTCTTTTCCATTCTGCTCATAAGATAGTAAACACATTCTGGCTGTGCTCCAGAATTCTTCCTCTCTCGGAGCTTTACTTTGCTGACAAATGCAACAATAAAATTAATAGTAAAACTATCTCAATATGAGTGTACTGTTAAGCTTGACTGGTTTTAATGTTCTTACCCTCCGAGATCTTCATTTCCTGCTCTAGTTTTCTTTTCCCAGCAGAAATACACGAATGTTCTTGTTGGACTGAAGTTAATAGAATTTACCTGTATTGATATAAGACCACATCAACAGAAACAATTCTGTCTTTCTTTACAGGGAGCTGAAACATGTTAACCTCCTGAAAAACAACAGTACTGTTTGCTTACTTTGCTTTCTCTCTTCTTTCTTTTTCTTTCTGTGTTCTTTTGTACCTGCAAATCAATTTTCTTATTGCAGATTGGATCAAAAGGATTTGCCTTTAGCTTCATCTGCAGAACTCTGGCACTGCAGACCCTTGTCTTCTATTCAGGTCTGTAAGGCAGGCATTCAAAGAAACTACATTGATTCGTTGGCTGATTTGTCCATACAGTTCCTTTCTGATGCAGGAGTGACTTCTTGATACTTATTAATCTAGAAACATCTCTTATCCTATTATATCTGTTACTGGTATTAATTTGTTGAACACAAAACATATTACCAACTTTAGTTGTCAAAAGATGAAAAAAACCCTCATTAGAATAATGTGTTTAGGATTAATTGCCTGTAGTCTAATATGAGGGTTTTAATTCCTTTATAATTTTCAACTGAAAGACTATTTTGCCTTCTAGTATGTCTGCTTTTTTATCTATGTGATTTTTAGGAGCTCTTATTCAGAAAATTTCTAATCATTCACAGAGTATGTTGAACATACACTTGAGTATATCTTGGTGTAACAGGTGCACTTCCCTAAAACACATTTTTAGAGAAGCTGACGCCTAAGAAAAAATATTCCACTACAGACAGCTGCATTAATGTGTAATGCCTATGTGCTGTGTCTCTGGCCAGGGGGGCTTTTTCCCTTCTGGAAATCCCCCTCTTCTAGGATATCACAGTGTTTTCTACAGTGATTATGATGTATATGGAGTTTGTGGAGGACTGAGTGATATTTTTTGCTGAATCACCAAACCATCTAAATAAGACTTAGTTTAAGGGAGGAGGTATACTTGAGGGAGGCAGAGAAAGGAATAGAAGACTATTTGAGAAAATTTTTTGTTTGTTTTTTTAATATGAATAGAGAAAAGCTATTTTCACCTTTGTCACACCAAATATTAACAATATTTAACCTTGTGGTCTCAAGCTGTGTCAGAGGATGTTCAGGTTAGGTATCAGGAAGAATTTTGTCACTGATAAGCTTGTCAAGGATTGGAACAGCCTGCTCAGGAAAGTGGTGGAATCACCATCACTGGGAGGATTCCAGAAAAACTGGACGTGGCGCTCAGTGCTATGGTTTAGTTGACATGGTGGTGTTTGTTCAGAGGTTGGACTCGATGATCTTGGAGGTTTTTCCAACCCTTATGATTCTGTGATGGAAGGGCGAGCTAAATTGAACAAGGAATTTTCACAGAAAAAATTACTAAGTTCTCCAGCAGCAACAAACCGGTGACAAAAATGAGAGGCAGCATCCTGGAAAGGAGGAAAGTGCAGGAGGCAGTCTCAGTGCAATGTGAACAAGATGAATGTGCATGAAGCCTAATTATCTGAGAGTGAAAGGTCATCAAAATCAATTTGCAGCATGATGTACAAAGGTCATTATCAGTCTGAAATTTTCTATACCCATTGAAAACGCAATAAAATATGAAGTGGATGCCTCCATAACTATGATTAATAAAGAAAAAAGTCATTGAAACACCTGCTTAAAGTTTTGGGCTACCTTAGTTTTATTCAAAATATTGCAAGTAATGAGAGGTGGTTTTTGGAAGATAATATTTCTGAAAGAATCCATTCATTTTCAGGATCTATAATGCTGACAAAATTGAAAGCAAGTCTCTAAAATTACAGTCCTTTGAATCAATAGCATAATATTTGAAATTTGCCTCTTTTTTTATTACAGACCACTTCATTATTGTTTTTAGTTTCAGCTTATGGAATTAAATATACTAGAAACCATCTTTTGCTTATCTGTTTTTAAACTGCTTACTCAGGGGTGGAGATTGTCTCCTTCATTTTGCCTGTTTTGTCATAACATTTCAGTGGCAAAATGACCCTTTTGCAAGCAAACATTGATCTGTATAGCCAGCAGAGAAGACATTACAATATCAAAATACCTAAACCTAAATACTCAGAAATCTATTTATGCTGGTCCTGAAGGTTGATGTAATCTATATAATAACGAGATGATTTGTCAGAACGAGATGTCTACCAGAAGGTTTTCTGTATGAAGTTTTTTGTCTGTTAGGACATGAGAGGTAAGCAATCTATACAGGGAGCTGTCATTCAACAGGAACAAGATGTTAGTCTGAGCATAATCACTCAAACTTGAATTAAGTTCTGAAAACTGTGCATTAATTCCCTTTTGTGTTTGCTTTCCTCTTTTTCTGGCACAAGGACTCTCCTTCCTTAATCCCCCATGAGTAAAGAGACACTTGAAGTAGACGAAGGACCCTGGTGGATGTGGGGTGGAGAGTGGCTGCTGACTACTAATTAGATATACAGAGAAAATTTTCTTCAGCCATCCCACTTTGTCTGTGCTGTGTTTTCCACTAGAAGTTCACATCAAAGGGAAGAAAATTAATTTCCTGCACACAGAGGTACCAAACCTGCAAGTGTTGCTTTGTGAGACCCTCCTCAGGCAGGCTGCACAGCGGCTGCTTGCTGGACCCACTCAAGATCAAGGTCACGACGTGCTCACAGCCCCTCCTCTCTTCAGGAGCCTTGTAGATATGATCTCTGATGTCCTGAATATATGGATTCGCCTAGAAATGGGGTAAAAATAGCTGCTGGGGAGCCTACTTCTTTCCCACATAATGTGCAGCCTCTGAAAGCATAATGTTATCCAATATTAATACCTTAATAACTGTTGTCAGCATACTTCAAACTACAAACAAAAGAAGCCCTTACTGCCAATATTTTTTCCTTCTTTCTTTACTCCTGCATTGTTTCACTAAATGATTTGTTGCACCTTTTCAACACTCAGATCAAATCTTAATACCCTAATAAAAATGCTATAATTTCATTAATATTTTTCTTATTTTTCTAAAAATTAGAAGGATTACATTGCACCTTATGTTCTTTCCAAGGCATATTTTTGAATGAGGTGGCCACTACAGGATATTTCCCTTTGTGGCAGTGATGTAAATCTTCCGGACAAGAAGGGGAGAGTCAGCATTGCTAATGGAAAGATAAAAATACTCAGTATTTGTTTTACAATTTGCTAATAATGAAGCAGACTGAGGGAATGATTGGTTGAATGCAGGTGGAATAATAATAAAGGGCAGGGCAGATGCTGAAAGATATTTTCATGTTTCTTGTTCTAATTGATGTTTGTTTCTCATGTCCTTTGTGTGCATTTCCTGAATTAGTGTAGCATTCTCTGAGGGTAAATCAACCTAATTTCCCCCTCCTGACAGCTGCATCCTTGACAGTACTCAAGAAATAGCTCCAGACTTGAAACTTGGCACTCACGAAGAGGCTGCACTGGACTCATCTGGTTCTGGATACCAGGCAGAGGTCTGCTCTTCCTCTGCACTCTGAGCAGCCTGCTCTGGTCACACCAAACCTGCAGCCCTGTGCCACACCTAGCACCACGCTGCTGGCACCCTGATGCCTTCTCATAGAGCACCCTGCATTTTACACCAAAGCTCACACACCTGTAGGTGGCTTGGAGTGCTGAGTGCTTGGCAGAGAACCCTGCTTGCCCTAAGGGTTTGCCTTGAGCAGCAGTGGCAAAACCACTGTGGAGGATTGGCTTAGGGTCTCAGTGACAGCCAGCCAGATGAGGGGAAAGTAGCTGGCTTGCAGAAATCAGTGGGAGCAAATGGGACATGATCTCACCCCCGCTAGTGGAAAATACATGTTGGTCAAATAATATTAGAAATATTAGAAAACAACTTTGAACATTATTTCATTACAGTTATTAGCAAAACAATATTGTAATATTAAGAGGCTCAGTTACATGTGCAGAATGTCCTACTTTAGCCTAACTCCACCAGTGGATTAAGGCTCCTCTCTACAAATAACCCCTGCAGCAGGTCCTGGTGCACAAATCTAGGTCTTGGTGGCTGACCAGTGCCCACCTCCTGCAGAGACACATTTTGCAAGGAACCTTTGGAAAAGCTGACCTGTAAATTGGCTGACTAGAGCTTCTCCTGCCAAGGCAGGCTACAGAGATATAGCTTGGGTGCAAGCAGGCTGATTACTTGTTTCTCTGAAGGAAAATTCCCCATGTGATAATTTCTGCATTGACAGTGTTCTTGGGCTTCACTTGATCCCAAAGCACTGTTCCAAGAAGCACTGGGGAGAGTGGAAGGGTGGGAGGGGGGAAAGGAGTATGTGCAATTCTGTGTTCTTCCCTCCTCCTGTGTCTTGACATCTATTGAGGACTTTGGCTCCAGGGAAATAATGTTCTACATTCAAGCATTATATTATGTGTTTTATGAATAAAACATGAATTTGGTTAGCCCAGAAGAAACATACTGTTTAGGAGAATTTATTTTTTTCTTACCCACCTCAAATCCGTGGTATTTTCTCCAGGATTTACAGCCCTGATAGCAGTCAACTTGAAGAGAATTTGGCCTTACTCACATTTCACAGTCATATTTCTCCTCATGCTTTAATCATGCAAATATGGTCTAAGTAAATAAATATTGCTTCAGACAAAATTATCATCTCAAGAGGATGTACTTAACTTTTAAATTGGAGTTGAAAAGTGATCCCAGGTACTTTATAAAGCCAAAATGAAATCAGGAAGATCTCCATGAGAGCAGGTACACAGATAAACCACAAGACCAATAGGTTTATTTGATGGGCAACTGTAGCCTTCAATGTCGCATAAAACTAAAGCCTTTAAATTACATTTATGAGACTGAGTGTGGAATTCACAATACAGAAATTAATTTGCTGTAGATTCTGATGGTTTTTACCAGCATCTGCCTTTCTTTAAGGCAAAATCATTGATGTGCTAAGGCATTTTTGGGAGGCTAATTAATAGATGATTAATAACTAATCTCTGTACCTGTGCAGTGTTTACATTGTCATGATGGACAGCCATCACAGGGCAAAAACTAAAGACCAAAAGGCATCATTAATGTGCTATTCAGCTTACATGAAATGCTAACAATCCCTTATAAATACTTGCCCAGGGCATTGAGTTTGCACAATGAAACATTTAACAGCAGGAAATGCGAATGGTCAGCTTTATGGAAATGACAGCGGTCAATGCTTGGCCAACTTTAATTTGCCACCACTGGGCATGAACATAAGAATTCAGTGATTAATGACAAGATTTAATGCAATTTCTCATAGATATTATACAGCATCCTAATATTTAGCCCTCATGAGATAGCCTGGACACCTTAACATCCCCTTTTCCTTTTCGTTGGCAGTACTAAAGATTTCCCTCACTGCACAGAAAATAAATTCAGAGTCTAATGAAACTGCTTTATACCAGCATTTGCAAATACTGTCTCTTTCCTCTTCTTATTTGATGCCAAGAAGCTTTAGGGCTTTTTTCACCTCTGATACAAAGTCTGCATTCTGCATAGATTCAATCAAGTTTACAACTAAATCTGACAAAAGCAAAGCATTCCGTAAACATTTTCTCAATATGTTAATGTTCCTGTTTGAAAGGAGGTAAGGATTTCTGGCGTCCTTGCAGGAGAAGGACTTACATGAAGGCTAATTTAACTGGCTCATTGCCTTTCAACTGAGGTCACCATGTTACTTCCTGTATCCTGTTTTCTGGTCCATTTCAAGCCTCACATCAATTGTTGACATGGAGCTTGTTGATGAACGTGCCCTAAGAGGACCATAAACCAATTTGTGGAGCAAATTAGAAGGTTATGAAAGCGATGACATACCCAGTGATTTTCCACTCTCTATCTTGTGTATGCATCTTAATTTCCAAACAGCTGCATCACAAAATGAAAAGAGTTAATAGCCTTCTTGTTCTTTGTGTTCCCCTTCCCCCTTCCGTTAGGTTTCAGTGGACTGTTTCAATAAAAGGAAAAAGGAACACTATTCACTAGAAAACAGTTATTCAGGTACAATAATTTGTACTTTATGTCATATTATAATGGTGAGTGTAAATTTTCCTTTGAACCATGTTTTATTAACATTTTTTTTCCACAGAGTTACATCAAAAGACTCTATAAATAAGTGATGTGCTCAGCCTGCCAGCTCTTACATGCATACCAATTACCTCTATTGGTTTCAGGACACGTAGTCAGTACTTTAAACAACCCAGATAATATTGCAAACTGAAATATTCAACATCTCCATCTTGGTATGCTGTCACCATGCAGAGAATGATTATAATTGGTAATCAGTTTCACTGCTGGTAAGTTGAGTGGCATGATGCATTTTATATCTCTGCCTATGTCAAACTCAATTAACATTCTAGCACAGTATATTACAGACAGAGAGCTAATCTGAGGGAACAAAACAATTATTTTTTTGATGTTCAAAATTCTCAGTTTCATGAAGAGAAGAAATTAAAGTGCAAATACATTTATTAATGCTGTAGTATATTCTGGTTTTTCTTCCTAAAAGAAGAGGGTACAAAATAGATCTTCCGTTCCAAATTCTTGTTTTTAGGGGGTGCCTGTCAATTCAATGAAAAACTGCAGAAATAAAAAATGATCGGGATTTTTCCTTTTCATTACACACTGCTGTATTAAGGTATGACATTCATTATGATACAGTGAAGTGAAAAAAACCTTAATTGTTAAGAAAAAGGAACTGATCTATCAAGGTTGATTTTTATTGTTTGCTTTTTCTAATAGCCCAAGCATTACAGTGCTTTGTCTAATTCCACAACAAATGCATAAACAAAATCATAAAGAGAAGGCTCATATATGTAACCTCTGTGGAAGAAATTAGGAAGCTGAAGAGGGCAGATAAAAGATTCAGCATTATGAAATTCACCATCACTGAAAAATGTTTACCCTACTCCCACACCTCTCTTACAGGTTATGCATTTCTCCTATCACCCATAGCATCAGTTTTTAATAATATAGCAGGCTTTGTAGCACAGAATGAAACAGATAAAACACATGAAATATCTTTTAATAACAAACTAACAAAAAAGCCCAACTCCAGCTACTAGATATTGCAGCTTGTCTAGAGTAGTCCTGTTCCAACCATGTTTAGTTTGTAGCATTATCAGACAGATCAGCAGCAACTTGCTGATTCTGACTGTCACTGCCCTGATAAAAGCAGCATCATTCTGCTGAGATATCTTCTCCACATGGGCTCTTTTTTATACCGTAGTTCCATGGGCTTTATCATGTAGGATATCCATCAAGGCATCCACACTCTGAAGTTAAACAATCACACAATAGCTGAAATTGGAAGGGATCTGTCAAGGTTGTTTGGTCCAAGCCCCCTGCTCAGACAGAGTCACCTGGACCAGGACCAAGCTCAGACAAAATTTGAATATCTCCAAATAAGCGATAGGATGAAGAAACACTGCCACCAAAATGTTTCATTCTTCCTACAACAAGTTTGTGGGGGGAAATATGGAAATATTGGAAAATACGAAAACATAACCTCTGTACTAAAGCAAAGAGTGATAATTCTGTCGTTTAGAAGATAAACGAAAATATGATAACATCTACTTTGATTCTTTTGACAATCAGAATTCACTTGATGGTAGGTGAGATTGGCTGAATGTAAAATAAACGTAATCATATTTTTCCTGAAGTATTTGAATCAAGCCTTGAGTCTGAAAAACTGACTTGGAAATCCTGAAGGAGCAAAGCTGTCTGAAAGTTTTAGCATAGTATAACCTTTCTCAGGGATAATATATATTTATTTTTTGTACATCTGTAAGTTACTGTTAATTCACCACAAAATTGTCAGGATAAAAATCTTTCATCAGTTTCTAGAACAATCAAAAAGTTCCTAACAGATTTTGCTAGCAGATTCATCTGAGTTGTCCCAATTCACTTTTCTGATCTTCAGATCACAAAGAAATTGTCAATGAAGTAACTGAACTCAGCCTTAAGTTGTGTGAGCAGGACAATTCAAAATAGACTGTAGGAGAATCCTTCCTGAGCAGAATCCTCAAAATATGACTGTCTTTTTTGTCTTGCTGTCTTTTGATCCTCCAGAATGGAGAAGTGCAACAGAGCATGTTCTAATGAAACCTGACCAAAGACTGACATGACTGGTTTCTGTATCACAAAACCTGGTCCACTGTGAATTTTTGTGAACTGTGAGTGGAAATACAGAAAAAACATATATTTTCTTTCTGAAAGAAACAGAGGCATGCTTTTCTACTCCACATTTTCATCAAAGATGGATCAGGATGCCAAAAACTCATCTCTTTACACCTCAAGAGAAAGACATTATTCTTGTTTTCTGCTAAGTATCCTTTTAATTGCTCTCTCTCCCTTCCTCTGCAATCTCAGCTTCAAGGTTATGCTCTTCCATTTAGCTCTGCTAATACCTGTAGGCTGGTGCAGACTTTTTCTGAACAGAGTATAGACTATTATCTTTATGATGATATACTGTTCTCTCTCCTGTTCTTAACCATTGAAGGCTAGATAAAGTCTTCATATTATCTGACAAATTAATCAGCATAATTCTGTACTTATTGGAAGCTGTTCTGAGAAGTTATTGATATAAAAATAATTCATCATTTTCTGGATACCCACCGTGCCTCTAGTTTGGACATATTGATTTTGCTTACAGCATTTGATATGATGATTCTTTTGAAAGTATCATCCTTTGGAAGCAGGTCAGAAAACAGGTATATAAGTCAATCTCTATCTTTACCTCAGTTGAAGATTTCAACATGTTACTAATTTTTATTTTTACATTTAAATTAGATGTCCCATTAATATTAATGCTTTAGTATTCTTAGGAATAAGCTTTATAGCCCTTTTTTCATGAGCAGCCTGGCTCCAAGCCATTGGGGAATAATGTTTGCACTATATCATTGCAGAGTTCTTCTCAGTGTTAGTTGTTCCAGAGAGGGGCAAATAAACCTGATGTCACATCTGACCACTCTATTCCCCTGAAAAGCAATATATTCAATATGGCAAGGGCTCTTCTTTAGGCAGTGCCATTTACACAGACCACATTTCTATTTATCCCCAGACTAACTCGCAACAGCATTGCATGGTATTTTGGCTACAGGGCTGATTAATGTAACACATTCATAGCAGGACTCCAGGCAGTGCAATTTCACTCCTTGACACTGGTTCAGTACATACTGTATATTTACTCAGTGGCAGAATTGTCTGTGCTTTGAATATTGTCACAGATTAGGTTCACTTTACAATTCAAGGATTTTTTCATAATTTGTCAATTCCAGAGAATGTCTGAACACTTTTCCTCTCTCTTGATAATGGTCTTCATCTCAGCAGGAGCAGAAAGGGTACAATGTCCATTATTCTGCAATAGACTTTTATGGTTTCCGAGCACTGAGAGTATCCGTGTGCCATATTTGCTTTAGTACAGGAAGTTGTATCCAGTGTGCTGTATGAATTACCTGATTCTGTCAGTAGCCACTAAGGCATGGATGGAGAATAAATATACTAAAAAAGATCCTCGCATCTGACAACATTATTATTGTTGTAGTGTTAATTAGTAAAATACTAAAATCATAATAGCCTGTATCATACCTGCACTAATGTCTGGACAATTTTTATTGTTTAAAAGATTCAATTCTGCATTTTAAGTTACAGATTTTTTACATTCAGTGGTGTCTGGAAATAACAATAATATGGAAGATATTGCTATTACCAATTATCCCTTTCTTAAGACATTTCTCCCTCTCCCTTATTTCTCTGCAGTCATAAAAATGGGCCAGTTTATATTTAATTCAAATTTATTTCATGGTTTCTTTTGTAAATTATATATTATATATGTTATATGCATTATCATATAATGACTTGAAGTAACAAAAGAGATTTAAAAAATATTTAAGAATGCAACACTGATTAAAAAAAAAAATATCTGTGGTGTCAAAATATTTCTGCCCAGAAATTAAACTTCTTTCTTTCTTAAAAAACAGCCTTTGAGATCAGTGGCCCCATCTATCAGACTCATCTTTCATTTCCTTTTGGCTTTTGTCATAGTCTGGACTCATAGATTATATAGGAAATAATAATTCACATTAAAACAATGGCAGAAAAGTTATCCATGAGACTTTTATACTAAAATGTTTCATTATTTCTGTGACTATTTCAGATTTTAAGAATTACAAGAAGTGACCTATTAGAGTATCCTCGTATCTGCATTTCAAAAAGACATGACACAGATCTGACCTTCTTTGCAAGTAAACTGTGCATATACTTATGCAATAGGCTTCTCTAGTAAAATATTTGTAGGAAGCTAATTTCAGTCTGGAAAGCTTTGTGAGAAAGATTACATTATGCATACATTTCACAAGATGTTGTCTCACAAATATCCAACGAAAAAAGAAATATCGAACTACTCCTGAAATCAATATCAATGACATCATTCTCACACATTTAGAAAATGAGATCAAACACTCATAAATAAGTGACTTGTGATTAATTCAGGAGGTAGATGACTTTTCAAAAATTTTTGTGACATTTAGCTGACAATAACCTGGCATGTAATGTTTTCTTCACAGAAATTTCCTGAGTTGTGCCAAGTGTTCTTCCACACTAATTGTTATAACTTCTGATAGCTGCACTCTTCAGTTTCTACAATTTCCTCTGCGACACTTGTCCTCCACTATTTCCCACCACCTGTTTTATTGCACCTCTTCTTTACAAGCCTTCATCCTCCTTCACGTGCCACAATCATGTTTTCTTCAGCTCCATCTCTGTGGCACACAGTGATCTGAACTTCTCTTGCTTTTTAACTGACTCCACAGCACCCACTCCTTACATGACATCTACAAGCAATTTTCAGGTTAACTATGGGACATTAGAATCTAGTGATGGACAACTTAACTATTTTTTTTTAATTAATGTGTAGTTCTGTACAGAAATATATGTAGAGCATACAAAACTAAATTTTATTTGATTTATTTAATTACTTCCTTCATATTCATGATATAGTTTGGTTTTTTAGGGTTTTTTGGGGTGTTGACAATATTCTCATCTGTTTCTTCATCTTTGGAACTTAGTTGTTTTTTGCAGCTTATGAGATAACAAACTCAGTAAATATTAAAACAATGTTCAAATCATTAGCTACTGTTAGCAACGTTATACACATCATGTCAAAATAAAGATGTAAAGAAAAATACACTGACAGAAGAGAGCTTGGGGCTATGGCAGCCTCTCCAGAGCACGTTCCTCAAGGCTTCCAAGAAACAGTGAGAGACATGATTAATGGCAGATAGAAACTCAATAGCACTTGTTGAAGCTGGCTTCATTCTGAAAATTAAGGACATCCCTTCCCCTTCCCATGGAGATCAAACAGATAATTTCAAAATATCTGTGTGAGATGAGGAAACACAAGGTTTTGTTTCTTTTCCTGGAAAGTTCTGCTGCATGGATGGAGCTCAGCTGGGAATGCCCGAATCCACTATTACAAAATCACCCAGGAAACAGGAGACACTTGGGAAACACAGAACAGGGCTCTGTTGGGGGATCCAGTTTTCCTGAAATGGGTTCCCAGAATGGGTTTTCCAGATTGGGCTCCCTCAAGGCTTGTACTTCTTAGGAGACAAGGTTAAAGTGGTGAGGACTGCAGCAGTGCAGGGTGTGTGAGAAGGCTGGAGACCCACTGCAAGTATGTGGAGCCACCCTGACCCTGGCAGAAACAGCCCAGAAAGAACACCCACCCTGATCCATGACCATCAGCTGGAGAAACACGGGCAGATCCCAAAAAGCTGTGTTAGAGAAAGGGGTAAAAACGCACCTGGGGAGGACACAGTGTGCCAAGGGGAGACAGGAGCCATGGGACACCCACGCCAGGACAGGGACATCCCAAGGGACCATGGCCATGGGAAACTGTACCAGGAGCACCCCTGAAGGGCTGTGGCCAGGGAGAGCCCTGTAACCTGCGAGAACAGGGGGATGTGAGTTTTGGGTTATGGAAGTACAGGTGTGTACAGCTGGGTGTGCTTGTGTGTGTTTGTGTTTGTTTTTGTGTTTGTATTTGTGTTTGTGTTTGTGTGTGTATAAATACTTACACTTCTTTTTCCCTCAGCTGACCTGGACCTGGCCAGAACTTAGACAGTGGGCTAGGAGAAATTGCCTGATTGAAGATGCAGCTTGTCCCAGAGCTGAGAGCCCTGGCACTGGAGGCAGCTCCCACCAGCAGCCAGCACTGCCTCCACCTTGTCTCCCAAATCTCCTGTGCCCTCTGAAATGCACTGGTGCCGTGGCTCACATCTCATGAGACTAAGTGCCTGAGACAGCAGCATGCAAGATTGAAGATTACTTTAATGTTTTCTTCTTCCATAACCTTCAGGCCTTTCAGCTTCTTCAAGTTTAAAGTGCCTTTTTTTCCAGTGGAAGTTTCAAAATGGGGGCTGAGTAGAGCAGGGGGCTGTGGAAAAACAGACAGAGGACGTATTTTAATGCAACAACACACAGGAGATGCCACAGAGGCACAGGATACATTATATCCAGCCTCACATGAAAATTGGATGTATTTATTTTGCCACTTAAAAAATACAAAATTATGGAAACATATTAACAAACAGCGCAAAGTTAGACAAAGTGTCTGAGGGTGCTCAAAGCTTATTCTCTAATAGAGTGGCATATATGTAAGCAGATAAATAAGGCTGGAGGAGCTTTGGGTAGAACCTTCACTGAAGTAGGACCACCAAGAGTGCAAAGAGAGCAGGGCAGCCTTTATCGGCTGGCTGTGGCATCTCTCGGACTGCAAAGCCTGGCTGCACGCTGTGAAAGCAATGAAATCAGCCCACTAAGTAGTAAATGTCCTGCACATACCTCTGCTTACCCCTGTCAGAGCTCCCAGATGTTTATATTGCCCGTGCATGACGGTCATCCTGGGACCCTGGTGGCATAGACAAGCACACTGCCAGAATACAGGTGAGCTAATTACTCACTAAAGACGTATCAAGTAATGTCTTTTGGTCAACAACAGCACAGGATGTGCAGGACTGCACCTCTAACTGAAAAGACAATTTTATTTTATTGTTTTCAAACAGTTATCTTTAGTCCTTCTTCCTCTCTCTTCATAAATACAAAGCATTTTTCAAACACCAAGCTTAGCACTGTTGTAAGGGGAAGACTGATTACACTGTCTGTAGATAAGCAGAAAGTCTGGAATTGCTGAAGGCTGCAAGAGTTAACTCACACTTAATAAATTGAGCCCAGCCTACCCTTGCCACAAGCACACTATCAGCCATGCTAAGTGGAAACACATCTTTATAAGGCAGGGAAATTAACTAAAATTTCTTCCTATGTTTGTAACTGTCCTGATGTCCTTCTAGCTTTGTGCTGAAATACTCCTAAACAAGAGAGCTGGTCTGAAGCTAAAAAGCCTCTGGCCTGTTTATGTTCAAACAGGGTTTTTGAATATAATGGGGAAAATGGCAGTGGTAAACATATCATATAATACCATAAAGACCTGTATGTAGTTCTTTTTAAGTTGCAGATATTGGGGGTGGAGTCTCTGCCTTTTGAATCAATCAAGGGAAGATTCCTCTAAGGGGATTTTAGAAGAATTCTTTTCCAAATAATGGAATAAGAAACTTCCTATCATTAGGACTACATATAAACATTAAATAGAAATCCTTGAAAACTATAATAAGAGTTAATTAGGTGTCTCTTCCTGTGTTCTGGGATATTCCACTTCAGTTTCTCATCTTTGCTTCCCTTAAAAGAGTTAAAGCCCTCTCACAGCTCTGGAAAATACCCATTTACTCATATGTTATTCAAACTGACCATAGACTTGTCAAGTTGACAGGGTTTTGTCCCCCAGAGGAAAAGTGCAGTTGCAGTTTCTCTCACAGTGCATAGCTGGGCTGTAATAAACGCAGAGGAAAGCGGCTCATTCTGGATGCCAGACACACACAAGTACCAGCTTCCCTGTCCTTGTCTCCCTTCAGACAAAAGACCTCAGCACAGAGAACACAGTGTCACCCAGAACCTGTCCAGATTAACCAATTATATACAAGTTGATAGCATCCCTGAAATCTTTCCTGTGTGACTTTAGACCTGTTTTGGAAATGCTACGATTCCCAGAAGACTTAAAACAAAGAGAAACAAACACTCTGCTTGGGTCAGAAAGCAAGTGACATTGAGCCCAAACGAGATGAATGAGATCTCTGTTAATATGGAACATCCATTTATCACCCCACCTGAACACATAAAGGTAATTTGTAAAACCACTATGTTTATTAAATCAACTACAAACAGGTGCACTTGAAAATAATATGTCTTCCATGATTGGCAGGCTTTTTGAAAGAGATGAAACTTCTTTTTTTAATCTCCGTCTCCCCCTCTCTTTTTTTTTTTTCTTTTTCTTTCCTTTTCCTCTATTTTCGTTTTCTTCTGTGAGATTGGAAAAATAAACTATTTAAGAAAGACTATGCAGTATCTCCTGGGCATACCACTGTATCACAAATTCTGAGCAAACAGAATTGCCATGAAATGAGCAAAATAACTTTTTGTTAGTCAGTGTTTAATTTCTATGTACAATGTATTATGTACCACATATGCACTGAGTTCTGACATCCTCTGTTCTGTTGTCTCCTCAAATGAGGAGCTTAAGAAGCTTAATTATACACCTATTATAAAGTTTGCTTGCTCCTCATCTGATAAATTTTAAATCAAATTGTCAAAATTACTTGAATAAACGCAATATTAATTTTAAACTAGATTATCCATGTACATGAAAATTACTTCAGTATGCAAAGGTTTGAAGATTTGGGCTCTTCTTCCCTTCTCCTTCTCTCTTTCTTTTGCTCCTCAAGAAAAGCAGTACAATTAATTTATTCTTTGTGAGCCATGTTTTTTAGGCTTTTTTTGGAGACCAGTTGAAGGCAGATTAGAAGGATGTCTCTCCTTGAAGTGAGGTAAACAGAGCTAAGGGAGTGATAGTACTAAGCAGTGATGTTATATCTCTTCTCTGTAGTCATCCATATAGTTTGTGTATCCTGATAATTTAGGTGTTTTCCTTAAGTGACAGAACACTGTGGATTCATGTTCTATCTGTGCAGCACTGCCACTGAGCAGTTGTTCCCTGTCCCACATTTGAGTGACTGTTCTTACCAAGAATATTCTGTAATCCTTCCCTTTTTTTTTTTTTTTTTTTTTTTTTTTTTGCCTGGGCAATT
>JAODKT010001744.1:47601252-47617076 GCA_027576195.1 Cossypha heuglini
TTTTTTTTTTTTTTTTTTTTTTTTTTTTTTTTTTTTTTTTTTTTCCCCTGGCAATTTATCCAGTTTGTCAGAATCATTTTGTATTCTAAAGTTACCCTCCAGCACTTGCCACTGCTTTTAGCCTGGTGTCATCTTCAAATGTACTAATTATACTCTACTTCATTATCTAGGTCATTAGTGACTGAAATAGTATGAGATTGGGAGCAAAGCTTTAGGGAATCCCCACTTGACTCCTATCTTCAGTTTTTGCAGTACTCTGTTAGCAACTCTTTGGTAGGTTCATGCAAGTGTGGGATACTTTCATTACGCCCGTTTTCCCCTAACTTTTTTCCCTAACTTTGAAATTAAGTGGCACTGTGACGTCTCTAGAAGGAGATCTTGAAGTTTCAGTTGCCCAACTGGTTTGAAAGTTGTATACATTGCCTTTCAGAAGAAAACCTCATACTTCTGAATTCTTGCTGCCAAATAGCTGTTCCCCTGGTTTCTGTAATTACAGAAAGCTGGTGTGACTTCCAGGTAGGCCCTTACTATGCTGATGCAGAATAAGGAAAATAGATGAAAAATTATCCTCATGTTTAAAAGGTTCCTCTTAAAAGATACTCACAATCTGTTGTTGCTGTCAAAAATACTTTCTAAAACTTGGTTGCTTTAGGAAAATACTGTTTGTGGTAAATCTCTGCACACCTACTTCGAAAATTTTTGTTTAAAATTATGCTTGTGAAAGCTGTTCTTTTATTAAGAGATAAACCTTTTCCGAGCAATGCAGTGATGAGATTTGTTCACTGACTTTGTTAACATTTAGCAAGTAGAATAGCAAAATCTCATTTCACATAATGGCTCCATGATTTCTTGCACCTACCATAAAAACAAGCAAATTGACACCCTGCCAGGAGTAGCCAGAGGAGATCTTAGGAGAGAGTTCATAATGATACCGTTGCCATATTGCATGCCTGTAAATAATTCATTAAGTCAACCACCCTTTTGTTTTAAGCAAACATGAGCAGATGCCTTCCTAAATTGGATGCAGACAACAGTTTTCAGCAAAACATTGTTGTAATATGACACTTTAAAAGAGTAACATTTTTACTTTACCAATTTTTGAAGTGTTATCCACTCTGATAATTCACAGTGATTACTTCTGCTACACATCAAGTCCTTCATTGTTTTTCATCTACGATTTCCACATTTTTGCTGTGTGATAGATTTCACAGTTAAATCAAGCATGGTGGAAAATGAAACAAATTTGTTTGCAGTTAAGAACTGAGTTTAGCAGAAGCCCAAAATACTAGTATTAATTATTTAATACAAGACCTGAAGCTTATATCTGCTTTGAATTCAGAAAACAAAAAAACTTCATCCAGGCATTTAAGCCATCTCTATGCTTTTAATTAAAAAAAGTTTGGGGGTCCAAGCAAGATGTAAAAGCTAGTGTTTACACAGCTGATGACTCCTCAGTACTCAGCTTGTAAAGATAGGCCAAATATTTTAAAATTCCATATTTATTCTGTATGGAAGTGTGTAAAATTCAGTCTTATCTGTAATTGTATTTTTTTACCTGCTCAGTGCTGTGAAGACTCACACACAATTAAGAAGTGAAGTTTTGTTCTCGCTGTTTATACTTTGAGTTTTGGCAACCTCCTTTCTTGTGAACAATTTTCTGCATATAAATTCATTAAGCATGAGCTCTCCTTATATGCATTTCTCTGTATTGATTTCATTCCAAGCTTGTCTTCTATGAAAAAACTTTGAAATAGGAAATAAGGATCTGCATGCATCAAAAAGTAAGTTCTGAAGAGTTCAGTACAATGTAATGAGTTTGGACAATATTTTCCAAATATTTGCTATTCTGAAACACTGGTAGCAACTTTTGCACCATCTCAGCCAATTGTTAAATTGCATTTCAAGTTTCTTCTAAATCAGTTTTGCACTAAAAGCATATAAATTTCTATAAGGGCAGCTCCAAGATATGTTCCAGCTGTTACTAGTAAATAAAATGGAATGTGTAAGCAACTTGATTTTATCAGTCCAACTGATGTTTCAGCACCACAATTTTGATTGCTTCATGAGACTCTGAGTCATAATACTAAAATCCTTCTTCATACAAATTACATAACTTTTACAGTACAAAAAAAGTGTTTGAAAATTACTTTTTTTAGGATTTCACATATAGCTAGACACTATATGTTTCATTTAGTCTAGTTGAATCTGAAACAATAGAGGGGAAGAACCTGCAGTGAATTGGACCTTTAGTTTTCTATCAGTATGTCTTATGCTCATCTTAACACCTTCAGATGTCTCTCATGTTATAATGTTTTTCCAATTATTATAAATAGTGTAGATTAATTTTTATTTATCCATAACATTGTCCACATGAAAAAGATTCACTCTTAAAATTCAATTAAAAATGTTCAATTAATTTCAAAATATTCCAAGAAAAAATCAGTTTATTGAACTGGGAGGCTAGAGAGATTTTCCAAACGGTTAGATATTTCTTGTGCTGGGCAGGTTGTGGGTAGTAAGGTCATACTTATCATTTGGGGTATAATAAATGATTTAATTATTCAAACATAACCCGAAAGTCTGTAATTTATGTCATATATACGACATGATGATTTTTCTGAATGCAACCAAAATCTCTTTCAGAAAGATTTACTGGGTTAATAACCTCCAGCTATTTTAAGTCGCAGTCAATCTTCATGGGAGCAGCACAGAGATTATACAGAGGGTTCATTTCCCCCGTAGTTACTGCCTTATATTTCAAATGCAAGGTGTTTGATGAAAATGGTACTCTCACACTTTGAGCAAGCTCAGAAGGCTGTGACTCCATCCTTCTCTATCTTCCTCTTAGCTCCTCTGTTTCATGAGAAAGAAAGACTGTTAGCCTGTGTCAGTCAGAACTGAACAAATGGCTTTGGGTTACACAGAATCAATTGCCAATCATTTGGCTTCAATTAGATTTCACTTACTGTGAGCCCAGCAGAGAGTCCTAAGCAGTCATCCGAGAATGACTACATTTAAACAACCAAACAGACAGGAGGCACATATAGACATCCCTAAGAAGATAAACTGTTCCTTTGGAAATGAGTAGTCACACATCCCAAGTGATGAACTGCAAGGAACACGTTCCTAACCTTGTGAAGTATAAGAAGCCTAGATGAAACCCTAACTTTGGAATATTCGCTAAGAAATATGATTTGATGTCAATGAGACCAGCATGTTGTCAATGCTGTTTAAAATAGCTCTGAAAAAGTCACCCTGTTTCTTCTCCATTTGGTTATTAAGTAAATCAAACATTGTCATCAGCTGCTTTCTAGCTTACTTTTTCAAATTAAAATAGAAATTTCCTAAGCAGTAAATAGTGTCATGTCAAAACATATGCTGCAGACTTGCTTTTTGTGCTTTATTTAGTGGAGTAAGAAGGAACAGTACCTAAAATTAAGGTATCCAAGTAGTGAGGGGATGAACAGCCCAATCCCTTGAAATAAAATAATCATTTTGCTTTGTACCTTCTTGTCAAATACTTCACTTTTTTTCCTATGAAGCTCTAGTGGTTTTGATCCTCAGAAGTCTGGTTCACCCAGAGCACCAGCCACTGTTATTAAGCTTAAATTCAGAAAATCCATGCTCCTTTAGCCCAACATGCCATGAAAAAGGAGTGGCACCATAAGATGTAGAGATGGCAGCAACTTTGTCATGTAAGCTGCTCTGTTAATTCTTGGTCGATAGCTTCTCCAGCACAGTAAACTGTAATCTTTTCCCAGTGAATTGTTCTATCACAAAGAATTGCTCCTAATTCAAAATAGTAGTGGATGTATTACTGTAATCCGTGAAATCTGCACAGAAGCACAAGTCAAAAACAGAAAAACAGGGTTCCTTTGGTGATCACTTTTTTCAGCATGACTGCACAATTCATATGTGTCAATGCTCTGCATTTTCTGTCAAACAATTTTTGTTTTTATTATGACTTTAATGCTAACTTGCTGAGTGGCTCTAGAAGGAGCTACAAGGGAGTAGGGAAAAACCTTACCTCCTAGTCCAGTCTATGAATGAGGAGAAACACTTTTACAGTTCTTGACAGAGAGAATATGCTGGCACAGTAAAACTTCAAAGCCCTGCCTTGTTCATCTTAGGTGAAATATTTTTAAGTTTTTTGGATGCATACACAAGACGAAGTAGATGCATGCTGTGCTAGAATTCTGATATGCCAGCTATGGCATAAATACATTTTTGTCAATCTTGTCAATTGGTAAGAGAGATAAAAGACTGAGATTAGTTCCTCTTCCTCCCTACTTTGGAAATAATATAACTTTTTTTGGTTTAGTGTTGACAATAAACCACAGTCATCTTTCACTGCCCCTGTATCTCCATTATGTCTCACATAGGCTTAAAGGATGTCATGAATTTTCCTTTCTCACTATTTTATTTATCAGACAAAGCCTGTGATTGGTGTGATATGCTTTTCTTTCTCTTTTTTTTTTTTTTGGGTGGGGGTGGTGTTTGTTTTTTATGGAAAGACAAAATTATTTTTTGTTCTTCAAAGACCATGTGTTCAATTCTTGTACTAATCTCATTCTTTCTTCTCTAACCAACTAGCCCTTTGAGGGTCTGTAACCTCACACATCTGGCTGCCAGGTTCCTTCAGTGACCATTGGAACTGCTGCTGGCTTATCTAAAGTTTTTTTTCTCAACATGACCTCCTCTAACACTTCATTATAGCAAAACTGTTATTTAGTTTCCTGAAGATTATTGCCATCTGTGTGTTTCATAGCTTATAGAAGTAGAGGGTCTCGCAGGTTTAGTATATAGTTAGGCTAATTTTTTTACAAAATTAGTATCTGTAATTCAAACATTTTAGATCCAATTTGTGAGTACACACTGAATTTAGTCACTGCTAACTGCTAGCATTTTTGTACAAAGATAGCAACAATTTCACAGTTTTGTTCAATGCGTATACAGTTTCCGTGAAAATACCTGAAATCTGTAGTAGGGTACAGTCTGTCCAGTCTGTCCAGTCTGTAGAGTCTGTTCTGAAGACTATTTTAGATCAGTAAAAGAATCACTAGAAAGCAAGTGCCAAAAGGAGATTTTCTTAACATTTAGAATAAAATTCTTCCTCTCAATGTTCCTGTAAACATTACAGGAATCCAGTCACTTTTCTGGTTGAGTTATTCTCTGCTTTGCATCTCTCAATTAGCAGTACTGAGTGTTTTCTGCTGCCTTGTCTTAACTGATGGAGGAGAGGGCTGATGTTTATATTTTCAGCTTCTTCACAACAATAGAGTACTATGGCTTGCTTTCCAGGAGAGAAGCTCTGCCAAACATGAGAAGGGGAAAGTGAATGCGGCGCAAAGGAGTTGCCAACTTCTTTTCAGATTTACTGTCCATGTGGTATGCATTAAGACATCGAAGCAGCTGTGGTAAAAATGGTGGCTGTTCTTAACCTGTACTTGATTTTAAATTCCCATATCTGCAAATAAAATTTGTAGAAAAGTTTTGGGGTTTCCGTTTGGCAGCTAGAGTACACAAGCTGTCTTAAAGTAGTGTTGGCTTTCTGTGAGCACCTTGGAATGCAAATCTAGCCTGAAAGATGCCAAAATGCATCTTTTTTTTTTCTGGCTTAATCTCCCATAAAATTAAATGTTTGAATAGTTTTCCTAAATTGTTTCTTTGTCTAGGCAGTGGGGGAGCTTACTTTGACAAGCTGCATGTCATGAGCATGAAGAAGACTGAGCAACATCAGACTCTTTTATACACTAACTTAACGGATCTGACTCTTTAGCACAGTACAGTTATTTTGTACAGCACTGACAGTATTTGTCATAGTCCTGCTTAGGTTGATGAAACTTTTGCAGTATCAGCATGATCTGTTGGAGCCACAGAAACTTTGCTTCACTTACTGCTAAGGCAAGGAAAAATGCTCCAGGTGGGAAAAAGAGTCAGTCACCTGTGGCTTGGTTAATTCTTTGTCCTAGGGCAGCTACCGATTTTGTACACAAGTTCACTTTTATCTTTAACTAACATCTAGTTTGATGTAATGGTATGTCAAGCCTTTTGAGGTTCTGTATGAGCCCTACATGCTGATTTTCCTCAGGGAGGAATATGGCTCTTTAGCACTGTTACAGCATGCTGCCCATTTTCAAAGCATGTCTTTTGGTTAGTAATGTTTACTGAACTTTCCATTTTTTACATTGTAAAACATTCCATGCATCCAGAGTGTCATTTTGCTGGGAGTTTTTGTTGTCATGCTCTCTTTCTTTTTGAACCCTTCTGTATCATTTGATCTAAATTTTCAATTCTTGTAGCAGTTTCTGCTTAAGCTCTGGAGACCAAGATTTTCTTTCCAGTTGTTTCAGATGAACTTTGCTGCATAGTACTGGTTGTTGCACTTCATGTATTTGCTATCTTCAAAGCAGAAAGCAGAAAACAACTAACTCAGGCACTAAAGACTCACTATTTGTATGAAAAGAAGAGGCTATGCAAGCCTAAAAGTCACAAAATATTGAAGCCCTAGAAGCTAACTTTGTTAGTAAAACTTATGAGTTTGTATAGCTATCATAAAATGCTGCACAACAAACAACATGCAGCACATTGAAAGACTTCCATGTGGTTGTTGGGAGGGTTGGGGTTTATTGCATGTTTTCTTTCCCTTCTACTCCTACTTGCACTTTCCTATTCTAGCTGAGGAAATACAGACTCCTGTTTAGTTTTTGCCAGTCCCAATAAGAGTGAGGAAAAAAACCAAAGAATAGTCATTGCTGGAGAGGAGGCTACTGCACGTCAGAAAAATCACCAGGCTCTGTTGTACTACTGTGACTGAGTTGTAGGAGATGAACAATAAGGAGGAAAGCATAACTCACCCTTGATGTAATGGGAGAGTGAGCAGCAGAGCTACCTTCCTCCACTGCAGAGTATTTTAGTGTATTTACAATATTTTCTGCTCTTTCTGATGATAAATCTTTCCAGCCGCTCATGTTGTCGCCTTATGGTCTCTGCTAAGTTTTCTCTCTTTATGGCCTTTTGGGCATATATTCTCACCTTCTCAAATGACTTGAAGCTGAAGAAGAAACAATACCAAAATACATAACAGATGCACAAGTGTACCTTGGAGATGTATGTCTTATGGACACAGAACTGTCAACACACTTCCATAAGCACATTTTTACTGTCTCATTCATCATGCATGTGTGGCTCACTGGCAGTACACTTGCTCCCAGTGGAGTAAACTCCTATTGTGAATCCAAACTACCTGGATACAGCTTTTTACTCTGTATTTTAGACTCTTTTTCCTTCCAGTCTGAGGTTTCATGTCTCTATCTCTTTTAAATGCTATAAAAAACACTTTTATTTCCTACTTAGTGAGCTGCTGAAACGTCAGTGTTAAAATCATAGTTTTCACTGCCTGTAGCTAAACTGTATTTTGACAATATCTAAAAACAACTGAAAATTGAGAAGTTGTAAGGAATGCTTGAAATTTAATGGAGTGGTTTTTAATTATTTTTATTTTAATTTCCAGTAGCTGTGAACAATGGAGTTAAACATAATTAAGTGGCCCTGGTTTTATGTGAAGCTTCTACTAAAGGAAATCTGCACTACTTCAAGATAACTGAGCAGAGAGTCTTAGTAATTTGAGAGGGGGTGGAAGCACCCCAATCTGGACTGGCATGCACCAACATAACTGCAAGAGAAAGTCTCCATGTCTTTGCTCTAAGAGTGACTCAACATTGCTTCTCTCAACCCATTTTCAGGGATGTTCAGGAAGCTAAACTCCTTACAGAAGAAGATAAATAAATCTTAGGTGACATAATTCACGTGGAGGTTTTGATGTGTAAAGCATACCTTGACTTTTTATTTCCTAGCATAAGTTTTCTAATCCTCTCTTTTTTACTGCTTCCGGGGGTTTAACTATCAAAAGCTGGGGAATGGTGGAAGGAGAAAATAAGAATCTGATCTCCTTGATTTGCTCTATGGTTAACCTCCTAAAAAAGTGTGATTAAAGTACAAATATCTTTATTGTCTCATGAACTGAAGGATTTTCATGACCACAGAGGCATATTAGTTCTTTCAAGTAGTCCAGGAACTTTATGTTAACACTCCGCTATAAAACATTCTGGAAAGGTATTTTCTCTCAGTTGCTTCCATTACAAGAATTTTCAGGATTATTGTTTAGGTTTTGATGTTAGTAATTCTATCAATTTCAGTAAAGGTAGATTTCCACAAGGGAAAATATGATCACAATATTTCTTAGGGTTTTTTGCTTCTTCTGGAGCTTTGGTGTGTGGTTGGAGCTAAGTGGGGAGGAGAAGAAAGTGGGTTTTGGGCTGCCCTGAACCAACTACAAAGAGCATTTATTTCCAGTTGCATGTGAATATATTAATGGAGCTAAGGGTTATGCATACCCAGTGGATAAGATGCTGAATGAGATTCTGCTTTTATTTTCTCGGTGGTAAAACTTATAGTAGGAGACCTTTCCCCAGGTTTCCAGCTGTACCAATTGAAAAGTTTTTATCAGAGTGTTGCTGTGCAAGTTTATGATATGGTCCTTCTTAGGAGCAGCTTTGAGGTGTTTCACATGATGCAGTGAAGTACATGTGCTGTGGTGCCTTAGCTACTGCTGGCATTGAAACAGGTTCTGGAGATGAAAAAGTGAGGAAAGCTTTGTTTAGAGTCATTCAGACTTGTAAGAGTAGTCCTCCCCTGTGCTTGCCAGCACTTGCTAGCAAAACTGACTTTTCCATGCTTAAAGCTTAAAGCTCTGCCAAGAAAACAAAGCCTTAAAGTAGGGATGTGTAAATTCTGCAATGCTTCACAAACGTCCACGTAGTATGGAAAAGGGAACACAGTTTGAAACAAGATCAAACCAATATTTTAGCTAAAAGTGGACATTTATCCAAAAACATATTCTGGAAACAAAGTAGATATGTCTGAGGTGCAAACACAATTACCAGCACAGAAAGTACTGCCAAAACATGCAAATGTTGAGAAAGATGGGAAAACTTAAAATTGCACATATTTATTTATAAGCAAGAGAAATAACCTATATCAAAAGGCTTTTAGGTATTTTTAAATCAATATCTTAGGGGAAAAAAAATCAAACTTGTTGAAATGTTAAGAATACTGCTACTTAAATGAGTTATGCTGTTATACAAAATAATTAAACAACTAAAGCATGTACTAAAAAATTGGAATTTCCCCTTTGTTGCAACCACAGGTACATACATAAACATTACATTACAAAACATATAACAGTATTATATATTATATTATGACTATATTATGACTATTATGACATAAACAAAATGACCAGAAGCTACCATGGGCAGAAATGCAATTAAAATTTTTGTTTCCCTTTCTTATGGTCAAAACAATCTACAAACTTCCTTTTTGTATTGTGTTATACCTCTGCAACATGAATGTGGCACTTAGTGAAACAACTTATCAATCACAGCAGAAATACAAGACTTTTAAATAGAAAATTAATTTAAGTATAGACCAGGACATTATCTCCAACACCATAGTCCCTACAAAGGGGAGATCAAGCTATAATAGAAACTGTCAACCCCACATGAACCACTTAATCATGTTTATATATAACTTGCATATTAAAAAGCAATATCCAATGTCAATGGCTCAGATATAAAAATATCTTAATAGTCAGTAACTGACTAATGAATACTGCAGTAATAACAGTTTAATTTGAAGAATTCTGACAGCTGGTTGCCTTGATGAGAGCTGTTACCAGGGAGCCCTAGTCCCATGCTGAGAACATCCACAGCATGCTGATTTATAGCAGCAGTGCAGAACTGTTTAATGTCAGCACCTCTCAGCTAAAGTAATAATAAACAGGAACGTTATGGTTTATTTTTCTGTATGAATTGTTCAGACTCTGTATGGTAAGCCCCAACTCAATAGGGGATAATAGCTGCCATTCCCCAGGGAGCTGTAACTGAGGTTTAAACATTTTTATTGGCAAGGTTAGTATATCAAAATGAATCCAGCAGAACTTGTTTTTTCTATTCTCTTTTTTATTTTATTTCTTTTTTTTACCCCTTGATTTCTTATCCCATTCTGAAAAGTAAATATCATCCCTGTAATTATGAAAGCTTCTTTTGGGTTCCAACTGCGCTTCTTTTTTGTACTAGTTAAACTGTTTTCCCTTTTTATGTTTAATGTTGGGCATTAGTGTTGGGTATTAGTGCTGTTTACTACAGACAGCACCACATAGCTTTTTTCTTTTCTTTCCCCCACTCCCTTCCTGAATTCTAAAATTTGTAAACGAAATCATTTTGCAAACTTCAAAGAAAGCAAGCTGCTGTTTAATTAAACATTTCACGTGAAAAAAATGTTACATATTGAAAGGTTTAAAGCAATTTTTTTTCTTTTTTACAAGGTTGTCACTTCTTGTGTATACCCACAATTTTGAACTAAAACAACACCTTGGATGCATACCCTTAGAATATATCTTAGTTTAGCCTCCCATCTTGACCGGGTTTCCAAAGACTGGAGAATATTCACTATGAGCTGGGCAAGGGGAGAAGCCTTTTCTCAAGTATTTTCTCAGAGAACTTCTATTCTACTGACCCTTACCTCTTAAGGACATATTGATTCTTGTTTCAAAACAAATCAAATGGAAAAGTCAGCGATTGCACAGTTGTTTTGGTTTACTACTAGTTGATGTTTTCTGCCAAGACACTTCTTTGGCCTGCCTGACAATTACTGCAGTTTTTGCTGATGGATATTTGAGCATTCCTGTTTTATAATCATGTCACACAAAATATACAGTGATACAAGGTGCATCTAGAGCCACATCTGTCCTCACACTAAAGTGGTAAAGGTAAGCATGAATTAAACGAACATAAACACACCACGTACATCTCTTTATGCCTCCCTCCAGGAGGCTGTACCCTGGGTACCCCAGCAGGAAAAAGCTGCATTAGAAGTGAGTGAGGGGGAAGGTGATAGAAAGAGATTCAAAATAGATGTCCAAAAGTCTGGATAGGAAAAAAAAGCCTTGCTTTTTATAATTTATTTATGTTATTGTATATCAATGAAAGAACACTTTATTTCCTTCTTAAATGTGGATTCAGCACCAATGCAGGTATAAGTCAAGTAAGAACTATACTCGAAAAAATCAGTAAGGAGGTGTCTTAAATTAGGGGCATACCTGAATAATTTCTCAGAACATTTCTTTAGAGCGGGGATTATCTTTGAAATACTTTTATAAAGGCAGAACAGTATTGCATATAGATCCACTAGAAGCTCTTTGTGCTATTTTTGGAGATGAGATTGGGCAATTATTCTTCAAAGAGGCAGGACTTAACCCAATGAAGAGCATGTTTATTTGGAGATTTGATCTTGAAACACAATTTTGTCCATTTTATTTGTCTACTTTCAGTGCTGAAATCTTGGAAGACTTTTTGTTATTGTGTTTTTGAGTATCTGAAGGGGTGCTGCTGTTCATTTATCTGTTGTCATATCACTGGCTCTGGGGGAATGACCTGGAGGGTCCACCCTGCAGCAACAAAACTGAGAAATATTCTGTTCCTTGTCTGAGGCAATATGCTGATGAAACTGTCTGTGGAAACCTTCGGCATTATCTGTAAATTCAAAGTTTTCTTCAATGTTTTTGTGGGTACAGAGAGTGGATCTGATGGCATCATAAATTTGACTTTACAGCTGTAGTGTTCTGAGAGTTTCTGGTTCAACAGATTTTTTTTTTTTTTTTTTTAGTATTTTTTGAATCCAAATCAGACCAAAGCTCCACAAGAGGAAAGAAGTAATTTCTAACAATCAAAAATATTCTTTTTTGCAGGGGATTTTCTCAGCTGAATTTCCAGAAGAAAGTTTTCATGCTCTGCATATTATTTCGTGTATTCAAGTTCTGGTTGATTAAAACTGATACCATGGTCCAATGTGTTGTCTTTTTCACTTTTGGTAGCAACAGTGGCTCATAATTTGCATTTAATCTGGGATATTTTGTTTCATTTTGGAATTTTAGTAGTTTTTTTGTGTTTGTGTGCATTTTCTTTAGAATTTATTTTCAGTCTTTAGAACACTTAAGTTCAGACAATTAGAAGTAAAGACTTTAAATCTTACTCTACATAAACCTCCAATATCACTTTTCCAGGTTCCACTGCTGATATCATACTGTTAGCCAGCTTTTAACTGGGTATTACACTTGTCTCAGGTACATCTGCCACCTGCTTATATAACTCGATTAGAGATTTATTAATGCTTTATCTGAATCATATATATGACCTTTATAGAAATTGTAATAGTTTGAAGGTCAATATTTTACTTGCAGACTATTTTAAGGCAAAAGGATTATAATAGCAGAGAACTAAGCAAATAACTAAATCAGGCAACTGCCTTTAGCTCACATTACTCTAGTCCTGTTGGCTGGAACTGGTATTTGTATATAGCTCTCTGAAGGCAGAAAGTCTGTGAATGTAATATCATCTTTTATCTCTAGCTTCTATAGCAGAAAAAAAAGAACATTAAAAAAACCCCCAAAAACGTAGCTATAATTAATCTGATGGATGTGATGAAAATTTGAGGAGCAATCCAAGTCAATTTGAAGTATTTTTCTTCAGTAGTGGCACAATATGGAGCTAATGAATGATTTGAGCTATTTCTGAAATCACTGTCTCTGCAGCCAACAAAAGAGCTTTGAAATAGTCCTGATATCAAGCTAATGGTGGGAAGAAAGAAAATTAATCTATTCTTGTTGATTAAATTTTTGGCACTATCTTTATGCTATTTGCTTGATTTGGATCTTCTAAGGTCAACTACAGAAGTAGCATAGAACTTCTCCTTCTCTAAAGAAATGTATTGACTCCTGCAGATGTTTTACATTTTTCCCGGAAGTATCTAAAATAGGCCAAAGTTTTCATTGGGCAGCAGCTTCTACTCAACAGAAAAAAATTCAAAACCAGCCCCAACCAACTAGCCAGCCAACCAACCAACATGTCTTCCTTCTATACTCAGATTTAGAAAAATTAATAGGTTGAAAGCCAGCTGAAATTTCTAGCTACTACTGGATATTCACCAATTTCTCTGGCTGGTTTGTGAGTCATGTGCTCTCTTTCCCAAAACAGCAGCC
This sequence comes from Cossypha heuglini, assembly GCA_027576195.1. Taxonomy (NCBI): domain Eukaryota; kingdom Metazoa; phylum Chordata; class Aves; order Passeriformes; family Muscicapidae; genus Cossypha; species Cossypha heuglini. The sequence goes on from JAODKT010001744.1 coordinate 47,614,352, forward strand.
TGGATACTGCAAGGCTTAGGGCAGCAGTGTCTTTCCCCTCTCTCGTACTGCTTTAGCTTGTTGTTTTGGATATTATTCCAGTTTTTGAAGAGAATTACTGGGCTGCTGGAAACTGTCTTGTGGTATTATACACTAAATGTTTATTTCCCCCAGGTTGTATGCTGGTGGCTTTGAGTTAGCAGGGAAGGAAAGAAATTAATTCAGTGATCCAGATAATGGCTATCCTCCTTCTGCTGATGAGTTCCTAAATATACACAATGGCATTTATTTCTCACTGTCCTATGGACTTCTTGCTTTTGCACCAGCACCTTCAAGAGGTTTGCTACTTAGTTTTCAATGTTTCTCTGGTTAATGCCCATTTCCAATGATTTCTCATTCAGTTTATATTTTCCCTTGGGAAGGAAACAAAAATGTTTGGAACAATCACATTCTACTACGCATTTTAGGCTCATTTTATAGCAAGACATAATCTTAAGTAAAAATTATCATTCTTATGAAAGCAGGCAGTTGTCTGTCTATTTAGGAATTGTCTTCAAAGCATTAACAAATAAGTTACTGCTGTGCAAAGATATTTATCTCTCCTAAAGAAGTGACAGAATGCAGGCCATTTGTATGTATCCTTGCATAAATTTGTATGTCAATTAAATAAATAACATTTTTAAAATCTGAATTCATTTTATTCTCATTTCTTGCTGGCAAAAGACACTTGTGGTGGAGGGAGGAAAGAGAGGTAGGAAGACAAAAGCATTTTGCTGTGGTAAATTGAATGCAGTGGCAGTACAAAAATGGAGACATTTTTTTCACCCTGTTCTTCAAAGGATTGTTTTGGTTAAAATGTCAAAAATGCCCAAGGGGTTACCCTGTGCTGAATGGACTATGCCATCTGTTTGTGTAATGAGTGACTTGGTATGCATAAACTGTTACCTAGGCAGTAGGATTCTCAGACTGTCAGCTCTCCTGTCAACTGCTGTCCTTGTTGCAACTGTGACCCCTGAAGGAATTAGCTGCATGATTGACTGACTGATGGTGATTGGCATCCACACACAATTAACTCTTTAGCTGCAGCCAGCATTGGAGGCGATCTCTGTGCTGTTAATCTGCAGTGCAGGTGTGCTGCTATTTCCATGCCAGTGAGCTTGCACAAAGTAAATACGATTAAGGTGATAAGTGGAAGCTGGACAGAGCTGCAAGGTACAGGGTTTGCTCTGAAGCCTAGCTGCTTTCTGTCACTTGCAACAACACTGTTTTTTGGTGTAATTTTGAGTGAAGAAAAAATTTGTCACCCTTAAAGTTGCTGAACACCTAAGGTTCAGCTTCCAGCTCTCAAAATTTTCCTTATGTGGAGTTTTATGTCTGCTACAAAAGTGCTAAAAGCCAATACCAATGTGCAGAATTGATGCAAGGGATGGCTTTCACCTCTCCTCCAGATTTGCTCAGTGCAATGGGTGGAGCTGTCTCCATTCCCTCAACTGGTTTCTTTACGTAATTCTTATCAGGGGAACGAACAGTGGACTATAATATCCATGCTTATCAAAAATAACCATGTTCAATCTTCCTGCAAAATAAAGGACTGGGGGAAAAAGCATGTTGAGACAGATTTTGTAATTTTATATCACTTAACTATAACAAAAGGTTTCCTTTTCTGTGTAGGCAGAGAGAAAATATAAATTATCTAATTTTTTTCTAAAAAATGTTCAAATACACTTCTAATAGGTACTAAATAGCAAATAAGCTTGTCACTGTTATAAATACTTACTGATAGCTTCTTGTCTAAGTGGTTAAATTATGATTCTTATTCAGAATTCCTCTCTAAGAGATTAGATGTTAAGAGCTCTAATTTTTCACAGCGAATTTTCCCATTTAATTCATGCATGACCTGACTTGTTTAACTTGTACTTTCATTTATGTCTTATTTGAAAGGCAGAGCATCACATGACTGAGTGACTTTTATGTCTGGGCATCTGTGTTTGATCTGGTGGAGTCAATGACTGTATTCCAGTTGTATTGAGAGCAAAAAAGAATGCGTAGAGTTGTACTCCATTTTTGGCACACTGGGTGTATAGTCAAATGATTTCTTGTTAAGAGAAGCCTTATGGTAAATTTAGGTTCTGATCTACAAAGGGTTTTTGATGTACAAAGGTTTCGCTGAATGATGTAAGCTGACACCAGTAGCTTAAATCCAAACAGAATTGAAAACTTTCATAAATGCTCTATTCTCAACACAAATGGCCAAAATAGATTAGCAGCTTTTTGAAAAAATGTAGCAAAAAGAAATAAGTATTGTCATGCTGGGTACAGTGGGAATTTATTCTGAATTTAATTTCAGTTTAGACTACCTTTTATTGGGACCCTAGGTGGTGAACTGCTTTGCAGAAATAGGGAATATTTAGCTGGTCCAAATTTATTGTGGGAGCTTTGGAAATAAAACATTAAATATTTTCATAAAAAAACAGTGTGATAAATACTGTTTCATTATTTAACCATAAAACATCTATTAAAGGATTTGTGTTGCACTGCCATTAACATATTTTAAGTATACAGTTTGGAAGGAATATGATATTGACCATGTGTGTTTACAGTAATATTTGCAAATGAAATGCTTTTACTAGTACTGCCTAACCACGTGGAATGGGGAAAAAATGCAGTTATTTGTGCTCTGATTGCAAAATGATGTGTATAACTTTTTTTTTTTTTTTTTTTTTTTTTTTAAAAAAAAAATTTAAAA
>JAODKT010001744.1:47617176-47633257 GCA_027576195.1 Cossypha heuglini
CAGGACAATCCCCTCCCTTGCCTGGCTGTGATGCTGTGCCTGATGCTCCCCAGGATATAGAGTATTGTTCTTTTATTGACAAGAACTAAGGGTAGTGCTCATGTAGGTATCAAATTGACATTTATAAGGTGGAGGAATTCTTCCATGTGCTGGATGCACCTCAGGATATGGTTGGGCCTTTTGACTGCCAAGGGATACTGTTGGCCCACAGTCAGCTTGCTAATGATCAGAACCATCACATCCTGTTCCATGGGACCTTTCGTTCCTTCTCCAGCTCTGAGTCTAGCCTTACAGGCAGGAATATCCTGTCCCAGGTGCAGAATACGGCTCTTGCCCTTGTTAAGCTTCATATGGTTGGTAATTGCCCAGCCTTATAATTTGTCAAGGTGTCTGCAGACACCTTCTCTTCAATGGAGTCAGTGGCTCCTCCCAGTTTAGTGGAATTTGCTGGAGTGGCTCTGTGTGATGACTGGAGGTTTTGCAGTGTTTGAGTGCTGAGATGCCCAGGTCCAGACAACTGATTGGAACACAACTGTGCATGTGTGCAGGGTTTCCACAAAGAGACAGGCAGCAGCACAGAATGTTGATCCTTGCACCCAAAACGTTATGTATTTCACTAGCTCGTTCCTTCCTATGGTAAATTAGCCTGTATGTAATCCCTGCTGCTCTGATCCAATTCCTACCAGATCTTTAATTGTCTGAGTCAACATTAGCACTTGTGTGTCTGTATACTCTCCTGGTAAGGCAGCAAGGTATGCTGAATAGCTGCATTCCTTCTTAACTTGTCTTCTGGTTGTGATTTACCAAAATGCACACAAAATCTCCTCAGAGTGAATCATTCACTATGCAGTCAGTTTAAGAGCATGCCTGGATCCCTTTGGTCACTTGCAGGACAAATCCATCCTTAAGAGGATGTAGTGTCTGTCATGGTTTGTAGTCACTAGAGGCTAGAGCCAGCAGAGTAGTTGTAGTATTGCTGCCATGCAGTTGGAGAAGAGGAGGTCCTGAATTCAAAGGATTTTGTCAGCTCTGGGTTTCTGCATCACAGTAAGTTCTGACCCTGTTAACAGCACTAATAGATAAAGGCGTTGATGTCTTGATGTTCTCCTGAAATGACTGGCCTTGAATCAGTAGGTAACTAGTATGCCTGCTTGGGTTAGGAGTTCAGAGCTCAGTGTTGGTACAGCATTGGAATGGAGAGGAGTGAGTGCTGTTTACATGTCATGAAGTTGCCCTCAGCTGCCTGTAGAGTGTACAGTGTCTCTTCACCATCAGACAGTAAAGCTTGGTGAATTGCTGTCCTTGAAGGTTCAGGTTAATCTGGCCTGACTGTGAAATCCCTACAGGAAAGGCCAACCAACACATGGTACAGGAATATAAAGGAAACTCTCTAGGAGTACATAGGGAGCAGGTTTGCGTAGAAGGAAGAATTAGCACAATTCCAGCTATTGGAATTTAGCAAAATGGACACTCTCTACAGCATATGTTTCTCATCAGGACCCATATGCTTTACAGTATGCTTCCAGGCTTTGCTTTTTGCAAATGCATTTTTTAGATGAACGTATCTACAGTAGCACTATTTCTGGATGTGTCTACACTGCAATCGAGTATTGTGATTGTCGGACATGCAGACAGCTCTGCAATTGCTTTGATCTGTATGTGATGTGAAGACATGCCAGCCTAGACTTAAGGGAGGGCTTTCCAAGTCTTCTGGACAGATTATTAAACCATGCTGAAATCTGCTTTCATGTGTCTCTACTGCTATTTTTAACTGTCCTCTCTAGATTTGCACTGTCGTGGATACGCCTACACATGCTGACATAAATTCACGAGTGTGTGCCCACTTCATGCCTTCTTCAGCATTGTTGGTGGATATTCTGCATTTGGGTGTGTATCCCTTATTCTTTGTACTGAGATAGTCTACCTTTCCATGGAGTTTAACTGACTGTTTCACTATTTAATTCGCTCTGTAAGGAATTATAGAAAAGGCAGTAGAGTGTCAGAGAGACTTCTGGCAAATTTCCACTCCAAAAATCAATTTTTATAGTCACTGTTCCAAATTTGATTGTTAAGTTAAAGAACCATCACATCCAGGCCATACATTTTTGCAAGTGTTAAAATTCAGATGAGAGTTAAAGGAACAATGTTAGTAAGTGAGCATTTTAAAATATTCTTTATCAAAACATTGAATCTAGAGTACAATTATGGGGGAAGTGAGATTATATGAATGATAAGAAATACCAGCAATAGCAGTAAGGTCACTATAATATATAAAATGCAGTCCAACTCTGTTAAAAGGAATTTAAATTATTTTTAAGAGAATGTGTATGTTTTTTTCAACATTTCAAGGAAAATCCTTGCACTGCTAAGAGTTTCTTCTTTTGGTTTATGGGGATTTTTTTGTTGGTTGACGATTTTTTTTTAACTTTATGTAATAAGAGTTACTTTTGGTTTGTCAGATTAGTTTTTAAGTTACTCCATATTCTTGAAAATTAAGTCAGTGAACCTTCTTATTAAGCTGCTATGTTGTATGAGTGAAGTTTGACAACAGGTATACTCGCACATCAGATTTTAGTAATTTTTGTAACACAGAAATTTATTTTATTTCCTCATTAAAAAACAATCAACCAACCAACAAAAAAACCCCAAAAGCCTGCAGAAAACAGTAAAACCAATCTGTATCTAAGGATATAGTCTGAAAACATCTGTCAAGTATCTAATTCTTCTACTGTGCAATTTCCATGGTATTTAACAAAGGCAAGGGAGAAAACATGGCTTAGAAGTTAGAACATAAAAGGATTAATTAGTCCAATTTTTTTTTCATGCTACAGAAATGGTTCACGTAAGAGCAGTACTGTCAAACAAAGAGGAATACAAAATAGACTCTAACAAAGCGTATGTTACTGTGACATAAGATATGCTGTAGAGGATTAAGGTGAAGTTGAGCTTTTCATCCTGGTGGAATGCTACATCTTACTTGTCTGCCAAGAAAGTATTTTGTTTCTAGATAAATGATTATTAAACTGAAATAAATAAAGCATTCTCTCATCTTTCATCAAACAGTTCTTTAAAAGAAGTGTTTCTTAGTCCTGTCCTTGACACCTTTCTGAGGAAAAAGAACAGCCTTAGTTCACTGGATGCTGCACAAGAATGCAAGCTAAGCCTGTTTCGGCCACATGTGGTCTTGAATAAATTATCTAATTCTTTTCATTTACAAAATGAGAAGAAAATACAGTAGAGAATTGCAAATTGACAGTAGCAACATCTTTTTGTAATGTGGCAGTCAAATAGTGAAATTATTATGAAAAGGATTAATTATGTTGAACAGCTCCAGCGCCTTCAAACTGTGAGAGTGCAGGACAGAGAGTGGGACATCCACCACTTCTCTGGGCAACCTGTTCCAGTGCCTTACCAGTCCCACAAATTGGGATTTGTTCCTAATACCCTAACTAAACTGGCTGGTTTTTAGTTAGAAACTATTGCCCCAGTTTTATTTCCATAAGTTATGGTATAAAATGGCTCTCCAACTTTGTTGTAGGCCTTCTTCAGGTACCAAAGGCCACAATGAGGTCTCCTCAGAGCCTTCTCCAGGCTGAACCATGCCAGTTCTCATAGGAGACATATTCTATCCCTTTTAACATCTTTGTGGCCCCCTTCTGGGCTTGATACAACAGGTCCTTGTCTTTCCTGTGCTGGGATCCCAGAGCTGGATGCAGGGTTCCAGGTGGGCTCTCACCAGAGCAGAGCAGAGGGGCAGAATCCCCTCCCTCCCCTGCCCACACTGCTCTGGATGCAGCCCAGGACACGTTTGGCTTTCTGTTCTGTGAGTGCTCATGGCTGGGTCATGTCCAGCCTCTCACCCACCAGCACCCCCCAGTCCTTCCAGCAGGGCTGCTCTCAATGCCTTCATCCCCCAGCCTGGACTGATGACAGGGGCTGTCCCAACACAGGTGCAGTGCCTTGCACTTGGCCTTGCTGAATCTCATGCTATTCCCATGGGTCCAGTTCTCAAACTTGGCCAGGTCCCTCTGGATGGCATCCTGTATTCAGGAGCGTCACTGCACCACTCAGCTTGCAAATTTGCACTGAATCCCTCTGTCTGTGACAGAACTCTGTCTGCAGCGTATTTTTGGAAATAGGCAAAGATGCCATGAGGTGTTATCTCTCCTTCTGGCCCTCTTTAATTCACACAGTACTCAGTTTTTCACGTAATACTCTCATGTTTGAAAAGCCTTTCTTACTGTCCTCTCTAACTATACCTACAAGAATCATTAGCACAGAAGTGTGTTTTAAGTATCTCATTTGGTGTAGGGCCTTGAAGGTTTTTCTCAGACTTTGAGGTTGGTGATTGTTTTGGTGTTTGTTTTGAGCCATAATACTTGAATTGCTGGAACTCAGTGGGGAAGAAAAGCTTTTCCTAGTATAATGACATCTGTCTCTAATGACTGTTGGTTTAGCTTCTTGCTTTATGTGTGCAAGATCAAATGGCACAGTATTTTTGTTTTTTACAGCAACATGCCTCTCTTTAAACACGGTTAAACATTAGCTCTTTGAAGTGAGAGTAGTCTTTTCATCTGTTTGCATATCACTAGCCCAACTGGGTATCACTGAAAATGGGTACATGAAACTGCATTGTATTAATTTTACTTTCAGTCTTGTATAATTGAAATAGATTGTGAAAATGGGAAATTCTTTAAATAGTATACATAACATTTTAAATTTAATTCTACTTTTGGTTTTTTTGGGACTTTTTCAGGCATTGAGAGATTATATTTTTCCTGTATTATATGGTATTATGTTACTAATAGGGCAGGTTGTTTTTAAAAAGGGCATAATTTCAGCCCTGTGGCAATTTTATCTATGCTTAAACCTAAGCAGCTTTTGCATAAATGACAAAATTATTACCTTGATTTTTCTTATATCTTTTCCTTTCAGGAAACACTTGTTTAAAAGACATTAGTGTTTTAAACACTAAAATATTTATATAACATGGAAGAACCAGGAAAAAAACCCCGAAATTTCTGTAAGCATGCCCAGACTGTATTGGTTCTTTATTTGGCAAAGCAAAATACACTTGTAGGAAGTGTATGTGAGAAACCAGAAATGTATCACACACTGGAGAAAATTACACCAAAAACTGAAAGAGGTTGCATTTTCCTCTGGCTAATATTTTCTATGGAAAATACTCCTCTCTTTGGTTTAATTTACACCAATCCTGCAAAGAATACTTTAAAAATAGCTAATAAAATTGTTAATTGCACCCTTAAATTCTATTTTAAAGATATTATTGATAGTAACAGTAAGAATATTTCTTTGATTGAACATTAGTTTGCCATAAATAACTCGAATTTAGCTTTCCATCTCTCTAGAGATAAATGACAAAGTGCATTTTTCTTAGTCCCAAGGGGACTAATAGCCTTCCCATAGCTGAATCTTTCAAACATACTTATTATTGTTCTGGATTTAAATTAGTGATATTAATCACTGCTTCCTGTCTCTTACTACATTGAAAGATAGATTGACTTCCTTTCAGATCTAAGAATTGTTTGTCCAACAACCTCTCCTCTGCCTCATCAGTTTATTTATTAAAGCATTATTTTGCTGCTAAATATTTGGCCTGAATCCAGACTGGGATCAGAAGCTCAAGAGCTCTGTTGGTTCCTTTTGATAAATTTCTTCTGAAGAAGAAGTGGAGCAGACCAAGATGCTACCTTTGCTAACCTACAGCAGTTTGTGTATTTTTTGGGAACACTTCTACCTATTTTTCAGTGATTCGTAGAAACATTCTGAATGTGCTGAAATTCAACTGGCCTTCAAAATTCGAATTAGAATCCCTACGTAGATTTCATGGTCTGCTTGACACTGGTTTAAAATTATATTTAATGTTATTAAGTTAAAAAGTCATTAAGATAAAATGTTAAAGTGAATTAAAACATTCTTAAACCATACAGACTCTGTAGAGTGTAGCAACTTCTAGAAAGAGGTAATAAGGAAAACGTAAATTTAAAAAAAAATTAATAGCTGTGCAGGAAAGAATAACAGAGGCTAAAATTTCTGGCACAAAATGAGGTGATCTAAGGGAGAGCACAACCCACATGAAGATCAATGAATACAGAACACCTGTCTTGGGGCATTGTTTAAGCAGTGTCTATGCATAGATATAAGTGCATAATACTTAACAGTGTGAATCTTCATCCATCTTACCCCTTAGAATATTACCTTGGAAATTTATTGATAGTGTGTTTATTTACAATGATATTTTATGGACCTAAACACAAATCGACAGTAATGAGCAATTCATGTCACTAAATCCATTTTTATGTGAATTACCATATTCAGGAAGCTGTAAGGGTAGTTAATGAACCTTGTTGATGTTCTTGTTAGAAATGCCTGACTTAGACCCTGATCTCCTCTTTAAACCTTGGTAATGATCATGCCTTCCATAATTTAAAATGTTTATTGTTTCCCTTCATGATACCATAATTATAATAGACAGTTTTTAAAAAAGCATTTAATAAAACCAGCTTGCAGAAATAAAGAAATATGAAGCTTATGTTTGATTTTCTGTCCCCAGATTTAACCCTCCTTATAGGTCTAATAAGGGCAAAATCTTTATGCACTTATGAGGGTCTAATAAAGCACGGGTTGACCAGGTAGCTGCAGCTGCCTGCATGTGCTCCCTCTTAGCAATGCACATCCTGACTTCTTTTGCAAGCAAGTGCAAACTGAAATATGTATGAACAGACATTTAACATAGGTTTTTTGTGACTACAGTCTGAACAACACTTTTTTTTACAACTTAAGGCATTTAAAATACATAAGGAAATGGAGTTGATAAAAAGTGATCACAGCTTTTTAAAAATACGCAAATTTGTGGTTCAGATTATGATTTGGAAGGAGAGGGGAAAGTTTGGAAATAGCTTGTTGAGAAGTTTTTAATTGGTTTGTGGATAGAATGCCTGGCAGTTCTTGAACACAGATGATTTGGGTCATCTCCTTATGGAGCTTTTCTCAGCTCAGGTACTATGGGACAGTTAGAACCAGCATTGCAATCCACATTCTTTTTCTCCACTGGAGCTCTTACCTCCTTTCATTTTAAGCAATATTAGGAAGGAAAGAGGGTATTGCAATGCTGTAGGAGACTCCATACAAATCCTACTGGATGCAGTTTCCTATGCCATTAGCCAGGTGGGCAGCAGGAAGGAGATGTGTAGACATTCACAAGTTTCACATTATCCCTTCTCCAAAGCCCAGAGGAAGCCTCTGATGTTGTAAAGAAACCAAAATAAAATGAAAACTTGTTTGGAAGGCTTCAAAAGAAGTGACTATGGATTGAGTAATTATTTAACATAGTAAGACATTATTTTCTGTCCTATGTTATCCTGTCTGTAAACCTGTCCCCTTGGGCAGGGCTTTAATGGAAAATAAAGATGATCAGTAGTTCTGTTGTTCAAAGACATAAAGTCCTTTGCAGCAGGATCACTGAGAGAAAATCTGTGTCTTGAGAAATGCGTGGGTAAAGTAACTAAACTACTTGCTTTAGGGATTGAGGAGAGAGGATATTGAGACATGGGTGGCTCTGTAGTAATTCAAATTCACATGTTCTGGTGTTGGTTGATTTGGTTTTTTTTAAGGATACATTTTATTCCTGAAGGTAGCTGTGGCTAACGTTGTTGCTTATTTGTATTCAAAACCAACCTAAAACAGCTAAACTGCATCTGCCAGAAAATCCTTTTTCTCTCCTTTCTCTCACCATCCAAACACTGAGGCTTATGTTTGAATTCAGCAGCCTCTTTGATGTCTGATCATTTAGGTGGTTATTTCAGAACTCAGGTTAATTGAGGACATGGTCTACAGTTGACTCAAGAGTTGCTTTAATAAGATTATGTTTATTAAATTGATTAAAGAACTGTTTGTCCCCATAATCGACTATGAGAATGTTATTTGTGGTATTAGAAATGGATTAAGATACACTCAGCCAAATTAAACATTTTGTATAACAAGTTTTATTTGTGGAGAGTAGTACTGCTGGATTTTGTGCGTGTCTTTTTTCACTTGTACTAGCGCATGTCAGGGGCAGATTTTCTGGATCTCATTTGCTTACAGGGATCCATGGACCTATGTTAATCTTTCCACCTGGAGACTACTCGGCATGTAGCAGCATGGCAGTGCACCAGAGGTGGAAATTGGGCTGGAATTCTGGGCTATCCATAGGTCAGGGTCAGCAAGTTGTCCTTTCTCAGGGACTTTCTCTAGGCTTCTGCTTTCACAGCTTTAAAGAAAGGCACAGATCCTTTACATCTCAGCAAAGAGGAAAGAGTTATTTCAAACTGGCAGAATAGCTGTAGTTTACCTCTTTTCAAAACAATAATACCAACAAAATTAGAAAGATCTCAAAAGAAATTATTTTATTTATTTTATTTTTTAATGAATGAACTCATTATTGGCATTGAAAAAAAATCACACTATAGAAAGAGGAAGACAGATTTTTTTGGGAGCTTCAGGAAGTACTGTAGGTGAAATTTCCATTAGAAATACAGCTCTGCCACAATGAAGCAAAAGTCAAAATACAAATAGCCATCCCAACATAATTGTGAAGTTATCCCTTCTTTTTACTTCGATAACTCACAATGAGGTTAATGTTGGCTCTTGCAGAAAAGTCTGATTATCTTTCTTGTGCCATAAAATTTCTCTGTCCAAAATGATCTTCCAAGCACCTAGACTTGCCTCTGTTAGTTATCTGCATGGCTGCAGCCAAACTTCAGCTCAGAGAAGGAAATTGTTCCATGCTAGCTATTAATTTCATCTTGGTCCCAAATTATGAGACCATTTATGGGAGCCAAATTATTAGGCTTAGTTATTAAAACTAAAGTTTACCATTTTGTTTAAAGCCACACACCTTGCTTATCATGGCCAAGATTTTAGTTTTGACTAGAAATTGTCCACTAGGAATCAACTGACGTTTTTAACCAGTAAGATATAAACGGCTTTGTGAAACGCTGCAGAGTGATAATTTATCATTAATGTGCTTCAAAATTATGATTAAATATTAGTGGTCAAGATTAAAAAACCTCTAACTAGGAAATCTATTTTTAAAAATATTGAAAACCTAACCAGAATTAAAAAAAGAAAAAAAAGAAAAAAGAAAAAAGCAGACAGCAGACTCTGAAATTGTAATCAAAGGCTTTTGTATACCAAAGAGCTATTGTGTTTTGGTTTTTTTTTTTATTCAAGCACAGAATTAGGAGAGTTTAACTTTCTACATTTTGAATATTTGGTTGATTATAAAGAGAGTTTTCATGTCTACTGTCTATATATAAAGTAGAGAGGATGGGCATGAGGTTTTGCCACTGAGAATTGGTGAAAACTAAGCACCTGATGTCTAACAAGATGACAAAGGTCTCCCTAAGACAGCAGAGGATTTTATGACCCTAATGGTACATTCTCGAGCCTTGTGTATGTACACATCCTATGCACTGATGTGCATGCATTAGCTACATAGGATGTGAGTGGAAAGCTCTTATGCAAGAGTTTTGATGGCAGTCACTGATCAGAAATTGCATCCATTAACTTTTATAACACTTGTGGAGCTGGAAAATGCTAGTATCTCAAGTCAGATATCACAAAGATTTATGAATAGTGTGATTCTACCAAGCCATAGTCTCCTGCTCATCTTTAGACGAGACGAGGCCACAGGCAGATGCAGAGCCTGGGGGCTTCCTCCCAGTCTGCTCCAAACTATGTCTGTGCAGAGCATTCCACAGCCTGCCATGTGTGTGCTCACACTGCCTAAAAGACATATTTCTTAAGACAAACTCTGGTATTGAAAATATCAGCGCATCACAAACTGGAAAATGCTGATCGTGTTTTTAGATGCCTACTGTTTGAAAACACAAATACATCAAAGCCAAAACTTTGGACAAAATGTAGATATTTCCAAATTGCAGCGATGTTACAAACATACTGAGCTGACTAGGAAGGTCAAGAGGGTCAAATAGTATGTTTAAGTCTCTACCATTTTTTCTCCCCACTTACAGGTCTTTTTTTTTTTTTTTTTTTTTTTGCAGTGTGATATCTTCTTTGCCACTTGGAGTAGAATTCGATATTCCTTTTTTTTTTCCTGCTTCCGTACATTTCACGTCCAATACTATTCTCTACTCTTATGCTAAGCTCAGTAAAAGTTTCCCTTTCTCAAGGAATCTTAAACTTTAGAATGGAGTAACATATCTTTCAGAAAGCTGAGACCCCTTTCCTAAGACTTCAGAGGTAGAAGAGTTGAATTTTTGGAGACTGCCAGCTGCCCAGCATTTGAGATGTAATGCCATTGGATTTTTGTTATCCTTTTTTCTTGTTTTATTGCACAACCTGTTTTCTTTAGTGTGTCAGTACTTTGACATTTATATTGCAGACATGATAACATGGACTATGAGCTGATAAGTGAGCTGCCTCATAGTTTCTTCTGCCTCACTAACAATTAGTTTTTCTTAGAATCCTCACACATACCAGGTTTAGCTCTGCTGGAATAATCATCAACTTAAGATGACTGAACAGTCTTTAAAATCCTTATAATTAATTACTTAATTATATAGTTAATTCCTTTGAATTCTTGCTATATTACATTATGTCAGAATAAATCTTTGTACTCAGTTCTCTATTTTTCAAGATACTTAAATTTGATCTAAAAAGATGATGCTAATCCAAGTTTTTTTTATTTCCTTGTTCTTATGGAACACACATGAAACATATGCTCGCTAGTTACAGGGACTAATTTAAATCATAATGTTTTCTAATAGTCAACATCAAATAAACTCAGGGAGTAAACATCAGTGTAACGTGGTAAACAAGCTATGAAGTGCATCTGAGTGTGAAGATGATTATCCAGGGATAGGGTTTGTGAGCACTGGGCAAGTAAAGCAATTTACTTTTGGATAATAATGTGATTTTCCCACACAATATGCCAGATTACTTCTCCCTCAGCTCTGCTCTTGCTACTCTCAGTAATATTACCCATTTAGTGCACTCAGCTCCTGAGCCTTTACCGGCTAGTGCAAAGACCATCAAGCAGCATGTGTGTGCACAACCCACGCTGCTGCTGTTATGAATTTCCTTATTAGCTTCTAGATGTTCACAAAACCCTGAGCAGTCATTAATTTGTTTCACCAAGCAGAGGCAACTAAGTTGCTGGTAAATTTGGACTCATGAAAGAAGGTTAATATTTTCTCTCTTGGTAGCAAAAAAAAAATTCCTACATTGCTTGATCAGAGGAACATATTGTATTTATCTTGCTCCAGTTTAAATTTTTTAGTGTTTGCTTAATGATTCGACACTTAAGTGAATCTATTTATTTACAGCACTGTGCATGACTTCTGCAGCATCAGATATCATAGACAAGTGTAAAGGCATTGGAAAATATGTTATAGAGGGCTTTAACTAGGTATTTCTTGATATGTTTTTCTGCAGGCATAAAATTAGAATGTTAACCTAATCTAAATTTTAATGGTTTTTACTTACAGTGGATACTTTTCCTTTCTATTAGTGGGAAATTGTTTGTAAATACATGCCTTTTTTTCTCTGGTGAGCTCAGTAAGCTTTCAGTGCCCAATTATTTAGAATTAGAAGTCATTTAAAAATTTGTGTGATGAGACTTGTGTACACTAAACAGATTGTGATACATTTGGGAATTTTCAGTGCAATGATATCTTTTTGAAGTAACTTGGCCTGAGTAATGCAGAAATAAAAGCAGTGAGCCCATGGTGTGCTCACATAATGGAGATGTCATGAAGAGTGCAACTAAAACAAGTACTGTGTGTAAAACCAGTTCCAAATGTCTTACTAACATTTATGGGATATCCATCTGAGACAAAACAGCTTTCAACCTGATTTAAATTGAGGGTTTTTTGAGTGCCAGACACAGAAAAAGCAGATTAGGTACCCCAGACTGGCCCCATTTCAGCAAGGCAGTGTAACTGTGCAGCAGCAATGTGTGCTGAGTCAAGCCGGACAAAGGAAAGAAAGACTTGCTCAGTTGTGGAGGATTCATCAGCACTCTCCATGCATCATCTGGGAAGGAGTTCCCTCACAGATGTACACCAGCTTAGCCCTGAACCCCCAGCTTCACCACCTAGCACACATGATTAATTACCTTCCCTTGAAAAGCACATCTCTCCTTTGCTGTATGCAAATATGGAATTTTCCAAAGAAAATAAACAGATGGTACAAGATTCAGACCAGGACCAGAGAAGAGTTAGCCTGACATCAAATGATTGGTCAAAGATAAAAGCAGGTGTTCATTGTCATTAACAAGCCAGGCTGTCATCTTTGTAGTTGCTTCATTGTTCAGAACAATTTTTAATATACTGCTTAAAAGTGTTAAAGTTTTGCAACTTGATATTGGTGTATTCAGAAGAACATTTATTACTGCTATTTTCATTCCCTAGTTGCTCCACAGGGAGACATCATTATATTGATCCTGAACCTGACTCTAAAGCTCGGACTGGAAAGTCTACACCAGAGTAATTTTACTAATTTCATTATATGTTTTCTAAACTCTGTTTCTGCAATTGCATTGATTGTATATAATGCTACAGAGTGATAGAAAATATAATGGCTATTTTATTTGTGATAAATTGTACAAGAAATTCCTTTCTTGCCTCATAACTATCTCAGTTCTATAGCACTTCACACTATGCTACCATCTATGCTCTCTAAACAGAGTAAACTAAATATGTATTTAAACTTGCATGCATCTAGTTTCTTATTCTGTAATAATTTTCCATTCCAAAAAACCCCACATTGTTTAATTTCTTTTCTTCCTTCTGTTCCTGCATAGATGAAATGACCAAATTCTGTTCTTCTTTAAGGACAAATCTAAGGAAAAATTGACCGTCCAAAGAATAAATGAGTCAAAATGTAGTGAGATTAACAGGTTTTAGAATTCCACAAACACAGATAGCTCTTAGTAGCTTTGATGATTGTAAATATATCAACATTTTTAACAAATTAACTTGATAGCCAGCACACTAATCATATGTCAGCATACCTGACCAGCACAGCATGGATCAGACTAGAAAACTGGCAAGGGAAATCCACTACACCGAAACAGTTACTATTATAAATGCAAGCCATCACATTCAATATAAAAATTTGCAAAGATCAAAACTAAACATTAAGGAAGTAATGTTTCTGTAATATCCTTGGATCCTTTTTCACAAGTAGCCTTTCTTCTCTAGGGACCATCTAAAAATACTTTTGCAAATACTGAGTTTTACCTGATTTACAATACCATGGTTCCTCAATTTGATAAACAGTCACAAACACAGAAACTGTACTTCACTGTGTTAAAAATTCCTTTGAGGACAGACAGTAATTCCTCTAGATCTCTGTCAAGGTGGAAGGTGCTGATTTTTAGCTTATTTATTTATGGAAAAACTCATGGTTCTTTTTTTGTGACTACTGAGTTCAGACATTACAGAACTCTGCTTAGAAAACAGACTGCAATGGTTGAAATTTTGAACCTTCCTTCTCCATGTGGAGCCCATTGAAAGGGTACAGGTCAGGAGCTAGCACAAAGTGAAATTGTTCATATTTTAAAGTAGGGTTGTTTGTTTTTTTTTCCATGAAAACAGAATTTTTTGTATTGTTTTTGGGGAAGTTCAAAGACTCCTGGTGGACATTGCTGATCATGCTTTCTTTGTTAATTATTCTGAAGGATGATAGGGCAGTAATGTTTGCTCTGCATTGTCCAGGGATAAACGGTTTCAGTTCATTAGGCAAGACTTTTATTCCAAGTGTTGCAAACTAAAGAAAGTCAGTCCTCAATCACTTCTGGGATATTTGTTCTCATTGTTCCTCATTCACCCTGACTATAAAAAATAAGTCTACTTGAAAACATATAGCAGTATAATTGACTTTATGGAGCAGCTGCCAGAGGGGTTTTGCTATATGAAATTGCATTACACTTCGTTTTAAACATGTTCAAAGTAATAAGTCTTTGTTGACATTCACAATTCATACAATTTTTTCAATATCCCTTGAAAAAAAAACATTATGGAGCACATTATGGAGTCTGGCAAATAATTAATATTTATAGTTTGTCATAGAAATTATGTCTTTTTTTAAAAGTGACATACAGGAAGGAATGGTAGTTTCTTGCCTTCATATTCCTCTTTATTTTTATAGTCTATCTAAGAATCAAGAAGGTTCTTTTCTTTCTAAGCAGTACTAATCACAATTTGCTGGAAACATTGTTGCTGTTCTTATTATTGTAATATGGTAACTGATGTTCTGTTTTTTTTCTTGCAGTCATTATCAATGCTGTCTAAAGAATGCAAAGTCATGGAAACACTAGTTCTTTCAGGAAATGAATAGGAGGGATTTTTATTCACATTATTCTCAATTAGTCTAAGAGGATTTAAACACATCTGTATGTGTTCATTCAGAGGTCTGGATTTAAATCCCAGAATCAAATATGCTTTACAGAAGCTTTAAAGACACATCATGACAGTGCTGTATCTTGGCTTGAACAGCCTTTTCTTTAATTCTCTCATCTGAGAGTTCTTTCCCTCTAGAAATCATGCCTGATGAGGAGTGGCTGAGGGATCTTTGCTTGTTCAGCCTGGAGAAAAGGAGGCTTAGGGGAGACCTTGTCAGTCTCCACAGCTACCTGAGAGCAGGTTGTAGCCAGGTGGGATTGGTCCCTTCTCCTGTGTCTCAAGGAAAAGATGAGAGACAATGTCTTAACTCACAGCAAGGGACTTCAGATTAAATATTAGAGAAAAAAACTATCACTGGAAGAGTGATTAGGCAGTGGAATAAATTCCCCAGGGAGGTGATAGAGTCACAATGTTTTTAAGAGATGTCTGGATGTGGCCCTGGAGGATATGGCTTTGTGCCATGCTGGCCTTTCATGGTGATGCAGGACTGGATGACCTTGAGCTGGTCTTTTCCAGCCCTGACAGTTCTGCTATTCTGTTTCCAAAAACAGTTCACTCTAGAAGCAAAAAGCTGAAATGAGTCTCCCTCAAAAAGTCAGGTTATTTTAGTACAGGCTTCAGAAAAATTTTTTCAATTACAGATACTGACCCCCTAAATATTCTTTGCAGTATTTCAAGGTGACCAAAGTGTCTTGTCTACATGTACCACAGACCTCTGGTGTAAGTTGCAATAAGCAAATGGCAGAGGCACTGGAAAGATGCAACATCTCTTTTGTGGAAATGCATGAGGGAAAGTGAAGAATAACTACACTAATCTTCAGAATATGTAGAAAGGTTTGAGAAAGGCATTGTGGAATATCTTCTAGGCTTGACTGCAAAAAGTATTACTTAAAATAAATCAGAGAAGGAACACAGCCAAAATTAAAAGCAGCTAGTTTTCGTGCCTTCAAGTATGACTCATGACTACTCATTTTTTGTTTTTATTTCCAGCTTGACATGTATCTCATAACTAAACCACAGCAGGTAGGTGCAACATGTTTGTACTAATCCAGTCACATAATAGGAAAAAGCCCTGGCAATGTAATTATATCCTTATACTCTCTTCTTGTTGTGGTCAAAAATGAGCCTATGTAGAATTAGGCAAATAAACACGTGATGGGTGATCAGCTGGCTCAGGGCTCAGGCACAAAGGGTTACAGTGAGTGGGGTGACACCAGACTGGTGACCTGTCACTGGGAGGGTTCCACAGGGCTCCATCCTCAGCCCTGTGCTCTTCATAAATGGCTTGGACACAGGACTGGCACAGGATATTAAGCAAGTTCACAGATTGTACAAAACTGGGAGGAGCAGTTGACTCCCTCCAGGGCAGAGATGCCCTGAAGAGACATTGACAAATGAAAGGACTGGGCAGGCACCAACTACATGAAATTCAGCAAGGGAAAGAGCCAGATTCTGCTCCTGGGATGGGGCAACCCTGGAATTATACAGACAAATGAATGAGAGGCTGGAAAGCAGAAATGAGTGCAGGAAATGGACATGGGTGTCCTGCTGAGGACAAGTGAACATGAGCCAGCAGTGGCCTGACACCAGGAAAGCCAAGAGTGTCCTGGGGAGCATCAGGCACAGCATCACAGCCAGGCAAGGGAGGG
>JAODKT010001744.1:47644297-47665340 GCA_027576195.1 Cossypha heuglini
TGTGTTGTATTTTTAGCTTTTTTTTTTTTTTTTTTTTTTTTTTAATTAAAGAACAATGTACTTCCATCTACTAAATCTCTATTGTTCTATTATTTAAGTTATCTTTCATGTCAGTGCCACATGGTTTGAAGTATATTAAAACATAGTCGTATACTTAATTGTGTGGATTTGCAGATGGTTCATTTCCAGCCAAATCTTTTTTTCCTTAGATCTCAGAAGAAAATGTCTAGCAGCCTAAATTGAATTTTTATACATTATGATTTCCAGAAATGTACTTCTTAATGGTTTCTGATGTGCCTAAAGGCATGAATCTTGAACTACTTTCTTAGAAATGTGTGAGGGAAAAACTGAAAAATGTGTTATGGCTTGTGTTTCAGGATTGTTTTTGTTTTGGGGATGGTTTTCATTTGTTTTTTTTTGCTTTTTTTCCCCTGATAAAAATAGTGAATTTCAATTTTGTGGGTTAACCTACTTTTATTGTATTGCTGTAGTGTGTTCTTGAGGACTTGTAATAATGAAAATATAACAACGTACACTTCAAAAGTGCTTGATAACAATTCCACACTATCTGCAAATTGTGTAGTGTATATTGCTTTCCAGAAACAAAAGACACGACTGCTTCCTTTTCAAGGAACAAACCTAGTTCTTTTGAAATACGTGAAGTTTATCTCTTACAGAAGGTAGTGCTGAGATTGACCTATTTCCATATTCCATTTTTTTTTTTCAAAATTGTGACATTGAAGGATTCTCCTTTCAATTAAGGGAAAATATTTTTGCAATTATTTTTATGTGCCTGAAAGATTAAATTGGTTGCAAGCTTGTATCCATATTCAAATTCTAATCTCCCCAGCAAGTAATTGTTTTATTCAGTTCTGACAACGCTCTATCTATTGTCATCTCTGACTGTGCTCTGCATACTGTCTCTTCCCCTGACAATTACCGCTGTTCCTTATCCCGCAGCCTTTGAAAGCTCCTGTAACATTAGCCTATCTAGCCTAGCGAAAATGTCTTTACAGATTAGTGTAATGTTAATACTGCTGGCTCCCTGCTTTTGACCTGAAGTGGAATATATTGCACTGCTGGAGCAGATGGAATCAGGGCTTCATCGGGAAGCGGAGATGGCTTGGCCGCCTGCCAGCAGCGCGGGGCTGGCGGCTGCCGGAGCGCTCCGCCGGGAAAGGGCCGGGATGGAGCGGGAGGCCCCGGGACAGCGCTGTGTTTTTATGCACGTTACTGTGCATTATTGTGTATTGCTCCTACTGCTTTTAGCGAATCAAATATACTATTTTCCTTTGTTTCAGATTTGTTTGTCACTAGGTTGTTTTGGGTAGGGGGGGGGTGGTTGCCAAAATATTTTGATAACCCAATGAAAATTATTTCCCTACAATATTTACTGTTATACCTCCCGTGAAGCTCACATAGTACTAAAAAATAAAAATGGTTGGAAGATCAGGATAGATGACTTTTCTTCTACCCATCATATGTAGTTCAGAGTTTAAACACATTAATCAAAACACTTGCACTCTACTACTATTATACCAAACAAACCTTTCATTGAACGTGGCTATTAAATATGTCACGCTGGATTTCTACCTTTTTTTTCCACTTCTGCAATCATATTTTTCTCTCAAGTACTGCATTTCCCTAGTAGTAAAACATATGCTGTTTTCTGCCTAAGTAGAGGGATAATGTAAGCTGTGATGTGGAGAGTATTTTTTCTTATCATTTGCTTTTTGAGAGTGTAGTTATAGTAACATATATGTGCTTTTATCTGTGATAAGAACTACCATCTGGTAGCTAAATGTGCACAGCTTATTGCTTGAAGTGCTTATACACATTGTGAAAACACACAGCTTTTGTGTATGTTAGGATACTGCCTATATGTATTATTAATAAACCCACATATTAGCTATTTGAATATGTCAAATGATTGTAAAATAGAACAGTGATTCCAGACAAGAAGGATTAGGCCTGGCACACTGCCAGATGTGTATTTATTCCAGCAGTACTATTGTGACCTTTTAATATCATATTGTTTGCAATCTCTTCCAGACAATAATTGTTTGAGGGGGCAAACAGAGCCACTTTGACAAAGGAAAAGGCCTTTGCTGTACTCAAGGATCTGAAGCTTTCATCCTTGGTATACCAATTCACAAAGATGTGTACTGAATGTGTGCAAGCAGCAAGAGAGACAGAACATATAAATTTGAGTTACTTTGACCTTTAATCCAAAAGACCAAGAAGAGAAATGCACTAGGAAGGCTGGTTTGTTGCTGTCTGGAGACTGATAAGCTGTAATAAAGGTGCACTCCGTTGCAATTCATCTAAAGCTTCCATTGCTATCATCCTCTTTTTTCGATTTTTGTTACCTCAAGTACTTATCTAAATCCCTTTCAATGCCAGCTTGAATGCACCTTGTATTCTCTCCAACTGTGACTGGTGCTGTCTGTGTGTGTCAGTGTGCTTCAGCATACACTCTTTCCCCTTGTTTGACAAGAGCCAGTGCCAACACCTAATTAAGGATAAGCCGTGGAGCTCTCGGCTCTATCTTTGTCAGCAGCTATGTTCCCAGCTTTCTGCTTAGTTGAGCTTTTATGACAAGAGCAACATTTCGGGTTCAGACAACCTCTGGCCTCCCAGTTCCCCATGTGAGAACTCAGAGCAACTTAACACAGCGGATGATTTTAGAGGCATTTATGGTCACGAAGTCCACAAATCCCTTCTGTCTCTTTCTAAAGTACACACATTTGTACATAGCTCTGTCTCTGCGCATCTATATAAATGCATATGAATGCACACCTATAACTGAACACAAACTGGACGTCTTCCAGATTTTCTTTTGTCTGGCTTGCTCTTGCAAACTGTTTCCTAGGAGATGATCAGAGGGGTTGGGACAGGATTCTTCTTTTGCAAACACCATCTAAAAAAACAACCTCATTTAGCAGAACAGAAACCCCCATTTCAGGGTCCAGTCAAGTTATTTCAAGCATTTTGTCTCAACAATATAGATGAATTTAGGTCACTAAACAAGAAACTCTTTCAAAGGGTTAAGCATTTGATAAGCTTGAAAATCAGATTAACATGACTGATAGGTGACTACCAGACAGCCAATTAAATGAGTACATGAAATAATTTTGTAGTGAGATTTAAGTATATGTCTGTCTGCATAACCAAGTTAAATTACTTCAGGGAGCAGATTTAATTTTCTTTTTATTTTTATTCCTGCGGCCAAATCCTTGTATCCAAATTCTGATCTGAATTTTATGTAAGCCTGCATAGCTTACCAGGCACATGACAACATTGCAATGGAGGTACACTGGTGGAGCTAAGAAGAGATTTTGTTTCACTGGTCAAGTAAAGATTATGCAAACTTCTTAAAACAAATCCTAGTTACACAATTTAATTTACTATTAAATACATATATAACTGAAGGTAAAAAGAGTGATTACTGGCTTGAGTGTTTGAGATCCTGCTTCCCATACTGTTAATATGACAAGAGGGAATTTCAGTGTTAATTCATATCAGCAATGCCTGAATATTATGTTGGATAATTCTAACTGAAAATCTCACCTGTAGAAACAAAGGCCATCTGAAAAACTGCTAAGGACATTTAAGCAGTCAGTAGAAATAAGATAGCCCTTCCAGTATACTTTACAATTTGGCTAACTCCTAATTTTGCTTGCAGGTTGTTTAGGGTCAATTTCCCTCACAACTGTAAGTTCATTTCTTCTTTGAGTTCTGCCAGTGACAGTGGCCACTGAGATGCTCTGGTTTTAAGATCTTGCAATTAGTCCTACTTTTGTATACCACTCTTACTTCGTCATTGCTTTGGGAAGGAAGAGAGAGTGGTTGTTGGGAAGTCAATTCTCTGTGCCTCTCCTAGGTGTCTTCATTAAATGGCTTCGTATTTGTGTTGAACTGTCGCAGAGCTGACTTCTTGGGGTACTAGAGCAAAAAAGACTGGAATATTTTATTTGTATTCTATTTACTTTCTTTACCAACAATGAGTAAAATAATGAAAATGACTGTATGTTATAAAGTGCATAAAGACGTTGTCTTATCATTGGTGTAGACTATGACAAGCCTAGCCTAAGCAATTTTAATTGCTCAGGTATGACAGTGAGTGTTATGCATTTCACAGTAACATTATTCACTGCAGTAAAAACAATTATTTCCTGAGGAGTAAATATGAGGAAAAGCTGTGTTGAAACCAGAGAAGAACAGAAGGAGTATGCTTTACTCATTATCTTTGTCTTGCATTTATTTGTTTATTTATTTTATGTCAAGCAGCTCCCCAGTCAAAGCAGCTGGAAGCTGAAAGTTAAAACCTGGCAGTGAAAGAGGCCATAACGGGTCCACATGTGCTTTGTGTGCTCCAGAGGAAAAAAATGGATTTGATTTAACTACGTTATGAGCCTTGGAAAACCACTCTTCATGTGAGCTCAGTACATTTCACAATTACAGTAAAATTAGTTTCAATTATGTTAAATTCTAGAAGTAGCATAGTTGAATTCCAAGGTTTTTCAGGTGGAGTATGTGGTACCTGTGTATTTTGAGGTTTTAAAAAATTACACCGTGCTGTTTGAGAAACAATAGTGTAGACACATTATAAGAAGTTAATTTTATTCTTTACAATTAAAATTGTGTTGCAATTATGAGAGAAACTCAGCTGGGGATCATCTTTGGTCCCACAAGACAAGATGATGTAACCTTTTACTGCATTACTGCTTTCTTGAAACAGCAGGCAGATACATCCTGATGCCACTCACTAAAAATACTAAGAATTTTTATGCCACACTCTGGTGACTGTCTGCCAGGATTAGTGCAGCAGACAGTTGTGTATAACAAGCAGCAGCCACTTCATCTGCTTTCTCACAATGCAAACAGGCGCTTCTAAATTGACCTTGGATTCTAGCACAACTGAAGTCTGCAGATTATAAAGATCCCAAAGTATATGTCTATATTAGCAGCTTTAAGCAGAACTGGTTTGAGTATTCTGCGCTAGTATTTAAATCTGAATTATCTCCCCCCTGCCCCCCACTGCACTTCATCATAAAAGACATGTAAAGAGCTCAGCTGCAATTTTCTTCCTTTGCTGTTTCAGTTCAGGTACTGCAAGAAAATTGTTAGTGTGAACACAGCCACTGACTTGTGATGAGACCTCTATTCCTTCTTGTTCAAGATATTTCTAAAAGCTGTTTTAGAGGCTTTGGAAAATGTTACCCAAGGAGATAACAGACAGACTTATCAGCTTTTCCATACATGCTCATAAATGTTTCTATAGGGAAGAAAGAAAAAGGGTGGTTTGAGGTTTACATACAGCGTTAACTCCGTGGCTTTTCTAGGGAGATGCAGCAAAACATCAGTATGCTTTCTGTGCAGACAATGAGTGTCTGTGGGAGTGTACACTCAGAAGAAGGCCATCTGAGAAGTTCCTACTCTGGTCATTCCCATTCCAGTGCAGATCCAGCAGGAAAAATACAAAAACATTGTTACTGCAAGCAGTGGTAAGCCAAATTAGCAATAAATCCCTAGCAGCACCAAATATGGGACCAAGACAAGGGGTATTTTTTGGCTCTAGGGAGCTGCAGTGGGTTGGTGTGCATGTTTATATATGCCTTGGGTACACATACCTGTGCGTTATGTTTTTGGAAACTGGCACTCTCACTCCTCCTAGCACAGCACATGTGCGTGCTGGAACTGCTCCAGATTTTCACCACCCCTGGGGGCTCCTTTGTAGTTAACTTAAATAACAACAAACACGCCTGCCAAATTTTCTCTTTGGAGCTTGGCTGCTTCTTGGTCTGCTCTCTGCAGGACCTCCTTTGTCCCTGTCACTATTTTCCTGTGCTCCAGAGAAGCAGTCACAGCCCATTCCACATCCAGGGCTGGCGCCAGAAGGATCCACCTGCTCTGCTTGTTGACAGGCCAAATATCTCTGTGCTCTTTAGGAACTTCCTGCACTTGACAACACGAGTGAACAAATGAAATAGCTTGGCCCTTCAGTGCAAGGTATGGGTGCTGCTGCTTGTTTACAAGGTGCTGGGAGGTGTTTGTACACTGATGCACCCCGGCTGACAGAACGGGGCTGGGGCCAGCAGAGTTTGCTTGAGCACCTGATAGAAGCATTTGTGTTTGCAGCTGTCAGGCTTTGTCATCTCCAGAGTCGTGTTTGCTGTCTGGGATTTGCGTAGGGATCAGCTCTGCTGCTTTCAATCACATGGCACCTTTCCCCTCAGTCTTTGTCCACTTCCAAATGCTCTTCTTGTATCTCCCTGTGCTTTAGGCTAGAAGCTGGTCAACTAAAGTAGCAAATGAGTCCTTCAGATGCATTTAAGTGTACAAAGAGAGCTTAGAAACAGAGATTACCTATTATACCAGCTATTGTTCCTCAGAAGTACGTGGAAGTGCTCTGTTGGTAACTGCAAAGCAAACTGTAATAAGAAACAAATGTCACATGGGGTATCAGCTTCTGGTTTTCATTACTTCTGCGTAGGGGTACAGTGAATACAAATTGTACCTGATTTACTAGTATCTAGTTTACTTTTGGTAAAATGTGTATATGCATTACAAATACCAGTGTGAGCCTAAAAGTTCTGGTATGACCATAAAAAGAAGTTGTTCCAGTCCTGAATGTGTTTTTCCCATATTTTGTGCAAGAAAGGGGGCAATTATATGTCTAAAGTTCCAGTGCTACCAGTCTTTCTCATTTTTACCACTGAGCTCAGGAAGCAAAGGTAACTCTTAGAGCATTTTAAGTGACAACAGTGGCTCCAAAGATGTAGGATGAGTCTCCAGAGAAGTCCAGCTAATGTTATTAAATTTCTTCAAAGAACAGTCAATCTAACTTGCTTTGGCTTCTGTATGCTTTGACAGTGATTTTCTAGAAGCGCACTAGCACCAAGAAAATATCTCAGATCCCAAAACCTTTTCTAATTAAGGTTAAACACATTCTCTCCTTCTTTAAGTACACACAACTCTTTTTAAAGGAATGATGTGTAAAATTTCCCTTAGAAGATGAAATTATAATTTTGCGTTTGGTTGGGGGGGAAGGTGGGGAAGAAACAGCATCTCATTATGGTAACTTGGTCAGAGAGATGTAAGTTAGTTTCAACTATACAAGAATCTGATGTCAGCCTGGTAATTACTAGGCAGAGTCAATAATACTTCTCCTCAGTATAATTGCAAATCCAGTACAATCATGACCAGAACTAAATTGCTCGAGAGCAATCGATAGAAATATCCTGATTGCATTCCCTGGTGTATACATCAGATATAAAAAGGAAAACTGTCCATCCAATCAAAAGGTCAACTTTACAAATGAAAACTGCAGCATAAGGCTGGGAAAAAGTCTGTCCACACAGAAGCCTCCTGGTTAACTGTGGTCAGAGGTGACAGACCTAAATGGGAAGATGCATATTTTGAAGGTAATAGGCTATATCTACATGAACTGTAATTTGATGCAACTGGAGTGGAGCAATAGATTAATGTAGTTGATGCTGTGTATATTTGTTTCCTATATGGTTTGTGGCTTTTAGTCAGACTAAATTCAGTCTGTTTTCCTAAACCCAGTGTCTCGTCACAAGTGGTTCAAAGCTGTCTGAAGCATCAATTTTTGCCTCAGATTTCTGTGTTCCTGCAACAGGCTGGACGTCATGAGACTTGCACCTGGATTGGAACTTCTGACTCAGCTTTTTCTGAGAGGAATGTGGTTGAAGTTTACCAAAAACCACTGTGAGGACCAAAGCAAAGCACGGTAAGTGGGGAAGCTCAAGGGACTAATTTTAAAACCTCACTGTTCCTTGAGCTAAAATAGTATTGTAAATGCAGCCAAAGACTTTCTCCAGGAATCCTAATTGTTATTTTCCTAGATGCTAGAGCCTTTTTCCTTTCTCAATCACATTTTCTTGTATATATAAAACCACAAATAAACACATTGTCTTTAGTGCCATCCAATTCTTATAGCTTTTTCCTACAAATATTAATCAAAGAGATATCTAATGATTTAGTAAATGCAAGATTAAATTTTACTTATTTTTGTGATCACAGTCACAGAATGACAAGTTTGGTGCTCATCTTGGTGCTATGTTATTTTTAAAAAGAAAACAACATTTTCTATATACTCTTCAGGAGTTGAATAAAAGATTTGAAAAACACTGAAACCAAGTCCCTTGAAACTTTCAGAAAATTTCTGGGCACCAGAGTAGTGTGAGCCCAACTACTTACTTAGAACTCTCAAAAACACTATGGAAGACAGGCTCCTAATAGCCTCTGAGTTCTTTTTGAATATCTGCCCCTGGTGGCTGATGGGTCCTGAGGAGTGTATTGTTAAATTCTTTTTTTTATATATTGTCATTGTATCAACCAAATATTTGTGCTTTGGATTGAGTGAAGTGGCAACTGTTGTGCATTCTGTCTGCTGCTGCATCTCCTTTTGAAGGCTTTTGCTACAACGGATTAGTTTTCTAAACTGACTGGAGTTTTCTGACAAATCTGCTTTAGCATAAAATTGTTAGTTTTCTCACTACATCAAATTATGCTGCCCACACTGTACATAACACAAAATGAAAAAACCTGCACAAAGCTGTGGTGTGGGAAACATCAAGAGTATTTTTGCTTTGGCTCTGTTGACAGAAAATGTTTTCTTTCAAGTGCAAGTCTATGTTTCATTTGACATGTCTTTTGTTGCAAGCTTATGAGCCAAATATTTTCAACAAGTGCCAGATTTAATTTAGGGGAGTTTTGGATACCTCTGTAACCCCATAATAGTAGAAAAATGTATTTGCCCCATAAGAAAGTTTTCGTAGAAATCAGTATTAAATTGTATTCATCTCTCAACAGAAAGAAAAAAAAAAGTGACAGGTATTGCATTTGCATTATGGTATGGATTTAAGTACTGCAGTCAGAATAGCATTAAAAGGTTGATAAATAGCTGATAATTTCATCGTATTGGAACCATGAGTAGAACTAGAATGCTATGAATATTTTCAAGTATCATGCTCAACCCTGCTAAGAAGCTAAAATGAGCGCTGTCAATACAGTGTGGCAGGAGCAGCACAATAGCAGCCTGCTATTCTCTTGCTCTCTCTCCCTCCTCTCCTTCCTCCTCGCTACCAGAAGGGAAATGTGCGGACTCTTGCCCACACCACTTCTAAACTGCTGAAGCAATTGTTTCCTGCAGATTAATTTGTAATTCTGAATCTCAAGAAGGAGGAAATGGGAGCACGTACCTCCCCCAGGCCATTTACAGGTCTGGAGTTTTAACATAATCAAAAGCAGTGGCTGAGGAGCCAACACACACACAAGGAAAGGGAGAGGGGCGACAGCAAAGGTGACCCCCAGAGTGTCTCCTTAGCAAAGGTTTTTCTTTGTGTACCAGAAAAAACAGTTGCTTCAACCAATGCTCATACCCTCTTTGCTCTTTTCTCTCATGCAAACAGGCTTATGTAAAAAAGCTGTGGGCTGGATGTGTGCACAGTGTACTCACAGGGGCTGTGTTTCAAGGAGGCCGCTGTGTGCCTGCCTTCTTTGTTTGCCCATGGTTGCTCTGGTGATGATAATTTCCTTACAGAAAGAGAGATTAAAACACACAAACAACTTCCACCAACACTGATGCTGTTCTTCATACTGTCTGAACAGGGCAGCTGGAGCTGTGAGCTTTTAAGGTTATTTAGAAATGAAAAGCAACAGGCAGATTGTGAGAGACAGTTAGAAAATGTAACCAGTGATCTGAACACTGATGCCTTGCTAATATTAAAAGGCCCTTCAGTGCCTATACACAACTCTGTTCTCTAAATACCATTTAAAATCTGCCATTCCATGAGGATGTTCCCCATCTTCACTTTCTTCTACCTTTTTGGGTTATTCAGAGTAGCTTAAACAACTTTATCAATATTGGTATAAGCTTCTTTTGTTCTACTTTATAGTGAAGATTTCTTCTCACGTTGGACTGAGCAGTCCACAATAAAAGTGGTATAAAAATGGAACAGAGAAGAGTAAAGGGACCCAGAAGAAAAAAGTGTTACAATAGAGAGGCTGATAATTCAGCTTTTTGAAAACTTCCCAGAAAGCTTTCCAGACAGGGGCTTCTGAAAAGGTGGCATTGCCCTCTTCTACTTCACAGAATGGAGAGAAGTCTTCAATGAAAATGAAAAAGAGGTCTGTGTATGTGATTATGATGAGCTTTTAATGCTGCAGAGAAGTCATAAACATTAAAGTAAAAAAGCTCTTGAGAATTTCTGTCTTTAACAATTTTCTCAGACACCTGCTACCAGTTTTTGTTACAATATTCCAGGGTGTTTTTTGCCTTAAGGATATTTTTGCCTCTGCTTGTAAATGGGAAGTAAAAATCCCTTATGGCAAGTGTGACTTCAAGTCTCCTGCCTCAAGGTTACCCCTTCTTTTCTGCCAAAGAACAGCCTTTTAGGGCTTTTAGGGCTGTGTCTTGAGCACATTGGAAAATTCATGCCATGGGAGAAGGCAAAAGGCATGAAATCAAGTTGTGCTATATCATTTCACCTGTGGGTTCTTATGCTTTGATCTAAAGTGTCTATAACTAAATGGCAAGTGCATAGTCTCCTGAAAACTGCGAAAAAGTCAGTTGAGGAGACAGGGATGTTTTGAAAAAAAATATCTGTAATATTATCTAAGGGACTGCAGACAAAATTTTCTTTCCTTATAATTTGGCAAGGATTGGTGTTGATTTTTGATTGCTGAGTAAGTTTATTTCCATTAGAAACCTTAGGGAGTATTGTTAAATAAATGTTTAATATTACTGTGGACTCTGGAGTGTCCTTGTTTCAGAGAGGTGTTAAATTCCCAGCCAATCTATTTCAGTGCAGGGAGGAGACAAGCTTATCTGTTCTCTGTCCAAGGCGTATTAACTCCTGCCAAATCTCCTTCCTCAGAAAAGAATGTCAAAACTGACCCTGTAATCATCCATAAGGCAAGAGAGGAAAGCATTAAGCAAATGGACATCAAATTAGGAGGGGTTTCCCAGTGCTGTAGAGCAAAGGAGAGAGCCTTCCCAGGACTGACCACCAAGAATTGCCTTGTGTTCTCCTTGATTAATTTGCCATGGTACCACAATAGTATAGAAAATATCTGAAATACTGTCTTTTCTATCTATAATGGGCATCTCACTGGTCAGAAAGAGAATTTCGCTGTGTTAAGAGGACATTAAGATTGCCCCTGATTCCTGAAAACAGCTGGATGTTTGAAAAAGGGGGTCAGGAACCTGGAATAAAGGGACATGTGCTACAATCAGGAGAAAATATTTGGCTGAAGTTAGGCCATCTGCTTAAGGTGGAGAAGGAAATCTCATTTGAGAATGAGGGAATCTATGAAATTTTTATTTTATCTTTACTGTTTTTCATAGATCTGTTTTTCAATTAGAAATATTTAAGACCTTCAAGATGTAGCTGGTATTCACTCTAGCAGCTGGACTAGAAGCCTTCTGCAGGTCTCTAATTGTAATTGTTGATTTGTCAAGGAATTAGCTGCTTATTTTGATTTGTCAAGAAAACAGCAAGACTTAACTGATTACAGACTATTGTCTTATAACTACACTATATTTATGTCTATCTCTTATCTATTCTCTTAGCCTCTAAATATCTCAACTATTTGAGTCCAATTTGGTGAGTTAGAGGACTCTTTCGTATTCAAATAAAATGTAGGCATTGGCCAAGCGTTGGCTAAAGAATACGAGTAATTTAAGGAATTCAAAGCAGATATAACTCAAACATGAGATCTATCTGTTGAGGCTAAATCTAACATGGCAGCCTTGTGAAAATGCTCCTGCTTTCCTCTTCAGCTGTTTGTGCTTTGCATGTGCTGTGTGCAGATGATGTTCTGATGCTGACCTTCACAGAGGGAGTGCTTGTGTGCCCTCTTGGCTGGAGGGGAACTGGTTTCAGGTGCAGCTGACCCTGGCCTTCAGGCTGGACCTGAGACCCTCCCCTTGCTTGGCACAAGTGGACTTTACCCCCTGGGATGGAGCCTTAACTGCTTTGTATTGCAATGCAGTTCGAAAGGGAGGGAAAAAAGCAGCAGATACAGCTGGTCAGGGCCAAGCCAAGTTTCCAACTGTATCCACAAACTTTTCTTAATACACTTGGATCTTTCCAGGGCAGCTTTTCAGATTTTTATTTGATGAGCTTTTAGAGGGAGATACAGAAATCTTGCACTTTGAGCAAAATGGCAGCTGAATGAGGTCCTTGAAATATTTGGACCTATTCTTTACAATATCTGTACTCCATGGGCCAGAAGAATTTTCAAAAGCTTTTCTTTGTGACTTACCCTCTATATCAGAGAACTTACTTTAATAAAAGAAATTAGACTTCTTCTGGTGCTATCCACTGCCTTGAAATTCAAAAGTACTCTTCTGAGCTTTCTTCAGCTTTCTGAAATGGTTGCTGAGATGGCATTATAGCTCAGGAAAAACTGTTTTTGCTTCATACACTTTACCAGAAAATTTGTCTTTTCTCTTTATGCTTTCCCTTAATTTTTTCCTGCTTGGAGTCTCCTTGCAATCTTACTTCAAGAACCCTTCATGGGCTTGCTGTTGAAAGCATTCAACTCTCTCTGCTCAGCAGGCTCACTCCACTTTACCTGTCCTGTAGCCTTGTTTATTATTGTTTAACACTGATGTTATATGGTACTTAGATTTTTCTGTTGTACTAGATCTTTGAAATCTGGCAGGATGAATTGCTTGGTTTCCAGTCTTTAATGTTTATCTCCCCTTGGATCTCACCATCTGTTCCTTTTTGGCAGTGCAGGTAAATGATTTTTTTTCCAGCTTCCTTTCATTTGCCCTGTTTCCTGCAGATACTTAGCTTAGCTGTTTCCTTTCTCTCTCCAGATATCATCCAGGTTTTGGTGGTGTTTATTGAAGGTGATGAACCTGACTGAAATTTATACACTGCATTGTGTGTTACAGGATTTACTTAGAGGGGAGGAGGTAGGGACTTTTGTTTTATTGAGGCTTATATTCACTATCACATCCTCATGGAGTATAGTACAATGACACACGCAAAGTTAGGATAGATATTTTACCTTTCATTCAAGTTTATTCCTCCTAACATCTTCCACCTGCCTTTACTTCTCGATGTCACACCTTTGAGCACATTAGCAAGCCACATTACCATTATTTTGGGAACCAATACATGTTTTGTAAGATTTCAGTTCCACTATAATTCAATCCCAGCCCCAGGTACCAGAGGCAATGCCTCACCTCAGATCAGTGCCCATGCAATGGAGTCTTGACCTTCAAAGAGGGTGCACTATGCTGTTTTCAATTTTTCACATTTATGGCCAATCTCAGAGTTTTGTGGACTACAAAGCGAGGGAGAGTTTTTAAGGGAGAGTCTCAAAACTTGAAGATCTGTAACACACTTCTGCATACTGTTGAAACAATAGAAAACAAGGACAAAACACAGGATGTAGAAGGCAGAAGGCTTTTTTTTTTTCCCTCAATTTTATTACCCATCACAGGAAGGCCAGCTTTGAAAAGCTACTCTCAGTTTTGTATTTGCAAACATTTGGAGGTACAAAATGTTGTCTTTCAGAGATAGTGATATTATCCTTCTATGGTCTTTTACAATGTACCCTCAGAGCATCTCTACTTCCAGTATTTTTTAAAGGATGTTGAAATTGAATGGGATCAGCTTGTGGTGTGTGCCTTAATGAGTTACCAAAGGGCAGTTAGGGTTCTGCTGTGAAAGGATTAATCTGAATGAAAGCTGACCTGCTGCTCTCTTTTGTCACTCAGAACTGTCCTCAGATTCTCTTCTCATTCAGACCTATGGAATCATTTGCCAGTTGCTGCTGTCAACTATGTCCATTAACTAAAAGTCATTTCCATACAACAGCTATCCCTGGGTAGCGTCTGTGTAACAAGTTGGTTCTCAGTCTCCTTCCAAAATCAGAACCCACTGACATTTGATATTCTTCTTGTGAGTGCTTGTAAAGAGCCCAAGACCAAAATAGGCACCAAGGCTGAGTGCCATTCTGGGAAACAAAGTCCTTCCTGGGGTACTCTCTAGGATTTTCAGTTTTTCTGTTTAATTCATTAGGTCAGAGATATGCTGAATGGGCACAGTAGATTTTGTGTTTGTTGTATGGCTAAACAAAGGGTTTTGACTTCAGTTCTGTCAAAGAAGCATTTTTCCCCAGCTATTGAAAAACAGTTTTTAAGCTATGCTCTAAGGGCTTTATTAAGATCTTTTCCTTCTTTTCCAACAGTTTTTGGCAGCTGTAACTTCAAGATGATAAGATCTTTTTACAGTTCAGCAAGACCTAGTCATTTTTTCTGACAAAACCCAGAGAAGATATACTAGGTGTTACAGCAGTGTTTGGACTATTGGCACAGGTAGCAATTAAAGGATGCATAGCTAGACATTAACATTCAGTTACTATGAATCCTTAGACATCAGGATTCATAATGGGTTTGTTTCTCAGGTACTGATAATTTCCTGATAATTACTATCTTCAACCATTTTGCAAACAGCCACAGGTTATTCTTATACAAGACCACTGGTCTTTGATCATATCTGGTCTTTAGATTGATTAATGCTTTTGGGTTTTTTTTCCATTTGGCTGATATGTAAATTCTAGACTATTCTCAGAATATATTTATCAAAGCACTTAAGGCTGTGTTACTTGTAAAAGCATTTCTCAACTTCAGTGCTGCCTGTTTGATTTTTAGAAAACCTGCTTTTATTTCCTAGATGTTAGACTAATACCTGTGTTCATTGATTTACCCAGTAATTTTACTGCATTTTAATATCTGTATGAAATTCTGCTGTAAGAGTGAAAAAAAAAAAAAACAGAGAAAAACACCAATTTGATTCTTTTTTATTTACTTTCAAGACTTGTTACTTAAGTAAGAAAATATAAGTTTCAAGGCTTTGCTGATGTTCTGTTACATCTTCTGTCATCAAGTCCTGGAATGCATTTCAGACTTGGATCTTAGTATTGCATGAGATGTGTTTCTCCTATTAATGTACTTCAGCAGCTGAGGTAAAAATGAGCACCTGTATAATTACATGCCCTCATGTTTAGTTTTCTACAGGTGCCTCTTGCCCTCCTGTGTGAGTTATGCACTCACACCTCACAGCATTGGCAGAGTGGAGGGAGAACTGTGTGCACTGGGGACTCTTTCACTATTGAAAAACACTTTATATCTCAGTCCTCTAATGAGTTACACCAAGCCAAAGCCTGAGTCACCAGACAGTATCTCTGAATTTACTATATCACTTGAAAACACTGCTCCTACCCAAATCAGGTGACCTTGGTGGAAAGCCTTAGCCAGGCACACTCGTGTGTTGCAACTGCTTGGATTAGGAGAGAATGCATTTGTGCTTTCTCAGCTGGTTCAGATTTTCTGGATTTACCACATTTGTAACTGCTGAGAATAAGCTCTTCTAGACTGAATACATTTTAGTCTTTTTGTTGTATTACAACACTTTTTTCACAGAAGCTGGTGAAGGTGTCACTGCTTATACAGTTGTGCTTACATAGCTGAGGGAGCAGAAGCGAGACAGAGGAGGGGGTGAGCAGATGAGGACAGTGACCTCTTAATCAACTTAAGCTGTAGCCACAACACATCTGACTCTGTCTTGAACAATCTAAATTAATAGAAAAGGCCAAATACAAATGTTGACATGGGGATGGCCAGAAGCCAGGGATAAAATTCTGGCCACGCTGAGGATGCAACTGGAAGGAATTTCCTGGGTCAATAAATCCCATTCTGTGTTTTTTTCCAGGAAAACTTTCTTGAACCTATGGTTCCATGGTCCACATTAAAGTTTTTTGGTCCATTGACCTGCTACCCTTAAAAGCCAAACATCCCATAAGGCTTCATTGGGCTGTGATTTCATTTCAAGTCATAGTTCAACAGAGCCACAAATATACACTGAAAGTTTCTAATTAACCCTTCCAACCAATGCCTTCCCCACCACACACCCTGACAACACCCCAGCTGGCATCCTGCTTCTTAAAGACACACCTGCTCAAAGAGCTTCTCCATTTTGTAGGGAAGCAGCAGAATAGCTCTACAAGTTTCCAGAAGAGGGTTTTCTGCACATTAAAAGTTTTGCCCCACTGCAGCTCCACAAGCTTTGAGGTTGAAGTGTCTGTTTTCCAGCACTAAGGTGATGTCAGGAAAATATTTCTTGTTCTTTCTTTTACACACACTCTACCTTCACCCAGGCTGTTTTCTGATGATCAGTTTCTTCACAAAGCTGAAGGGCATTGCTGAGAGCCACAGAGGTTAGGAAGTTTATTGCAATTTTTTCAGTAGGCCCTGAGCTGGTAAGGATAGTTATTTCTCCTTTCTCTGTAGTCTTCTGATTTCTTTCTCAGATAGCTCATTCCTACCTCACAGTTGTCCTAATTTCCCTGCTAGTCTTGGAGAAAACTTGTCAACTGGGCTCTGACCTTTACTTTCCTAAAATCACACATCTATGTGTTTCAGCTTTCCTTTCAACATATAATTTTTATAATTTTTTTTTTCTCATTTTGTCTTTTCTATATTCTTCTGAAAAGCAGTGGAAAGAAAGACAAGCAAACTAGACCATTTGCCTGTCTGGCAAAGGAAATGGCAAGGTTTTAAAATGGTCGAGCTAAAGAAATAGCAAGACGTTCAAAAAATTCTAATGTTTGTTTGGATGTTTTTGTTTATTTTTGGAGCTGTGGAATATCCATGATGTTCAGAGTTTTGACCTTTATTTTGAAGAACGTCATAATTTTGCCAGCAAACTCAGCTGTCAATATTTTCATTTCACACCTCTTTATAGAAGTTCGTAACTGACCTATAAATTACACATACCAAGCATATGTGGTCTCAAGCAGGAAAAGATTTAATAAATAAATACATAAATATAAATGTGTTTGTTTAAAAGTTATAAAGCCACCCAAAAACAAATTGAATTGGTGATTTCAAATACATTTTACAATCCCGTAACTCAAAAGCAAGCCATTCAGATTTTTCTTCTTTTAAACTCCAAATGATTAATTTCTTAGTCTTTAATGTGGACTGGTGCAGTGCCTGTGGCCATCATGACAAATAACCACATTATTGCATTTAGGAAATTAGCTGCTGTGTGCTTGTGGTAATTCTGTCTCCATTAAAATAGCTCCCAAATTTTAAGCTGGCAGACTTATTACAGAAGTCAGTTCTTCTTTTAGATACACACCATCTTTGTGCATTCATGTAGATTCACCAAAGTGTATTTGAAAGATTCTTTGTCTACTAGTTTGAATATTAAGAGTTTTTCTGCTGAAGGACTGGGGAAGGAAGGAGGGAAAGGGTCTAACTTTCAGAATGCTGCATGTCTTAGAGGAAAAACATTTCACTTTTAAACATTTCTCTAATGCTTGTCTTTGCATGATTCACATCCATGTTACTCGGTAATAGGTCTGAAAGTGTTGTTATGAAACTATAATTTCCAACCTGGAATATATAGGGTAAGAATGTTACTGTGTAAAAGTGATTGTAACATTCATAGGAACATTAATCTTCAACTCCCCACCTAGCCTCCTTTCATAAAATATCAGGACCACCCAGCTATCTTGTGCTTCTGAAAATTTGGCATAAAATTACTTTTTTAGTGAAACACACATCCTTATTTAGTTTTCTCCAAAAGAGAGCTGAGTTTAGTAAAGTGCTGTACAGCAAAATCTGTATAAGAGGCAAGAGGGGCAGTGAAGTATATGGCAGACTGAGAATATTTTATGCCATGATGATATTGTGGGTGATAAATTCTTCCACTCCTTTTTTGCTCACTAAATAACCACCTGATATAAAGGTGGAGAAAAGCAACATTGACTTCTGGCCAAATTCATGGAAAGATCAGAGTTTTCTTCCAAAGAAAATTGAAGAAGGAGCCTCTCCCATATTTTTGTGAGAAATTTTTCCCACTATAAATCCAATCTATTTTTGTGTTGGTTTGGGCAAGGCTTCTCCAGAGTATCTCTTACAGTGACACACTATTCAGTCAGCAAAGTTAAACAGTAGTGCTGTAGATCTCTGCCATGTCCATGTTGCTTCTGTTTAGGGAACAATGGCTTGAGCAGCTTATAGTTTCTTTTAGACCTTTATTTTGAGGGGAGGGTGTTTGTGTGAGAAGTAATGTTGGGCAGGCCTTCAAGACTGCTGAATGCCTTTATGTTTCAGTTTGCAATGAAATCCTAACCCGACTATGCCTTGAGTGGTTTTCTGTTTCGGTGAGGAGAGTTCACATAGTTCAGGTCCTAAGGTTACATTAATAAGGCAATATGTTGAAAATACAAAGGCACAGTGTCTCTAAATAAGCTACCCTGATTCTGTGCTTGGAACGCATGACTTTTGGGTGCTGTGAAAATCCTTTAAGGGTCTTCCATACCTAAGTACCTCAGTTCCCTCTTTTAATGATTTATTGATTGATCTGTTTAACATTATACTTATTCTCTTACAGGTGTGAATTACCATGCTTTCTTGCTGGAGCTTTACAGGACACACTAATAAAAATCAAGGAAATAATGAGCATAGATGTCATGGAAACCAGTCTGGAAAAGTATTCTTTATCCCAAAACCTATGTTGTAGAACTAAGTAAATATTTGATAACTTGCAGAAAATGTTAGGTTTTCCAGCATTCCCTCACCTTTGTAAAGTGCAAAATAGCCCCTTTCTTTAAAGTTTATAGGGTTTTTTTTTGTTTTTCACAGTACCACAATATGAAATGAAAGCTAATATCAACCTTTCTATTGGAGATGTCCACGTCTACAATATCAAATTTCTAAATGCAGTGAAACACACCTGATTTCAGATTTACTTGCAGATTTTGTTGAATTTGCTAATATCCATGACCACTGTACAAAAATGTGTGAGTTTGAGGCATTTCTTCACAGTCATACTGAAGTGCTTAGGGGTCCAGGAACTGATGATTGTGCCTTGGAACTTGGTGGCTATTTTTGGCATTCGCTTCTGGTACTAAGCAGAGAAAGAAATCTGGTCAAAGATGTGTACATTTCCATATATCTCCTGAGAACTAGGATTAGTTTGAAAAGGAATCCTCCAGGATGAGAAAGGAATGGTAAGGATGTCCTTTCAGACTCCATATTCCAGAAGACCAAAAAAAAAATCTAACAAAGTAGTGCCAGTTTCATTTTTATGGACATCACAAGTATTTCACAGATTTTAAAGTCTTTATTTATTATTTATTTTATTTCTCATGGCAGAAAGGTTTCACAGACAATTTATAGAAATTATAAACCTGACCTGGTTTTAGCAGAAGACTATCCTTATCTTTCTATGGCAGCTACAGATATTGCATCTTATTATACTTTCTATCCACATTGTAACAACAATTTTAATTTTATATAAAATAGGATGAGGACATTCAGCTTTGTCACAGTTCAATTTATTATAAAAATTCTTGCTCATGCCATTGTCTTACAGAAATATAAACCAATATTTGGGCCAGGCAGTACTACCCGAAGATTTTTGACTAAAGGTAGCTAAAACCCTGCCTATAAAGCTGAAATTCAAGATCCTCTGCAAAGCCATATTCATGGAGTCAGTTGTTGTATGGTGTGGAAGAAACTGCTGAACTCTCAAAACAGGGTAGGGTGAAATAACAACTCTATTACTTAGCTCTACATGGCACTCAATAATCCTGCTGCGTGTGGGGCTGGGCCCATACCTGAGTCACATTTCTTGGAAACCAAGAAGAGGAAGAATCTTCATTGATGCTAGAGAGGAGGCTGCCAGAAATCCTGCAGTTGAATGCCCTGGAGAAAGCAAGAGTTTTTTAATGTGCTCAGAGGATTACAAATAAAAGACAGAGACAGTGGCTATACTCTTCTGAATAGATAGTGATATAGTGGCTGATACACTTAAGGGATAAGGATCACGTCCTGCAGGCCACAAAAGTATAGACAATAATATATAAAGAAAGAAAACCCTGCTCTTTCTAGAGCTTGGGCAGGGGACACATGTCTGGGTGCATCTGAACAGGGCTTTATTAAAAGAGTGGAAGCCCAATATTGTGAAAGCCAGGAGGCTTAGTCATCAAGGACAGGTGTATATGTCACTGAGACAAGCTCTTTAAAAATGTTCTTGAAATTTGGTAGATGATGCTTGAGTGAATTGTATTGGGTGAGGATTTTTCATAATAAATATTTCATTAATTACCTAGTACTTAGAAGACTAAATAAAAGACATGGAACACATTGTTTGTTTAAAATTAAGCCAGTTCTCAACTTTTCTCTTTAGGAAGAAGTGAAAGAGACAGGAACATTGAATTTTTGCTTCTTATTTCTAGTGTTTTTCCTATATGGAGATTTTTTTTTTTTTTTTTTTTTTTTTAATAGTACAATCTCCCCCTGTATAGCCTGCTGTCATTTATAGAGTATATGTATCTAAACAGAACAAATCCCTGAAACTTTGTGTGATATGAGTCTACCTCTAGTTTGCTAATTTATTGTTGTCTTCATATCCAATTTTCTTCTCCTCTTTTACTGTTCAGAATTCCCATCATGCCTGTCTGGATATTCAACTCCTTTGTCTCTCCGTAAATCAGACGAGCACAAGGCAAATATTTTTGTAACACTAATATAGACTTAAAACTGACCAGTCCCTTGAAAACCGAGCAATACCAGAACTCATGAAGTGAAAAGAAAATAAGCACAGAGAGGAGCAATGGGAACAGTAAGCTATGAAAGCTTATGAAAGCTAATGAAAGTGAATAATATTTCTGCTCTTATTAGCAGGAATGATGCAAAGCTGGAATTGAGGAACAGTGCACATAAAAGAAACAAATGTATCTTCCAAAGCTCTTCCTGCTAAAGGCCTATCCACTCTCATACCTTTCGTCTCACAAAAAGAGATTATTTTCTCCAATGGGGAGAAAATAATTTTTAAAAAAATTTTAGCTATCTTCCCCAAACAAATAAACAAACCATCAAACCAAATGTGCTGGGTTGGGCCGAGGAATTTCCTTCACAGTGGCTGGTATGGGGCTGTGTTTTGGATTTGTGCTGAGCACAGGGTTGATAATACAG
>JAODKT010001744.1:47689049-47708236 GCA_027576195.1 Cossypha heuglini
TGGGGCCAAGAGGTGCCTTTTTTTGTTTGTTTGGTTTTTTTTTTTGTTTTTTTTAAGAGAATGTTGATTGAAAAATTAAGTACACTTTTACCCATATCTATTTGCAGATACATAGCAGGGGGGTTCTTTAGGCTCTGAAATCAAGTGTTGAAGAGAGGTAAGACCTGGAGTGAGAACTTCTACTCAGTATGTGCTTTTTCAGAGAGAAAAGTTTTTCATCCCACCTGGCACAAATTGACTCAAAGGAAAACTCACTTATGATTGATTATGAATGCCTCACAAACCAATGCACTGGAGGCAGTACCATTTATCAGTTCCCTTGCAAGTTCTATCCTTGAAGCTTCTGTTTCAGTGGCTGCCATGCTGCCTGACAGTATTTTCTAGGCGACTATTGCTGCTTTTGAGTGTTCTGTGTCAGTCTTAAGGTAAAGGGAGCAATGCTAGGCTGAGCACCAGCAGGATGGATTAAAGATTCAAGGACACAGTTAAAAAGAAAATGGCAGGAAACTTTGGAAACACCTAAGATAGCATGTGTGCTAGTCAACTCTTGCTTGTCTTGTACTCCTTTTTTGAAACTGTTTGCCCAGATGCTCATAAGAAGACAGCTGTTGTTTAGTGCTAGTCAGACAAAGGATCTGGCCTTGTATGTTTAATACTTCATTAAGTACTTAAACCCAATTTGTCTGCTCCTTGGGTTGCACATGCAGACTTCCTCTCTCCCTGTCTCTGACACAGCCAAATGCATACTGTTTTGAAATGCCTGGGATATATCCCTTCACAGAATTTTCAACCACAGTGTGGGAGGGAAAGGCTACTTCCCATCTATCTCTAAATCTAATGCCAAAAAGGATACAAATATCGTTAACTACCAAATCAACCTATAATCAACCTTCTGCATGTAGTGATCAGAAAGCAGGCCTTCATGATTGTAGATTTATTTTTTTTTTTAATAGCTTACACTGTTGAATACACAGGGACATAGTACAGAGGAATACATAGAATAGACTTTTTAAATGCCTTACAATAATCTAGTCAGGATGGAGACCATGTAAATGTGAGTAGCAGGGTGCGAGAAAACTATTTAAACTGAAAATGGGATTTCACTGCTCAGCTGTTGTTAATGATATATGGGACTTCCAATTGCCACAACTTAGTAGCTCCCTGCATATAATTTTTGGTTGCTGAGAAATGCTTTTTAGTTGCTGTACTTCCAGGATACTAAAATTTGTAGCCCATGAGAGATATAAAACATCAGTTCTTACCTTGTGAAACTCCTCTGAAGCCATCAGTTATACAGAACACAAACTCTTATTGAAGATTATTTAGATGTTGACAGCACACAAAGCCTACATTAAATTTTCAAGTTCTTATTGGTAATGTTTGAAAAAAATCTAGCTTTTTTTTCTTTTGCCTTTTTTATTTGGTTAAGCAGAGAATCCAGGCTTTGTTACATTTTGTAAGGATACTGTATGTTAGATCACTGAAATGAAAAAAAGGCGTGTTCTCAGAAAACACACCACACACTATAGAAACCAGGGAAATATGCTGGCAGTACATGACTCTGGTAAACCCTTCATCCTAGTGTGAGTTTCAGAAATAAAGAACTGCTGAATGAACTCATATCTGCAAATGCTGGTTTCTGGATCTTTGGAGTTAGGCATAATGTCATTAAAAATAGACAGGCTTTTTTGTTACATCAGATTAAATTACTGGTACTTCCTAGAAGAGTGATGGGCTAGAGAAAAACAGCTGAGTTCAAAAACATCTGGATGATTCCGATAACAGATTTCAAGAAAAATACATATCAAGAAAATATGCATATCAGGTATTTTCACCTGCATGCAGGAGAGAAATGTGTATTCCTATCTTTACACTCCTCCAGGTCGCACAGAACAATGAACAACCGGACTGAGATTACTGAAATTCAAGTCCTCGTTCAAAGCCTAAATGTGTTTTCTGTGTCATTTTATGACATCCATGTAGCAGTTTGGACCTTGCTGACCTCTGAGTGCTGCTGCAGAGGCCATCTGTGCAGGGTCCTCGAGGGACAGGCTCTGCTGCAAAGAGTTTGTTACACAGAGATCCTGGAATGCCTCCCTCTTTTCAAGCCCTACTGCCCTTTCCAAACAGGATAAAAGTGAAACCCTCTCCTATCAAATGTACACTATTTTACTGTTTTCCAACACTATTTACCACCCTCAAATTAGGTTTATTTTGTATATTCCAAGTCTCTCTACTTTCTGAATCTCAAGTGGGTATATTTTAAGGTGCTCTCTACACACACCATGTAGTCTCAGTAGGAGTGCAAAACAGGGAGAGAAAAATTGGATCTGTACCAGCATCAGATTAATGTTTCCTCTGAAATAACACACTATTAATAATTCATCTCCTTCACTGTAGTAATGTCCACTTCTCACAAAATCACCACAAATGGCTTCTAGTTCCTGATTCTTGGGTACACCTTGCAAAAAGCCAAAAAATTAGGTTCATAATAAATATACAATCTCATATGGGGAGCCAAGATTGAGATAAGGAACTTTCATTTCCTTATCACTTCTGCCAGAATCACAGCTCTGGATGTCAAGTGAAAGACTCCTCCAGGGTTTGCCATCTATGCTGAGATTACTGTTACCTGTTCTGCGTGGACACGGAGTTCCATTCCAAAGTGCTGTCAATTTAGATCTATTCAAAGCCTTTAAATCCTATTCAAATTAATATAGATTAATAATATTTCTCCTTAGGTGCATGTAAGATGCAGACAGAAAAGAGTGAACACCCCTTTTTGCATTTAAGATCCAGCACATACCCATATTCTCTTCTTGGGAGCTCAAGACCATGTTGGAGTTAAGCCAATGATAATTTTTTCTCTCTTCTTGTTTATAATTCAAAAACACAACACATCTTTTAGTAATCACAAGAATAGAGAAAAAAATCCATAGAATAATTGTGTAAGCAAGATGCTGAGTTTGGAGAGGTGGACATTCTTAACCTCCATGTACGGATGGCCCATAATGCATGTTTTCTTCTAGAGGAAGAAGGTTTCCCAGCTGGAATATTAATTCCTAAGAGAAAAGGCAAGGTATGTCTTTTTGTCCCATCTCAGAGGAAAGGTTTATGTGTTTACAACACCAGCAGCAATAAGAAAGTTCCCTTTGTATGCTTTTCTAATAATAATTCAATTATATGGCTATTTTAAAGGGCACAAAACTGCAAATGTAAAGCAAGGGCTACTTGGAGCACTCTTTTT
This sequence comes from Cossypha heuglini, assembly GCA_027576195.1. Classification (NCBI taxonomy): domain Eukaryota; kingdom Metazoa; phylum Chordata; class Aves; order Passeriformes; family Muscicapidae; genus Cossypha; species Cossypha heuglini. Next base: position 47,692,297 of record JAODKT010001744.1, read on the forward strand.
GAAGAACAACACTTCTAAAATTTTGTAATTATTGATTGAAAAATTTTTGTTATGTTTTATACCAAACCATTCAGACTGGAGCAGATCTGCAACAACAATTTTTTCAACTTCTGTATTCAATAAGCAATAGTACCATGATCCAGCATCCACAGGTGGTATTACAGTGGTCTCTCCATTCCTTGTGCAGCAACTCCAACAGCTCATATGGGAATAAGATGTGAACATCTGATGGCCTTCTATACTAATGTTGATAAAGATTGGGATTTTTTCCAACAGAAAAATAATTTATATCCTTGAAATAATATGAATACTATTCTTACCAGAAACTGACTCAAAAAACTAAGGTAACTATATACACTGCAAATTCTATTTTGCTTTTTTCCCTGTTTATCACCAAAATCAATCAATCCCACTCGGTTATTGTAATCTGGATGTAACAGGGAAACTTTTATGTGAAAAATAGTTCAATATGACCAAACTAAATTTAAAATAGGCCTACATTAAATTAATAGTAGGTTTATAGTGCAAACTGAAAATTAAGCAGCTTCAACATTTTTCTTTAAAACATGTTAAATGACTCTATTTCTCTCATTTAAAGTATATACTTTTTGCCTCTTATTGCAAGCACTGTATCAAATTAATTTGCAAACAAGTAGTCTTTTTTATTTGTATGACTCTGGTGTAGGAAAGTAAAAAATTTTCACTTATTTCTAACTTCAGGTTGAGATTTTAACAAGGAGACCGAAGTAACCATCTCCTTTCTGTTACCTGATGTGGCAAAGCCTTTCCTTTCAGATTCAGTGCTAGTTCAAGTGAAGTTTCAGGTTATATTCCTGCAGTGTTATACTTTTTTCCTCTTGGTTCAACCCCAAACAAAAATGTGCTCACACAGCCCTAACTGTGAGATTGTGTAAACACAGAAAACATTACAGTAAGCATGGGGGTATTGAGAAATGTTACAAGATACATGGTATGGTGAGCCGTGAAGCAGCACAACCCTTGAGGCCTGGAAAAACTCAAGATCTGCAGTATTCTATTGAGAATCTTTCAAGATCTCTCTATATGAGAACATTTAAATCTCTACTATAGTAGACCATTTAATGCAGTACACAAATGTGTGGATTTTTTGTATTCTCTTGGCTGACATAAATATTTGTTCTAAATAAGGAGTTATGGTCATAACCTTTGGGTCCCAAGACAGATTCAGTCTTTTCTGGGAAACTATAAAGATGTAGTTTTGAAATTAACTTGCACCAAATTAACTGGGGTTTGAAAAACCTTGTTTTTAATTGTGTCCACTGCCAACAGTCTTGATTTAATATGTAAAATACTAATATTTAAAACACAGATAAATTTTTCTAGATTATTCATGCAGAACTTTTTCCTCTCATATGAAATTTCATCGCCCCTGCTGGGCTTGTTATATCTGACATTCAAGTCTTCACTGAAGTTAATGAACCCTATATTTTATTGATTAGGTTACTTATCTGCCTTAGACATTTTTGGAGGTATAATTTCTACTCAGTCAAATTGGTTTTTTTCTCTGATAAATGTGTGTAAACTGTATTAAGGCACTGGTAGACATTGAATTACATATCCATCAACCTTTATTGCTCAACTAACTTTTCCAACAAGCTTGGAAAGTATGCATTCCCTTACTGCATAAAAACCTGAAAGAGGATGGACTGAAGGATTTCCATTTGAAATTTTAAAAATTGAAAGGTTTTTAAAATAGAAACTCCTTAAACCTCTGCCTACAGGAATAAAAGAAGCATTTCAAGTAATCTATTTTTTTATACATGCTGTTTTATTGAAATTATAACTTACCATCTTAAAGTGTGCCTTTTTATGCCATCCTTTGCAGCTGACTGAGAATTCTCCTTTTTTTAGAAAGTTTTTCTTTATTGTAGCCTGTTTATACTCAGACTTTACTTATTCCCATCAGGCCTGACCCTTTTCCCACCTCCATTTAAATGGCTTCAAAAATGGTAGTTGAATCACAAAAGAAAAATCTTCCTAGGGCCAGTAAATAGTAGGCTGCACAAACCAGCTCCAAAGAAGTCCATGAGCCCCCAGATGTTGGTAATGGGTGAAAAATGCCCCAGGAAGAATGTCAAGACAGAGAGCAGTGGGCTGGACCCAGACTTTGAACACTGCATCTTCTTCCATGCCCTTAAACATTTCTTCAAGTGTTTTCCTTATTAAATGCTCGTTCATTCCTTTTCAGAGCTCCTGTGTTCAGTACAGCATCTTAGCATCTCGTTAGCTCCCAGAGAGGGCCAACCTAGCACTTGAGAGCTCAGGCATAAATATTCCCTCAGTACAGGTGTCCCCCTCAGGAGGCCTTGAAGAGAGGCAGTAAGCTGAAGCCTTCCTTGTGCTCATGAGAGGAGTTTGTTGCACTCCTGTTTCAGCAGGATGGGAAAAAATTTGAAATCAAGTGATGCCACCTGTACTTTGATTAGAAACCAAAGTGGGTATCATCACTGTCTTCTCTGGCAGCAGAGCAAGGCCAGCATGAATAGCATGTACTTCTAATAGTCTCACAGTGCCTAATTAGTCATTAGCCCTGCATGTCTATAGCACTGGGAACTTTCTTGAGTGCTGGAGAATAGATATGCTTCAAATCTTCTTCCTCCTTCTGCTTTCTGTCTGTAGAAGAAAAAACAAAACAAAACAAAACAAAACAAAACAAAACAAAACAAAACAAAAAAACCAACCAAACAAACAAACAAAAAAAAAAACCTGACCAAATATCACATTTGAAGGTTTTTTTTTAAACGCTGCTACTAAGACAGTCTAGAGAAAAGAATGAAAACCACATGTTTAAGCTTCTCCATTTCTTGAGAAAGTAATAAAAAAGTAAAATATGTCTTTTCTAGCAATTGGTTCAGTCTTGTGAATTTTGAACATAGCTATTATGGTCTTGATATAATTTACTTTGAGTGAGACGGTTTTTGCATTTTGTTTTATATGCTTAGACCAAAGGCACACTTCCCATGATTAAACAAAATATTATCATCCTTCCAACCCAAGCCATTCTGTGATTCTGTGCATTTCTCTTAGGCCACCAGTACATGTAGCAATTAAATGAAACTCTTCCTCATGTATGAATGTCTTGGGGTTTAGGGTATGAAGTGTAATTTGCCTTTAGCCAAAGGAAAGAATAAAGGAAATTAGACCATTGTTTTTATCACCTCATAGAGATTATTTAAGGAACCAGCAACCTTGACAAAGTGCGGCTCCTACACTCAGCCAGCATCCTATGAATGTCAGAAGATGGAGGTTTAAGAATGAAAATACAGTACACAAGCAAAGCAAAAGTCGTGAAGGAAACCGTGGCCTAAGAGTTACGCAATTTCAAATTAGGTATCCTAATCTATTGAATGCTTTCTTTGAGGGGAGGAAAAAATATAAAATTACATTTTTAAACAAGGCCAGCAGAAATGCAGACACAAAGAATAAAGAATAAAGAATGTTCCTGTGAGTGTTTCAGGTCACTATCTCCACACTAATGTAATTTTAGTACCTGACCAAGCTGTGGGCTGTTCCAAAGCCAATGATGAGGCATCTTGACAGCCCTTGGCTCTGAGAGGTTTCAGTGAATGTGACCCATCTGAGCCTGGCAAACATCACTGAGTTTAATTTCATATGCCATGTATAGTGGAGGCTCTGTAAGTATTATCTTTTCTAAGAAAATTATTTTATGATTTGACACCCTTTGGTATATATGATGAGCAACAGGAACACAACAGTATTAAGCAGGCATCTCTGATCATCTAAAAATTGTTACTGCATGTTCTGCAGTGCTCTTTTTTGTTTTCTTCAACAAAAAATCTAATACTAGCAACTAATGGCTGTAAATAGACGAATGTAAGGATTTTTGCTAGGACTGTGGAGAGGCAAAAGGAATGAAAGACAGACCATATGTGTAGTATATTTGTTGTTACAGCTTGCACTCATTAAAACCATGTTTGTCGTCTTATACATCATTGTACTGTAGTTGTAGTAAATGTTCCTTGTAATGCACTTTCAAGTACAAAAATTGCCTCAGAAAAGAGCGTTTAGGAAACTAATTCTATTGAAACCAATGAAGTGTTGACACATTGCCTGATGTGGATTTGTTTAAGGAGGCATATTTTTAGGTTATAAAAGTACAGTCCTTAAGGCAAAAATCAGTGACTGCTTGGTATAGTGACTGAGAGAACACTGCAACAGTATGTTCAGCAAGAAACCCCTCATTAATCCTTTCCTGTAATTCTACCCTATTCACCTTCCCCCTTGCCTGACTCAATAGAATTTAAAACCTGCTGTCAGCACAGTAACTAACCCAGAACCCATTCATTACTCAGTTAAGGCATTTGAAATGTTTGCTGATTTGTCCATGAATGGGAACACAGTGTAAATCTGGACTGAGAAGAGGTTTTTTTCCCCTTGTCAGTTTAATTGCTCCTGTGTGATGTGTTCAAGTGTTAGGAATCATCAGGGGCTTTGACACCCTTGTCTGTTTGAACAGCCATAGCATTTCACTGCATCCAGCCCCTGAGAAAATCCAAATGTTTGCAGCTGAGAGGAGATATGCATCATTTACCAAAATCTATTTCTTTTCATCAAACTAGACAACTATCACTCTTAGCAAACTTCTGGTGCTAGAAGCCTCTTTTAGAATTAAACATAAAAAAACCAGGGATCCTCCTGCATTCCAAAAAGTGATACAATGTGGCAGAGTTAAACAGTGTGATGATTAGAGGAGTAGACAATTAATTCAGTGGCTCAACTGCTGTTACGGGACTTGTGTTGAATGGACAAAAAGGCAAACAGCAATTTGTGGAGTATTTACATGGTCCCTAGTAATTCCTGTCTCAGTGAATGACCTCTCTAGACTCAACAGCCAGAAATGCAGTTGTAAGTAAGATGCTCAACTGGACAAGAAAATGTATATATGTCAGCCATTTCCTTGATGTACTAGCACCATTTGGTGATGACATATCAGAAAGGCTGCAGGGGACACTTGGACATCTGTGATGAAGCTTGGAGGGTTGCTCCTTTTGGCAACACCATGACAGCTTTTTGTATGCATCCTGCCTCACAAGTAGCAGTCTTTGTCATCTGGTAGAGTCTCTTGCTGTTTGTTATTTTGCCATCAGTGTTACAGAGTGGAGAGGACAGGTAAGTTACCATTTCTATTTTCAGCCAAATAACTAGCTCATTCAAAGGAACTTTGCCTTCTTTGGCCCCACCATTTCTTTATTTTCCCTCACAAACGTTTCTATTTATTTTTTTTTAATACAGCTCTCTCTCTGAAAACCTGTGTTTACACTCTGTATAACATCATTAGCTTTGCTCCTTACGTTACAGTGATGCTCACACACACACACCCTCACGGCCCCAGCCTGCAGTGTCGGCATTGTCCAGCTCCAATTGCTCATACAAACTGTGCAGCACCATGGATCACCGAGACAAGCCAACAAATGCTGTGCTGCCAGCAGACCAAATAAATCATGGGCGTAATTTCTTGCATCTCAGGGGAACTTCTCCCAGGCTGAACGTGACTCAAAATCTAAAAGTCCTCTGAATAGGAGGCTTCAAGGTTGGTAGGGCTGCATTACCTTTAGCCTCACCTGCCCTGAAGTGGGTGTTTTGGACTGCACTTGTCCCTGTTGAGCCTGGAGTTCTGACACTGCTTTCATAAATCTCTCTCCCTCAGGCAACAGCAAAAGATACTTCTGATGAGTCTGTTCTGCTAATGCCTTCCTAACTTCCAGTGTAAAAGAGGCAGTAGTTGCATTAATTATTGTCTAGGCCCACACTAAGGAGTTTTTTCACTGCAGTTTGGGGTTTCATGCTGATCCAGTTGACTTAGCTTGGATCAATTTGACCTGCTAGTGCAGTTGTTCTCCTTTGATCCAGAGCGGTTTGTAATTTGACCCATTCAGATGACTTTCTTATAATAGCCCTAGCAAGACAAAACCAAATCAACTCCATTTATCTTAATGGGCTTTTTTTCAGACATGAGGCCTTGCCGATCTTTTGTACAGAAGAAAAAGGAATCTGTGTATCTGATGGGCTTTGAAATGCCATCTGGTGTTTAATGTTATTGTGCTCTGTTCTCATAGTGCCTGTGCTGAATCATATCTTAAAAGTTCAACAAGCATTCACTCACAGCCACCATTCAATACGATTGTGTCATTATCAAAGATTTGGATTTATCGAACGCAGCCTGCAAACAAAGCAGATTTTACAGACCCTTCTCCCTGAGGCTCCGCTGACAAAAGTCTTCAAGTATGAAACCTCTGTGCCTTACATCTTTAGCTGCAATTCAGATGTACAACAATCCTCTTTAACCTCCAAAATTATTTTTTGAGACGTAGTCATAGAAGTTAGAGCAGGAAAGCTTTTATTAGGGTGGTGTTAATCTCCTAGAGGCTGAGTTTTTCAGATCCTACCTATTTAGATGTAACCAAACTAGATTTCCAAATATTCTGCACCTCTCCCTTTGAAATGATGCTTCAGATGTTTTCAATACTTCTCTATTCATTCAGTATTTCAATGACATTAAAAAAAAACAGAGGCATGTTTCCTTTTCTTACTGAAAAAGCTTGTATTACACATAGAAAACAAAAAACCAGCTCTTTGCCTCCCAAACAAGAACGTCCACCAACAGATAACCTGCATATGGTACACAGCTTACCAGCAGAAGTGCCTTTAAATGCTGTCCTCTGCTCCTGCCTTTTTATATATTACTACTACTATTATTATCTGGACAGAATCTTGACATCCTTGAAAACAGCAGCACAATGCCCAGTGACTTCAACAGGGTCAGGATTTCACGTTCCCTGTGTTTAGTTTTCCACCCTGTTTACTCTGAGCTACATTTTTGTAAGCCAAAGGCCTTCTTGGATGAACTTGTAACCCCTTCATTTCAAAGAAGTTATTTCACATGATAGAAACCCAAAATTCTAATCCTTATTATTAACAAAAATATATACTTTTCGTGTTTCTGTCTTTGTACACATGGTCTCCCTACACTTATATTCTTCCATGTAAATAGATATAGATGCATATTGCTAATTTTTTCTTGAAATTAAAATACAAGTTAATTGAGCAATTTTTTTTTCACATTTAGTTAAGTTAATAAACTTACAAATGTAAAGCTCCTTTGTACAAATAGTTGTCAATTTTTCCTTTAAAAGTACTTTAATTCCTCATCTTGTGCTTAGAGCTTTTAGGAAAACAATGTAGTATTCTGTTTTTATTTAATAATGTTTGGAATGCTTTTGTATGAGACACAACTGTGGAGAATTTTTTGCATAATATTCATGAACTATTTCCCCTGAAATGCATTTTTGTTTTTATACCTCAGCGAACAGCTCTGTTTGAGTAAATGATCCATCCTTGACTCATTGTGTATACAGAGAGAAGATCTGCCTTTGATTGTTGTTTTAATAAACTGGAAGTCTGCCAATGTTCTCTAGTAAGAGGAAGAGAGCATTAATGATACCACTGTGAAGCTCGTCCTTGCCTGGTCTTACACTAAATTTAACCCCCACTGATCCTTTTTTCGAACTGAAATGGCTGTTCAGGCTAGTCAAAAAGCACAGAGTAGTAACTGCTGTGATTTGAAAGCAAGAAACTTTTACAAGTGCCAAATGTAGCACATTTTAAATTCTTCTTACAGCACTTAGAGGACAGTGATTAATGAGTTTGTTATCTATCAAAAACCTTCCATTTGTGTTATCTATCAAAATGCTTCTCTCTTGCTGCCTGGTGAAGGACAGGATTTATGGTAAAGAAAAACCTGCCATCCATCCACAGTATCTAAATTTATCAACTCCATACATTCATGCAAATAATGTTAAACGATAGATCTCTAGCTATCTAGAGATTTAAAACAACAACAACAACAACAGACTAACCCAAACAGAAAATAAGAGAAAAGAGAAATTTTGAACTGTCAAAACAGCGATCTTAAAAAATAAATGAAATTATTTCCTTCCAGCAGCCTGAGCAATAGAGTATTCTCTTCATGCCACCAATTTCCTATTAAAACTAAAATACGAAATTGCCGGTGATCAAGGGACTTTGTTTGCAATGTTCAGTAATATTTCTGATTGTTTTATTTTATTCTGTAGTTCTCTAGAAGTCGTCTGCAATATATCTGATAAGGGCCATAGATTTTTATACAGAGAACTCATAATTGCTTTGCTTTGTTCTCTAGCTCTTAAGCTTTCACAGAGAAAACCGCCTGCACCTTGCATAAAGTACACTTCTCTCCATCTGTCAGGCAGGGAATTCTCTGTATGAGAGCAGTAAATGCAGAGAGAGGAGAGGAACATATGGCCTGTCTTAGTACTCCCACCCCTCCCCCTGTTACCTTGTGATTGCTCTCTCTCATGCATTTACATTTTTAAATCAATTCCCATAATGGTTTCCCAACCACGGAACACTAGCCAGGGATTGCAGACGTGCCAGTTTCTGCCGTGTAGGATATATTAATTCATGGTGTTTGCCCAACAGGATGGGACCTGCTTTATGTCTCCTTACCTGGTAGGGAAACCACCAGGCTTATTTCTTTTGTTTCACGGTTAATTTAAACTTTGTGCCTTTGAGATTTTTGAGAGCATGAAGCAGGCACAGTAGGAGATTTTTTGAGCCCCTATTTTACACATTGCGGCCATGAGATTTCTGGGGTAAGAACACGTGTTTTTCACAAAGATGCATTTGTCACTTGCTATTATATCTGTTCAGTTTCCCACTCATGTAAAAAGCTGGCTGGCATATCATGTGTAAAGTCAGGTTTACCAATGATCAGCAGCAGTGACTTGGTAAATTTGTCATGTCCCCTTTGCTGTGCTATACTCACATCATAGCCAAGTTATCAACCAACACCCATAAAAATTTTGATATTGAACAAACAACTTGATTTTTTTTTTTTCTGCACTAAGCACGAACACAAGCAACAGCTGTCTTCAGAAGACAAAAAATGTGTTTCTTTTTTCCAGGATTATTGAAGTAATCAAATTCAGTGAAATTACATCCTCTGGCCTAGTTCCAGGCACCCGTTGGTACAGATGCTTCAGCCATTTTTAAGGCCAGTGTGAGTTCCATATTTGAGCTTCTATGCAATTAAGGCCCAGAGTGACCACCAGAAATTTAATTTCTTTTTTTTTAACTATTTATTATTTTTGTTAATCAGTAGAATTAAGCAATTATGTTGGTAAAATCTTCTCTATTTCATGCAGTCCAGAAAGCTTGTGGAGGGTAATGGGAAAAACTTTGTGACTCAAATCCTAGGTGTGCCACCCAAGGGTGGTGCACTCCTGAATGTGCTGCTCACCAATAAGAAGGAAGTGGTTGGTACTGTTTTTCTTAAGGATTTTTGGGAGGTAAGGTGATTCCTTCTTTGTTTTAAAAAACTACATATTTAAAATAGCTTGGCATATTTGTTTGTGGAAATAAGTTGCTTAACTATGGAAACAAAGTCATCAAATGTAAGAAATTAACCAAGCATGAAAAGAAAGGGGGAATGACAATATTAATTCAGGTACCTTTATTCCATGATCATGAAAAAATCTAAAAAAACAAAATCTGAAGCACAGCAACAAGAGATTTTTGTTCAACTACTTTGTAAATTAATTAGTGAAACTTGACATATAAAATTCCCTAATGAGTGTAATAAAGCCTAACTAGGCTTGGCTACGTTCTCAAAAGTGTAACATGAACAGTGAAATAACATCCCTAGATGTACTTGTTTTGTAAGGTGAAAACCAGAAAAGTTCAGAGAGATGAATTATACTATGATAGCAGTATTTTTGTTGGAGTAGATTTATGTGCTGTTGCTGTTCTCTCCCATGCCCTGATGATAGAAGTCACATTCCCTTCCAGCATTCCTCCTGCTCCACTTTACATATTCCATCATTATCAAATGCCTCCATCTTGTTTAAATAACATGGTGCTTAACCCTTGTTTGATGTTGGGAATGTAAGGTTGCTGAAATTACAAGTAGAAGGATATGAGAGTGTGTATGGATATGTATTCAAAACAATTAACTTTAGAGCTATTCACCCAATCAACTGAGTTGGAAGCTGTTAAACATATTAAACGTTTTGCTCAAAAACTCTGACAAAATTAACAATATTTGATCTAATATATTAGAAATTGTGCATATAATGCTACTAAATATTCTTTTGTTGTAGCTACAGGATGTCTAAAATACAGGATATTTCCTGGTTAGGTGTGTGTCTAGATCTTATGGGCTAATTTTAAGTTGCTTACTTCATTGTGTGCATAGCAGGTAGGTAAAGAACAGGAAGATAAGAGTAAGTATGGGTATCTTTTATTGAACACCATGGGGTGTTTGGCAACTAATCTGGAAAGCATATCTCCTTGGCTTCCATGTCCTTCATGGGGGAATAATAAGCTGTTTGTGACAGGGAAATGAGGTTTGCTGCTAAACCAGGGCCGTGAAGATACAGAACACCAGAAGTTATGCCAACATTTTTAAGGCAAGGGCGCAAATTTTCCTTCCAAGTTCCTTTCCTGTCATATCTCTTATCATTCTCCTTCAAAAGCGCAACCTTCTGAGCCTGTTGCAGAAGTGACATGATGTCACAGGAAGCCAGAGTTTAGACCCTGAACATTTTAAAGGGCAGGATGAAAATTCAAAAATCTAATAGCATGGTCAGGAGCAACAAAGGAAAAGAAATTTTCTCCCTAAAACATCTGAACTACAGAACAGAGATGAAGGTTGCTTTTCATCATAGATTAACTAAAATGGATTCTGCTTTATGCAAAGTTTCATACTTGTGACTTCCATTTTTGTCTAGCATACATATTTAATTAAACACGAAAAAAAACAAGGAAAAGTACAATTCATTTTGAAAAGCAGATTTTGTGAATTTTTTGTTCTGCAAATACAAAGGAAGCTGAATAGCAGGATGCAAACTGCTTTTCAAAAGCCTGTAATGGCACAATTTGTCCACACAAGTAAAATATTTCACACCATAAACAGTAAGGAGGTTCTGGAGTCTATCAGAAACAAGTGATACGAGTAATACAGCAACAAGGAAAGGTGGGTGCTGTGCTGAACCTCATACACACCAACAGGAAGGGATTCCTTGGGGCTGTGAAGGTCAAAGACAGTGACCATAAGATAGGAGCTCTCAGGAGCTCAGGATCCTGAGAGCAGGGAATATTAAAGGTCAGAATATTCATGGTCAGCTTAAATGGTGTTGTAAGCAACTGATCTAGACACCCCTGTTCATTGCAGGGCATTTGGAATAGGTGTTCTTTGGGGGTCCCCTGCTACCCCAATCGTTCTGATATTCAGTTCCATGGAAGGCTGGTGGAGACAGACTATTTTTTGGTGGTGACCAAGGACAGAATAAGAAGCAACGGGCCCAAAATCAAACACATGAGGTTTTCTCCTGAACATCACAGAACACTTTTTCACTCTTTAGATAACCAAGCACAGGAGGAGGCAACCCAGAAGAGTTGTGGGGTCTCTATCCTTAGAGATGTTCAAAAGTTACCTCCTATGGTAACTGGCTCTGGGTGGCCCTGCTTGAGTGGGAAGGTTGGACCAAGTCACCTTCAGAAGTCTCTCTCAACCCCAAACATTCTGTGATTCTATAAATGCAGCAGCTATATTTTTTTTTTTTCAGAAGATTACTAATTTGCAAGTTAGTAAAGCTAATTTAATATAAATAGATAGTTGTTGTCTTTTTCAGGTGACACACAGCTGTAATTTTGCAAGCAGGTATGGCAGTTTTGCTCCATAAGTGTATGTAGCAAGGAGAAAAGATGCAATCAAAAATGATATGAGAAAGACTTTTCCATTTATGGCTTGCTATTTATACTGAGCTATTTCAAAATTCTAACTTCAAGCTTAATATGTAAGCTATTTTAAATAATTGATAATGTACTTAAATAATTAATCACTGGAAAGATACTTTTTCAAAGAGAGAGTGCATCTATTTACATTCCACCGTGCTTGAGAAAGGATGGTGGTTGCCTTTGAATTCTAGAGTAATTGTCTCTGGTGACATGCAAGGAAGGTTCACAAAAGCAAATAGCATTAAAATGTGCCTCCTGCTGACTCAGTGTGAGTGAATAACATGGATCACCATGTCAGAAAGAGTTAAAATATATATGTTAGGGCAGAGGCACTAGAGATGCACCTCTCTTCTTAGTCCACTGATGGAGCAAAGAATTACCCACTGGGGAGACAGAAGAACAGAAGCCTTGTCTCACTTTACTGCCTCCCATCCTCAGCTTGGACACACTCATGCTCATAAATGCTTTTCCTGTTTTTCAGGTGCTGAGGTTGATGGCAAAGAGCTCTCCAGGGGGAGGTTACAGCTGTGATGGTGTTTGGGTTGCTCTGGGTTCCCTGGGGAGATGTAGCTGGGCACTCAGTGTTGGTGCCCTGATGAAAACAAAAAATGGAATTTCACTTTGCATGCAGGAAGACTTTCAAATCTTGAAATCTGGTTTCTCAGCAGGTAACCTCTGCAATATCAAAAGGATAAATAGGTTGGGGGTGTTTTAAGACATAAGGGTTTGTGATGAGAGATTTGTTATACTACACAATCACAGCACAGTGAAAATAATGCCTCTTAAAATCCATCCTACGCTAGTCATTTATGCATTTATTTCTTCCACCCAAAGGAACGCATCTGATAAACTACCACATTCACTGTAACTGAAGCAAAGATTGTCTTCAAATTCCTATTTTGTCCAAGAAAATGAGAAAACAGAAGATCTGTACCAGGCAGCTTTGGTTAAGTCAGATGTTTGTGACCCTGCTACGTTCACAATTTTCTATTGATAGTCCACCATAGGGTGAACTAATGCAGTCTATGTGTAAAGCAACATTAAGCACAGAAATAAGTTCAGGGTATTAAGCACCCAAACCTTTTGATTACTTAATTGCTGGTTCCCTAAACACCTTTTGAAGTAAAGAGCACACCGAAATGTTTTCATTTCACCCATGATATGTGAAAACATAGAAATATTCTCCTTTAGGATAATTTTTATTCTGCTCTGTCAGTTTATTTCTGGAGCTGTTGGAGTTAATTGTCTATTTTCCTTATTGTTCACTATTTTCAGAAATAGATCTGAATTAATTCACATAAATAAAAGAGCTTTCAGACTGATTTTTAGATGGGGTCCAAAAGTCACATACACAAAAATGTTTGTACAAAACAGAAGTACTGGAGACTGTTATTGTGCCAGTGTTCTATAATATTTTCCTACTTTAGTGATCCTTCTCTTCTTTCACAAACCCTTATGGAGTGAATTTTCATTAAGAAATTGTTAAAAATTCTAAGAAAGTATCTCATTTTTCGCTATAGTAAAGCTTAGCAGGATTAAGACCTTTTTATGTTACACTTTCTAGTAGGATTCTGAAATATCTTCAGTTTATACCAGCTATTCACTCAGCCATAACAGCAGGGAATTCACATACGAGCTTTTGTTAATTACTTTGGACTGCATTAGTTCTGGGTTTTGTTCACTATGTGGTTCACTATATGTTGGCAATAACATTCAGCAAGATGAGCCAGAAGTACAGATTCATGGAAAATAAAAATCTTACCCTAAAACAAAACAAAACAAAACAAAACCCTAAGAAAAAAACCCAACCGAAAAAAAAAATACAACGAGGTTATATGGAGTTCAGTTGTTTCAGATATTTTTTTGCTCTTCTGATGCTGAATGGTGGCTCTATCCTGAACAGACATCAATCCAGCACTCCTACGGAGTTTCAAAACTAATCCTATCTTACTGGAAGTTTCTTTTACCGCATTTCCTGTAATTTGAAACATCCACTTCTGCATAATGGATACATGCTTGTGATTTACTATAGCCTTAAAGATATAGTTGTGTTGTGTAAGGAGTACACTGTCAGTTGTCTTGGCATCAGACATGTTTCAAATAAATATATGATTTGCTGTCTTTTATTGTGTGTTTTACAAGCAGGCTGAGGATGACTGCTTAAAAAGAATGATCAGCTGCATTTTTCATCTTAAATCAGCTGGATTCCTTACAATGACAATAACGTCTGTGTTGAAGGTGTTGGACCTTGACTGTTGACCTGATACAAGGATAATAGGTATGTTTTTTAATCATCACTTGTCTTCTCCAGACAAATAGACTCTAAACTGATGTGTCAATACTATGTGAGATAAGGACAGAATTGACTCTACCTTCCTTTGTAGTCTTACACTCCTAACAAATGAACCACCTGATTTTGTCACTATTTTAGGCAGTAACTATATATACTTTCTACATGCAAAGTACAAATTAAAATGTACTTCTGTCTATTAGAACAATTACAGAAGGAACTTGGAAGTCTGATGAATTCCGGGTATTGGGAAAGGAGGGAACCATTCTCAAACTCAGATGGGTGATGGAAGGAAACTTCTATGCCTTTTACCTATAAGTATTTATGAAACTGTCTCACAAGAAGAAGTGAGTGTGGGGGGAGAAAATGGTCCTCATCATTTATATTATTATTTGAAGAATCAGAATTATTTTTAAGCTTGAAAAAGTTAGCCCATTTTGCCATACCCCAGCACTCATGCCCTTGTTGAAAACTGAATTAGGATGCAACACACAGTTTCTGCAGGGTTCTGTTGGATGAAATTCACAACAGTCCAGAAACACCCCATAAATCCTGCCATTAAAGCCAGCTGGGATGTATTAGAACAGCAGTTGTGAATGAGAATTCACCTTCAATAAGGATAAAAGAGGAATTGTCAGGATTGTCTACAGGGTGTGCCGACATAAACCTAAACTTGTATGAAATCTCTTCACCCTGTCTCTTATCCATTCTCCATCTCAATGATACTGAAGTACTGAAAAATGGCCTGTGTAAAAAAAAAAGGACAAAAAAAAAAAAAAAGGAAAAAAAAAGGACTGGAGAAGGGACAAAAACCCCAAAGAATAAAATGGAAAGGGTCACACAGAAAGAAAACTGCTCCAGACATTCTATCCCAATTCTATATTTGATATTTTCCTGTCTAAACTTAGTCAACGCCAAAATATACTACAGCAAGTGAATTTGCCTAAACATATATGTTATCTGCAAAGACATTTCCCTATAAAACAAATAAATTCACGTTGTTATTAGTTATTTCTAGATCAAAAATTTAGATGTTTTTGTGACTTTCAATTGTGTAAAACGCACTTGAAAGGAAACTAGTTTTTGTCAATGTGCATTTACAAACAAATTTAAAGCTGGTTTACTGAGCCTCTAAGATATACACATTTCAGCAGATGGTCTCTTGTGTGACATTTTTCCCAGGAGAGTCCAGGTGCACTCTACTATAGTGTATAGTATCAAATGAACAACTGCTTTCATGGCTGAGTAAGTACTTTCTAAAAAGAAAGACTGCTTTTCTCACAGATCTGATCTGTGTTTGTGAAATATGACACTACTATCAATTTCAGAACAGAGAAAAACCCACAGAAGCACACAAACTCAAACATGATAAATAGCAGGTTTAATCCTAATCCTATTCCCAATCAGTAAAGCACTTCTGACCTGCAGCTGAACTGAGATTTTCAGTTGAGGCAGAAAACCCCATTTCCTCATTTCTATTATTTTCTTCTAGAGACAGGCTTTTAGGAGGGTTTTTCCACCACTCATGATAACATACTATTGAGAAGCACAGGTTACAAATCTGTAAAAAAAAAAGGAAATTTCAATGCCATATTGTGCCTTTTTGGAAAGGAGAGGGGATGTGTTTGGAGAGGTAAGGTGTAGCAATTAATGTCAATCAACAGTTCTGGCATAACTAGGGGAGAGGTGTTCTAGAACCTCTTCACTCTGTACATGATGACCTGGACTGTTTCCAGAACTTATTCTCAAGGGGATGGACAGATGGATGGATGGATGGATGGATGGATGGATGGATGGATGGATAGATAGATAGAT
>JAODKT010001744.1:47708557-47751450 GCA_027576195.1 Cossypha heuglini
GATGGATGGATGGATGGATGGATGGATAGATAGATAGATAGATAGATAGATGGATGTATATTAAAAGCTTGTCCTGACACACATACTGTCAAATTTCCCAGCTAAGGGAGGTTCTAACTATCCCAAAAAAACCCCAAAAAATTGTAACTGTTACTGCCATATAATATCTGAGTGAGAGCTGATGGATGTATTATGAAGTAACCATGCTAGCAATTAAAAAAAACCTAGTAATTCCCAGTGATGCAAAGATGTTTTGTTTTTTTTTCAAATTCGTTATTGCCTTTTATCTGTGGACTTGAAGAAACTCACGAGTCACAAAAAGAGGTGTTCTCAATCTGCTGCAGGCACAGCATGTCTAAAACAACTGCAGGTGTGTGAAGGTGGAAGTAGGGGTTGGGCTGTGGATGCTCTGCTGTGACTGAAATAGCCAAACAGATTGTTTTCAGTTGCACAGGGAACAGGTTTGCTGATTGGTGATGGGAAGCACAGCCCAGAGCAACCTGAAAAGAGGGAAAAGAAAAAATTGCCATCTGCAGACTGAGCAGCCTATCAGATAAGTGGGGAGCTATTGAGAAATACGGAGAGCTCTTGTAAAATTACCCTGCTTGGAAATCTGACTGAATAGCTAAATTCTCCCTTGCTCCTGTTCAGACATGCTGAGCAGTTAGAGGTTTTAGAGATCTACAAAAGGCTTGTTTCTTTTGTTCTTGGTTTGTTCCTTATGTTTAAACCAAACAATACTTAGCTTTGAAAAAGTTGATTAATCACAGCTGTTAAATACCATGCATTGAAGAAAGAAATACACCAAAGAACAGCTGAATAGTAGATTTTAAGGGAGAGTCTGACAAAATGGTACTCAGAAAGATCAGCAAGGGTCAAAGCTGGGGCAGCTGGTGAGCAACTAAAGCTTTTCAGTAGGATTCAAGTAAAACAAGGACTCTGGCTGGCAAAAAAATCCCAAATAATTTTCATTTCTCATAGTTCCATTCCTTATCTTTTTGTTTTTGTTTTTGTTTTTAATTACAGAGGATTGTGCATGTTTGTGCTGTGCAACCAGCTGGTTATGTGAAAGATGTGTAATCATGTCCCTTCTCAAATTCAGGCAAAGGCTAAATGAGGCAGACTCAGAATGCACCTGAAATCAAACCGTTGACTCCACCTTGTTGTAAAGAGTCTGCTATAAACATGAAATCTTTCCTGGACCTGAAGACACCACAAAGAGACAGTTTTGCTAGGCCAGTGAGTTCCTGGAACCATTTTTTTTTTTGTGCTATTTTCTGAAAAAAGTTTGACCAGCGGCTTCCATCTGGGCCAAGCACTGAACTCCACCAAGGAGGACTCCTTTGAAGAAAACAAGTTGTTTCCCTGGGGAGTTCCATGGGCCGAGGGGAAGATCCTTATTTCTTATTCAGAACTAATATTAACTGTGATTTTGCAGATGTATGTGTGAATATGCAGAATCCAAAGATTTGCATAATCTTTCTATGAAATTGAAAACAAACTCCGTTGTCCTGAAATCTATTTTTAGGTACCATAAATGCTATTTTCCTACATAAATAATATGAAGCCTCTTTACTTAGAGATGACTTATAGTTACGTGCTGTAAATTGCATTTCTATGATGATAAAGCAATTTCTTAGCTTTTGGTGTCCTGCAGAAAAGCTCTTTTATTTAAAAAAAATCTAAAATTATAAATGTTCCGGATTGACTTCATCCTTTTTATCTTTGATTTATTTGGAGAATGAAGTTATGGACTATGAACCTTTTAGTTTACTCTAATTTTGCCTCTGGAATTATTCTGTCCATCATAAATTATTGTTGTTGTATATTAGGCACAAATACAGCTCTATCTATTTCAGCCCATTTTACTGTCGTCCTTCACTACAAAAGAAAACAAGATTGAGAATTTCTAGTTTTTACCCACTGCTTCTTCAGTCAATTTTGCTTTTCTTGCTGTCCACAATGCTTGCTCTCAAATCAGTGATTGTGTTGATTTATTGACAAACCACAGTTTACAGTAAATGTCATCCTAGGGTAACATTATCTGAAGCAGAGGTACCGAGTGACTGAGTAGGAGCTGTCACAATGGATTATTCATACCGTACTTTCCAAAACCTCTATGCATCTCAAAAAAGACCAAACCAATGAGGAAGATTTAAATTTTTTTCCCAGATATTTATCAGTATCATCTAGGCTCCAAAGAAGGAAATTAGAAAGGTTAGTTACACTGTAAATTAATATTTCACTGCGCAGACTGCCTTCAGGATTAGACAAGCACAAAAGTGATCTTCACAATTGTTCTTTTTAACCTATATTCTATCCGAATCTGTCTTTGCATATGCTTGTGCAATTTTATTCTACTGTCTTTGCTTGATAATTGAAACATCTAATGTGGATTAGGTCCTGCTTCTACTTGAGTCCAAATAGTCATACCAACTATGACTAATCTGCCAACTAAACAAATCTGCCTAAGCTTCAAATTTCCATGTATTATTTTCAAATATTGACACATTTTTACACCCTTGTAAACAAGGAAGTAAAATATTTCCTTAACCCTTAGCACAAGTGATTGCTTCTCTTTATCCCTAAAAAAAAAAAATCTTATGTCTAATAACTGGATTTTTGCTCCTCAGCTGTTTCTTGACTGCTTTTAGCTACAGATGCATGAGAGTGAGAGTGCAGCATGAGCTTGTTTTGTAAACCAAGCAACCTTTCTTCTAACCATGGCAGTTATATGAGAGGAATTTTAAACAAAAGCATTTCCAGCAGCTAGATAAGCAAGTGTCTTGCTGAGAAAGATGGAAGGCTAATGGTAATTCTTCTGCCAGAAAGCATTGGAAAATAAGAGCTGTCATCTAGAAAATGACAAAGCCATTTCTAGTCCCTGCAGACTAGCACTCTATCTTTTGCTGAACAAATATGCTGTTAAAGGTGTTGGCCTCAAAACCAAACACAGAAAAATGTCACACTGCTATTACAGTGGTACTATTAATCTGTGTTTGAAATGTATTATAATTACTAAATTGTTTGCATTAGGAGTGAGCTTTCCCAGAAACTCTCTACTTTAAGAGATAGGCAAAACACAAATTGCTATAAACAAAAAGCTTCTTTTCCAAGGAGCTTGTGAACAAAAGCACTTATAAGGTGTCCCAGAGTGGGTGAAGAGTCTTGACCTGGTGTTGATTAGATCAGTGGCAGAACCAGAGATAAAGCATAAATTTATCCAGTTCCCCATCTCCTGACCTGTTCACTTGACCACAGAGGCTGATAAGAGATGACAGTCACATGCAAAATTGTTTGAAATATCCTCTCTATTTCTTCTGACTCTTCCTCTGGTACAGCTTTTTACCCCCGAAAATCTGTATGTTTCTGAGTGGGTAAGATTTTACCACTGCCCTCCTAACAGTACTTTTTTGCTTCCCTCATTTACCTGCTAATCCAGTTATTAAACAAAATGTTGTATGTATCCAGTCTAAGAGATCAGCTGCCTATGTAGTTTTTTTTCTTTTTAAGTGATCCTCTTGCTCCTTCCTCCCATCTTTTGGTCAAAAATATAGTTTCTATCTGATTACAGCTGGCCTCTGCCCAACCTTTTGTACAGGGCTGATTTAGATTTTCCAGTTCAGTCACAGCAGGAAAGATAAACCCTGAACCACATGATGATGTTGGCAGTGTCAGACAGTGGAAATGAAGTCTCCAGGGAATACCAATTGACATTTCAACACTTTGCCTGCCAAAGAACAGGCTTGCACGCATTAAAAAAAAAAAGTTACAGAGCGGAAAAAACCCCCATTAAAAGTCTTGAAAGTGGAAAGCACATTTATGTGTCTTTACACAGCAGTTGGATACTGACCTTAGATACTTCCTACCCTCCAAAAATATACCACTCTAATTTCCTAGGAGCTATGAGTAAGTCAGATATACTTTAAGTGTAAACTTATATTTAAAGAGGGACTATGATTGTTTTTTTCTAGGAATTACCAGGATTCAGAGCTTCCTTACAAATTTAATTCTGCAATGAGCTTTATAATGCAGTAGGCTTACATTTTTTTTCTGCATAACACCCAACTTGTACCATCACAGCATGATGGCCTCTGTTAGCTCTAATTCTCACAAGCAGCAAAAAAGTCTTCCTGAATGTTTATGACAGAGGCTTTTTCTCATCTATCTCCTGCATTTTAATTTTTCTTCAGGCTTTAAGTTACTTTTTTTTTTCCAATTAGAAACAGAAAAAAAAAAAAAAAGCAGTGTGAGAAAACAGAAGAGCATATTCAAATCATGCTAAAACCTCTGTTTGATTTCTCCCACCCCCTTTTCTCTTTCTTCTTTCTTTCCAATGACATTTCCTATGATGAGCGCTCAGAAAGAATAGCTATTGCCTCTCTTGTCAGTTTTGTTTTGTCAGCTCTGAATGCTGGGTCTTGCTTTGCCATTTTCAAGGTCTCTTTCAATCCCTTGAACACAGCTGGTGCTTCAATCAAGAGCTCACACCGTGAAGAAGCTGGCAGTTGATCCCCAACCAACTATGTGGAAGATACATAATATATTTCACAGTACACAGTGGAATACCCTTTTCATTTCATCATTGAGAGAGTCTGCTTCACTCAGGAGTTCTTCTATACAAAAATATTAATAATGTCCCATTCTCCTCAGGGATGTGAACATTTGAGGGTTGAACTTCAGTGACCCCTGCTTGTCAGGTTGATGTGACTTTAACAAATTCAGTAAAGGAAGCCCTTTTGGGCCTCAGTTTATGGTTTTGTTAACCTTACATTTGAGAATGGATTTTTTTAATCACCTCTTGGAAGAAGTTGTGGGAATTGAAGGCTGTGAAGAAAAACTGTGGATACCCAAACATCACAGAATTGTATGATTGAACTGTGCTATAGAATTAATGCTAAAAGAAATTAATAATCCCAACTTTGTTTTCTATTAATCTTATTTCAATTATCAAAAATGCAACTGAAAACTCTTGGTTTAGCTTTTATTATTTGTTTGCACTCTTTAGTGTATTGGTTGATGCAGTTAGAAATTGTCACAGACAATCCCCACCAGTTAAAGCAGGGACTGTAATGTAAGTGCAAAACTAGCAATGTTGTGAGAATTTTTGCACCAAATCCTCCCTCCAGAGGGTAAAAATCAGCTGTCAGTGAAGCATGATGAGCAGGACTCAGCGAGCATCCTTTTGTGCAAGGATGGCTCCTGAACCAGTGCCTTTTGCAAACCATTGTTTTGATCATGGAAGAAGGGATTGGGAAGGGCAGTTGTGTGCACAGGAAACCTGACAACAGGTCCCTCTCTTCTTCTAAGCTAGAGAGGATCTCAGTGTTACCCTGCTTGCTGTTAGTCTGGTCCTGCAAAACACGTGATTCTTTGAGATGAGTGAGAGTCTTTAGCTCCTATTAGCCTTGTTGAACCTCATTGCTTAGCACTCAAGCAAGAGAATTCATTCAGCTCTGTTTTCTTCTTATGCAGTGAGTTTAAGGAGTTTCACTGAGCATTTTCTTTCTTGATTTGCACATACAACCGAAAGTGTTGCACTTGTTAGCATATCTGCTTTTAAAATGTGCACATTTTAAAGTAAGTTGGAATATGTTAGAAATACTCCTAAAAGAGAAACATTCACAGTCTTTTCACATAGGGTATAAGTATTCATTGTTATAATTCTGTATTTTAGAATAGGGGAAAACAAAGACACTGGGAGATCTTAGAATTTAAAAGAATATATTGAAAACAAAAAAAATCTATATAAGTGTGAAATATCTGAAGCCTGATTAGGAGTCAATTTGGGGAACACTGTATTTTTGCTTCAAACACAGAAAACCTGACAGATGGGGTCCATTTTCTGCAACATCCAACATTCTGCAATGTCCAACATTTACAGAAAACGGGCTGCTTTAGTGGTTTGATGTGCTTGCAGAACACTTCTTTCTTCTTTTTAATTTTTTTCTCCATTTCTCCACTCCCTTGTTCTCTTGCATGAAATGACATCCATGGCTAGTTTAGCAAGTTAAGATGTCAGTGTGGGTTTCCTTTACTACAAAGGAGAAATGCCACTGTTAGCAACTGATCTAACAAGAGGCACACTGGCTTGATAGCTGAAAGCTGTTCAAGATGTCCTTGGGCTTTTCTCTTTCTTCTTCAGCTCTTCAGAATAATCCTACCTTGTCTGGGGAAAGGCTTCTCTTCTTATCTTAACACCCTGATGTTCATTGCAAACAAATTGCTTTTCTCTTGGACAATTCAGTTTTTAAATATTCACAATACTGGATCTGAATATTAGTTCAACATTAGGTGAAACATTCTGCACTCTTCTTACACAGGCTTAAAATCAGCACTCTAGACAACATTTTAAAGGGTAAGATGCACTATCACTATAGTGAGATTTGGTCAGTCTGGGAATGCTTTCAATAAAGCTAATGAATTGACATGAATAATTTTGCAATTACTTGACCTGAGGGAAGAGAGTTCCCATCTTTAATTTCTCTAATTTTATTTTGAACGTAACAACTCACCCTGTGTATTCAGTTATGTGTTTAATTAATACAGAAATGATACATTATGTATATTTAAACAATTTGATATATTTGCATGAAACAAATATTTTGGTTGTTACAGAAATTTGTGGTGAATCATAATAAATTAAGATAAATGGTCCACTTTTTCTAAATCTGTACACACAGCTGACACAAATGGAAAATTCTGACTGAGTAGGAATTGCTGATGCCTCATTTCCAGGCATTTTAAACTTTGGTTTTCAAACAGCCAATAGCTGAAACACCTTATCTTAAAAATAATAGCTTTCCTAAGAATTTAATTAGGTCATCTACAGGAGTTATCTTTGGCACTCTGAAATTAGCTTTGTTGCAGACACTTGGGAGGACAATTAGGACCCATCCTATTAGCACTGAAGGTTAAAACTCCAGTACTGTCTTGTATCAGGACATAATCTTTCATGCTTCACAGCTTTAGTTCTCAGAATGAGTTGCACTGGAAACTGTAAGGGGGGAAGTGAAAAGGGCAAACCTGAAACAGATAAATAAATATCCAGTTTAAGGAAGAGCCCACAGACTTTTAATTAAATGAACCTAATAAATATGACTCAGAAGAAGAAACAAAGTTGGCAGGAATTTTTGATCTACAGCAAATTCTCTTAATCCAATTCTTAAAATTATGCTCAAAGAACAGGGTAATTATGTGATATTGAAGTGCATCCCTTTTTTTTTCTTTTTTTCTTCTTTTTTTCTTTTTTTTTTTTTTTTTGTGGAGGAATGTTAACTGTAAACTGCATTTAGAATTCATGTGCTAATCAGATATGTTTGCTCAGAACAAAATGGTTTCATTTTCAGTTTGGTTAGGAAATACCATGCTTTGACAGCTGTACTGATATTAAGCATAAAAGTCATGACAATGAGTTTGTGCTTACATGGTAACTATGGAAAAATATCTCATAATGCCTACTTTAAAATACACACTATATTAAGCAGTTGTTGAACACGGCCTCCTTCTAGATTTAACATAATCAATTATTCCTAAAGATATTTACTTCAGGAAAATAACTATTTTATGAAGCTGCATTTTTCTGTGATAAAAGGAAGAGGTATCTTGCTTGCTGGCTCTGCACAGCCTTTTCATAGCAAGCCTTCCCACGTGCATTGTGCAATAACAAGTGAAATGACCCTCCAGGGTCATGGGATAACACTCATGCTTTGCTGCCAGCTTTTATTTTTTTTTTCTTTTTTTTTAGTTGCACCTGCTGTGTGGTTCTCAATATAAATAGGGACTGCTTGCAGCAAATCACAGATGTTTTACACACTGGAAAAATGGGCAGGAAGTAATCACTATAGGAAAGGCAGACGGAGTGAGGGGGACAAAGGAGGAAAGAAAACCACCTTTGCTTTACATTTTCATGGCATTTTCTTTCTTAGCAATGATCAGGCACTTTGCTGCTGTTAGTTTTAACTAAAAAACTTGCTTAGCACATGCAAAATGACTTTGCAGTTATACTCTTTCTTCATGAATCTAGAGAATCAGTAATTGGAGATGTGGGAAGCAGGCAATGCTTGTTTGGCTTTCTTTTTAATCTATAAATAAATAAAATACACAATAATACAATGAAATTTGCTTATATTTCTATTTTTTTGGTGGTCCTTAAACCTTGTCTTCAAGTTTTATCTGATTTAATTATATATGTGTAGAATTTAAAAGCACAAGAGGCTGCAGAAATTTGTTTGAGAGACAACTAACAACCCTGTTGAGAAAGAGAAAATATTTTGTGAGATTCCTTTTCAGACACTTATGTTGCTTTTATTTTGTGTAAAACCTCTTCTCCCCAGTGTCTCCATGTTCTTCCATAAAAATGCAGTACATTTCACCTTTGGATATGGGATGGTACTGAATAACAGCTCCAAGACTAGAAGGAGAATGAAAGCTTGAATTTCAAAAAAAGAATTTAAAAAATTTTGGTATTTATGATGTACTGAAAACTCCAGTCACACGGATATATCTTCTGATTGTAGGACAGAACTTCCCATCAAATAGTTTTTCCATTGATCATAAGATCTTACCATTAACTTTGTTGAGGAATTTCAGACACTGACAACTGTGAATAGACAACCAAACACAACAGAAATAGCACCTAAAACCAGCTTTGTTTGTGGGTGGGTTTTGTTTGTTATGAGTGGCTGCTTATTTATTTGTTTGTAGGTTGGCTTTTTTACTTAGTATTCTAAACTTTGCCTTGTCTTTCAGAACTACTGAACCATAAATTCTCTGAGCCTTTGCAGAGGTCATGTCCTATATACGTGTGGATCCTGTGCCTTGGTTGAGCCATCAGGACACATTCCAAACAGAAGCATTGTCTCAGCCCTTTGTCAGGAGGCATCCCAGAAGGCTGTGACTGCAAGGCTGTGACTCTAACCACCTCACAGGAGTGACCTCATGGATGGGTCTGGAGGATCATTGCCTCTGGGATGACGGTTTCAGTAAGTTTTCACCAGGAATGTCTTGTGACAGCACAAATCGCTGTTTGCTTGGAAGCAGCTGAGGAACAAACACAAACTTCAGAATGTTTTAGGGATTTGGACATGTAATCAGGTTATCTCAGGGCTGGTAAAGAAAACATGCCAGAAGTACCTAATCTCAGGTTCCCAAAGACTAAAGATCTGGGAGATGGGTTTGCTTCAGTTTTTCCCCTACACTGTTTATCCTTTAGTATTTCGTTACTCTTGTCTGACTGTTCTATATTCCTGTGGCAAAGATTAAGAAAGTGTTTTGCCTTAAGAAGGCCCTGAGGCAATATATGCTTTTCTTTTCCTTTGTCATGTCAGACATCAAACTATAATGTGTCTGCTTGGCAGGCAGGACTGTTGCATCGTGCAAGGTAAGAGCATCATGGCAGGATAAAGTTAAACAATTTATGGCAAAAAAAGATATGGAAAAAAAACTGAAAAAGTATGGAAAAAGTTTACACTCTGTTTAACTTTCAGTGTGGTTTTGCACAGTTAGACATATTTGACCACTCATGCCAGAGGACTGTTCACCAGAAAATCTAATCTCTAACATGTTGCAGCTGTGTATAACGCTGTCTCTCTCAGATTTTTCTTAATCCAGATCAGATTATCTGCATTGCTGATTTCCTTCAAGGCAGAATTGGGAGGTGGGTACTTTGTACAGCAATAGATAACTATCTTCTGCAGGCTGATCTAATTGACTGGCTGGCTATAGGGCCTTCTGACAGCTGTGGTAAAATGAGTTTCTTTTCTCTGGAATGAGCAGTTTGAAAGGGTAAATCTGTGTAATGACCACTCAAGGGTCGTCTCTAATCTACCAGGTGAGATGTGGCCTCCCTTCTCCAGGGCCAGTTAACAATGGCCTTCCATCACACTGTTCATTAGGCCTTTCACCAGCAATGTATTTGTGCATGAACTATCTGTGGGCATAATTTGCTAAGAATGAAGATTACTACTAACCATGAAGCAAAAATAAATATCTCTGTGAAGCAAATCTCCACCGTCCTATTATAGAGTATATTTACCTTTCACACTCTCTGTTTTCTCCCTTCTCAGAATTCTCCCTGGTTTTCTTCAGCAAAATACAAATCAGATTTCATCAATTTTCCGAGAACTGAGTTAGTACACAGTTCTCTGTATTTGGAGAAAGTACTGAAAACACAAGGGCAAAATCAGAATGCACTTTGCTCCAAGTAGCTGAGATGATGGCATTGAAAAATTCTTCTGGGAAGGAGGTTTCAGGGAAAAAAATGAAAATGTGACATCTTCAGCCGCTTTCAATAGAGTACTCTCATAAAAGAAAATTACTGACTGTGCCTGTACAACTTGCTACATTTCCAAGAATACACACTCAAACCAGTTGAAAGCTCTTCTGTAAGGTTAAGGAGGCAGATGACTGTCTTCTTACCGACTTGCATAACTCTGGCATTTAACAACACATGTAATAATGAAATAAAACTTCTTCAGCCTCAACAGCATAACTGTCAATATTTACCCATTTGAACAGTCACACTGGTTTCAGGTAAATAAAGGAGAGGGAGTAATACCATTTTGAACTAAGAGTCCTGAAAGGAAGAGGCCTTAAATTTGTACAGCCTACTCTAAAGCCTTAGCTTCATACAGAGGATGCATGTCTTTGTCGTATCCTTTAAAACTGCTAATCTTGGGTAGGGATTGCAGATAAAATGTATATCAGAAATATTGTATTATGCCTTGTTCAAGATTGTAAATTTACTTATTTTAGTGTGGGAAAAGTATAGCCATGCTTTGATTAAAGCTACTACTTGTTAATCTTGCATTTCTGTGACATTTAATGTTGCATCTGCGGGGTTTTTTTCCTTCATACCCTTTCTGTGCACCTTTTTGTGTATGTGACTTGCCAATTTGTTTCCCAACATTACATAAGATTTTTAATAAAAGTAAGTAAAAGATTTTCATTCTTATCCATTTTAAGTCAGAATGAGCTGGGTTTTGTGTGCTAAGAAGTGACAAAGGGTGGTTTTGTCAGGCTGTGTCTGCACAACTGAAAGCAGGCAAAAAAAGAACTCTCTCCAAACCAACCAGACCTGAACTTGGTCCAGACTAGAAGCTGTGTAACCACATTAGCATGGCTCTGAGCCCAAGCTAATAAGCCCTACTAAGAGGCACTAAAGCAGTTACACAGTTTTTAGATCAGAGCTGGCTTGCCTCCAGCTGTCTTGGAGTGAAACCAGGATGATCTCAGGTTTGTCAGGAAAAGGCAGCATAGACAGAGTCTCAGGCCCCTGAAACAAGCAGGCTTAACCTGCTCTCTACACTTGGCTTGTAGCTTAAGGTAAGAAAGAAGTATGGAGCAGGCGTGTGTGAGAACAGTGTAGTTTAGGTAGGGATTTAGGGTAGGAAATAAAACACTGCTTGTACAGTTAATATTTACATAGTTACTACTCTTTCAACTTGTTCCATTAACAGATCAATTTGGCAGATGGTTTTTACATAACATTGAAGGAAGGGCGCAAAGGATATGCTCATAAGACTTAGGCAAAGTTAGAAAAAACCCATGTTTTTGGTCTTTGATTTTATTTTGTCATGTGTATAAAATACACATTTTTTTTTTATTTTTAGCTTGGTTCAAAGCCACTGTCCTTCATTGTCTCCCGTCACTTTTTCTGAATTTCAGAATTCATTCCCATATTAAATGCATCTACTTTTGAGACGAGATTTTGGGATGAGTTTCTGCTAGTTTCATAAAATAACTTTCTGTGAGCTTGCTTGCCTTTTTTGACTGTTTTTTTTTTTCTTCTATCTGGCAGAGAGACTCAATTTCTTGAGGCCTCATTCTCTTTTGACATTGTTGGTGTGGAGTGGTGGTAGAGACAGAGTCATCAGACCTAGAAAGCACTAAGTCTTGTGAGCATAATTACGAGTATTCCATCTCTAGACACCTGAATGAAGATGTAGTGTTATTCAGATGGCCACAGGACAGTTTTGGAAAGACTGGTCCTCTAGAAGGGTACCAGAAGAGCAAAGAACCAGGTTCCTGTGTTTGTCTGTCACCCAGTGTGACTTATAATATATTTTAATTTAAGTCCTATTTGGTCTTCTATAAAGCAAATTCTTTAATAACTTGTTCTTTACTTAAATCACATTAACAATATACCCCTAAAAGTATTCTCCTGAGTAGTTCCATTTTTAAAAAAAATGACAGTTTCTCTATAGAGAGGAAAGAGCATTTGAAATAATGTTGGGTATTTTGCCAAGTCTGTCAAAAGAGTAACACTTCCACTTTCTCAGCTCTGTCTCATTAAAATTGTATTCTAATTCTGTCTCAACTTGGTCTCTTTGCTTCATAAGTCATTGCCTGCTCATTACTTGTAGTGTGAGAGATGAAATTTATTCAAACCTGATAGCAGGGATAAAGAATTGAAAGGCAGGCAGCTGGGAGAAATGAAATTAGCTTATTCTAATGCTTTTTTGACAGGATTTTTTTTCATTGCCATGGGTTACTATAAGTGTCAGTTTGGATTTGTGGCACTGTCTTTGTTAGGTTTGTGGGGGATTTTTTAAAACAGTCTTAACTGCTAAACTATGCTTTCCTTTGTCACATCCATTGAAATAATGTTCTGTGTCTGTGTTGATAACATGGTCCAATATTACTTGCTACAGTAGTCTGTAATTGTTTTATCATTACAGTTGTCTAACAAAGATTAAATATTTGCAATTGTTTTATAGTGGATTCTTCAGCCCAGTATTTAGATAAATAGGATACAGTCAGAAAGGTCTAGAAAAATGATAGACAATGAAATATAGCTTACATGCAATTTAATGTGGAATACAGGGGGGAGCTGAGTTTTCTAACCCAAATAATTTTTTTCAAGCTTTGAATGTCAAAAGAATACACCTAGGAATTTCTAATTTTGAATATAGAAGAGTATTAGAGGCAAATTGACTTAAAGCACAGCACTTTTCCATTATAAGATTGAGTTGTTAAGAAATTATATGGTCTAATTACTGAACTTGATATTTTTGACTACTTGGATTATGAACAGATATTGTCATTAACTAGCTAATTAAATTGACTGCAATAACAAGCCATAATTTAGAAATATGTTCTAAATTAGTTTTTATATGGAAGCAAAGTCTTTGTTGATCTGTGCATGTGATTAATGTCAAGTGTCATGAATTAGCTCAGGGATCTCTGGTGCAGGAAGGGCACCATAAAGAGAAGTATCTGTGTATTTGACAGAAACAGATGCAGTCAGAGAGCGATTTATATTTGAATAAAAATTTGAATTAAAAAATGTTAATAAGCATGCATACATGTATTTTCTAGAAGCATGCAACATAATGACTCAGTACAGAGTGAATTATATTCTTCTGTTTAAGAGCAGAACATGATTTCAACTGCAATGCAACTGATTCTCTTACTCCAGAATCTTTGTGCTTACGTTATTTTAATATTCTGCTACTCAGAAGAAAAAAAAGCATAGGATTCTTAATGTTTGTATACTTATATACTATAAACATCTTTAAGAAGTTGGCTGTTAATATCTAAAATGGCCTGTTAATTCAGCATGGTATCTTAAAAGCTTTTAATAATATAAACATGGAATGCCCCACATATTCATTTGGATATGGATATATTTTGGCAGTTCTGTCTTTGCTGGGTTGCTTTATTGTTACTTTCAAATGCACATGAACTTAAATGTTAAAATGTACTTTCCTCTAGCACTTTATTTGGAGTAATGTTCAATATCTGTGTTCCAAACATGCAAAGGAGTACTCAAAATGTACTTCCAAGTGGAGCATCTTGATCTGGATGCTCTGCAGAAAATATATTCTACAGCACCTGCAACCTAGATCAGTAAGTGTGGGGGTCTTTATTCTTTATTCCTTTGTTTTCCTGTGCAATATTCATGGCATACTATTTCTGGAATCCTTATTTCCTGTTTAGAAGTAAGATTCTTTAGACAAAATGATTTACACAGGGAAGTAATTGTAAAAGCATAAAAGTTGCAGTCATAATAGAGGAAAAGAGAACTGCTATAGATCTTTGGGGGAAATACATTATAGATGTTCCCATATAATAAGTCACCTGAACTGATTTCTAAACAATATTTGACACCAATGAGATAACAGGAGATGAATCTCAGAGGATTGATGAACTCAGTCTGCAGCAGTCCAAGCATTACCATTCCAGTAATCTCAGCTAGGGATGGAAAAAAATGTCAGCTCAGATATCAGTACTCCTTTTAGTAATAAAATCCTATAGAGAGACAAGAGAATGTTAGAACTAGAATTTCTTTTTTAGTCACTTATCTTTGTAGAAATGGAGAGATCCTTGGCAGTTTAAGATTTCTAGAGTCAATTAAGGCAGGGATCGATAGGCAGCTGTAAGCTTTCTTTTTCAAAGATCACCTTAAAATATTTTAAACAGAAAAATTATAATTCTGAACATCATTTTATATTATGTAGCTGTGTATGCTCACAATCACGTACAATAGTTGGGCAGTGAATTATAAAGCTTATCTTACTTATCTTGCACTGATACATAAGAACCAGATTTTACATTTATGATTCAAATAAAAACTCATTGAATAATTGATTCTTCAATTTGATCATGAAAAAACAAAACACATATACCTAGTGTTAGCTAAAATGGAAGTAACTTTTTGTAAGAAACAATTTGCTGAAAAAATGCTTGAGTTGAAAAAAATGTTTCCGTGGCATGGAAGAAAATCTCACAGCTATCAGAGAAGACTACATATTGACCCTTGTCCTTCTTGATGAATAGACTAGATACTCTCCACCATGGTTCTTGTAGATTCCCACTAGGAAGCTGCAGCTCCATTACTAAGTGGGGTTTTTAAAACATATTAGTCAACTTGAGGGATGGTTGGGGCACAAAATGCAAATAAAAGACTTCTATTTAAGAAGGAGAACATTAGGGCAATAATTAATTTGAAGAATTTGCAAAGCTTTAGAACAAATTCTAGAGGAAAGAATAGATGGAGGGAGAAAAGTAAGAGAGAAGTAAATTCAGTTGGCATTTTTAAGCTACTTCCTGCTGTATTAACTGTCTCTGTTTAGAAAATTTTATGTATTACCAAAGGATGGATAATCTTACCTATCACAACTGTTAGTTTGCCAAGGTGATATAGTCATCCAATACAAATAATATGAGCAAGAGCTACAAACAGATTGATAAATTTGAAAGGAAGGAACCAAGAAAGAGGACATAGCACAATGATAGCTGGTTGGACTTAATGACTTAGGAGGAGATAACCTCCTATTCATGTGTTTCTCAGTAGAAGGATTTGAAAGAAATCCTAAAGAGGTCTTTAACAAACTTTTGGAGGGTTTCATGAGTATTCATGGACCCTGAATTTTTTAGAGTACTTATTCAGAGTAGTATTTGTGAACAGAGGAGAATAGCACAAGACAAGATCTTAAAGAAGCTATGGGGAGTTAAACAAGAGCAATACAAAGTACCAGTAAAATAGCTGGACAGTAGCCAGGGATTTCATGTCTGAATTGCTTTAGTATTACATGTATAGGTATCTGTTCTTCTGACAAACTAAGTCCAACTGCTTTATGAGCCTTGAGTACTATGTCATAGTACCATGCTCTAATTGAGAGGGAGGGGGATGACAATGGTTTATGATTGTGAACAACTGTATAAATTGCAGACAGAAATCAGTTGAGGTACAAATATACCAGAAGCTTCAGGCGGATGTATTACAGATTATTGTCAGAAAATTGGACAACTGTTTGCTAAAATAGTTAACAAAGAAACTATTCAACATGAAATTATATTTCAGTTTTAATGCAGAAGATAGAATTCTTGCATGGCTAGGAACCAGCAGCTTTTTGGTCACATTTTTAAAGCTACCTATCCGACTGAAGTGCCAAATGATTTTTTCTTTTTCCATGATCAAACCTGATCCAGGTTTTCAGAATTAAACAGAAAAACCCACGAGAATGGTTTATTTTGAGCAGGCCCGGATGGTACAAGTGAAGCATTTGAAAATAAACACTTCATAGAGAACAATGAGTATTTTAGACCATCCATAAATCAAGTTTAAGATATTTGAATTGAAGAGGAAAAGTGACTTCTTACCAATAGACTCCTTACAGACATTTTTATACAGTTCATTGAGTAGGCATGAAATAATATTTTCAATCACAATCAACTCCTCATGAAATACCAGGTGAATTGTTTAATGCAACATTAATAAATGCCTCCATTCTGCCATTATCTTTGCTGTTTCAGTTCAAATACACAACACCAAGGTTTTACTCAGTACAGAGACTATAAATTCAGGAAAGCAGCAGTAGGGTCAAATTCAAAGATCTCCTCCCATCATTACTTACTGTGACAATATTTTTCCTCAAATTCTTTGGTAGCATTACCCACCCATCTGATTCTGAGTAGAAAAGTCCACACATTGCTAGTGAAATGACCTTACTTGAAAGTTGCATTCGGCAGAGCAGTCAGGACTTAACTCAATATAAAAAGCTTCTTGAACATAAGCGGGTTTTTTTTAGAATTTGCTTCTAGTGAATTAAAACAGAAGAAATGCCATTAAAGACCTGCTGTTAAAAGCCAGACATTTGGTTCTATAGAAAGATAGTAGGGCATCTTCATGTTTTACACTAAACCAAAGGAGAGATGCATTGCTTACGGATCCTACCTGATCTTCTTGAAATTTATCTGGGGCCATTCCCAAGTTTTCTTCATCAGCTAGTAACAGGATTCTGCTAACAATTTGAGACTCATTATTGTCCAACCCATGGGCTCAGCAGTCAACACCTCACAAGGAATGTCTTCTAAGGACCTATTATACAATCTGACCATAGTCTAAATGCAAGTGCACTGACTCTACAGCCTTCTTGAGGACAGCTGGCTGATTTCTGCTTATGCCCACAATGTTGTGCATGTTTACCCTCTCACTGACCATGTACCATAGGAAGAGCAATGGAAACAGGTTTTGGGTGACTGAACAGCTGAGCAGCTGCACAGGTCACTGTGACAAAAGGTGGTCTAAAGCAAAGAAGTGCTTCTGCAATCAGAAGGGTGTTCTAAGCTACAAACAGTAATTATTGATAGGCCTGTGGGTGAAGGAAAATATCTATCATCTGTCAGGGGAGTGAGGTGTCACCACTGCCACCCTCCCCCATCTCACCTGTGTCTTTTAAATGGACTGCATAACTTTGTGATGATGTGTTGAGTCATATTTGGTTTCAGAAAAGGAAAGAAAAAGAACAAGGGTACAAGTTCTTACTTTACCATATAACATATAATCTTCAAGGTCCCTACCTTGTTCTGTGACTCAGAGAAGAGGACACCCTATGCTTCATGTCTGTGCCACAGGCAACACCTGTTTCTAGAAAGGTTTGATCTCTCAGTACTTTTTCCTGTTGCTTGAGGAAATGCTAGTCTCTTGCCTTTGCTGAACCATTTGCCTGTCAATCTTCTGGACATCTTGAGAAGGACAACTCGTCTCTCCTCTGAAGCAACGTGACTAATGTTTTCTTGGCTTTGCTGACCCCTTCTCAGTTCATCTTGACTAAATGGACTTATATAGTATTGGTTGCTTGCATATTTTCCAAAGGTTCTTGTAGGTGTAAATCTCGCCACAATGCCCCAGCCAAATATAATTCATCTGGAATGACAGCCACACGTTTGCTCTAGCTGTCATTCTGTCACTCGAGTCAGCAGCTGCTGTTGCACTTAAAGGCCACCAGCAGCAAGCTGCTGCTCCAGCTGCTGAGGAGGTAGCCAAGCCTCGCTCACTCTTCCCCCCTGTGTCCTTCTGCTAGCTCCTTTGCTCCTGTTTTGCATTTCAGTGTAGCAGCATAGCATGACATGTGGTGGAGCTGCCGTTGCCAGCCCCATGTTTTGTTCCTCGTTCTGTCTCTGACTTGGAACATGATCTCTGTGCCTCAGTTTTTACAGAGCATTTTACAACATCCTTTGAGATCTACAGATGCAACAGATTACGTGGATACAACCTAGAAATTCTATGTTTTCAATTAAGATATAAATGACAGACACGCATTCTAAAATTATTTCTGGAAACCCTTATAAAATATCTTTGGAATGCAATTTGTGACCCTGTGAAAACTGACACTTGGTTTTAAAAGCAGCTTTTGCTTTTGTCTCTTTAAGTGAAACCCTTTGTGTTGACGCACAGTTATTTAGGGAAGTAAATGCAACTTTGTACAAACTAAGCTAATGGAGCTTTAACATGAAGAGAAAGAATTATAACACGTTGGAAATTTTGATAGGAGCAGAGATACAAAGAAGTTGCCACATTTGCTTAAAGTGTGGTTATAAGCCTGGTTTGCGAAAATACAAAAGGGTAGAACTGGATGGTTACTTTATGAATGTGGATGTAACAGAGAGAGCTCATTGGTTTCGTAGGTCTGTGTTAGATTCCCACAGCCCTGAACAAACAGCTCTCAGCCTTATATTTTCTAAGCTTTTGTCTTCCCACTTTGGAATTCTGACTACGGGCACATTACCAAGCCAACTGGATTCACTACAAAGCTCCAGTGTAGCTCTTTTTATCACAAAGATCAAGACAACAATTGTGTGCCTACAAGAAAAGAACAACTAAAACCATCGAGCAAACATTAAAAGAACAATTCTAGAGATAGTTGCCTTTGAACTGCAATAATGGGCAACATTCAGTCCTGAGATTTGAATTCAGTTAAAGGAATTCATTACTAACTGCCTTTCCTTGTAATTATCCAAGCTGCTGGCACCATATATTTTCAGCAGCATTAATTTTGCGCAACGTAATATTTTGTAGTTGTGCTGAACCCCACACAAAGGCAGCATTGTAAATCTGCTTTATGGAGTTAGTGTTGTTTATTATAGAGTTCGTATACGAAAAAGGAAGAAATCTAAATTTTGTGTTGGCTTCTCCCCAAACCACAGAAAATGGAGTATTGTTTTACAAGAGCTTGTTCTGAAATATCACTTCCCAACTGTAGAAGAAGCATGGTGTATTTGCAGATGCATTCCACGAGCATGCTGAATATCCAGCTGCAAAAATATAGTAGGACCTGACCTTTTAATTTTTTTTTAGTTTCTAGAATAGGCATTCCGCACTTTTGGGAGAGTTGAGGAATGTAGGGAGACAACAACAATTTTAAAATAGATGCCTCATTTTGCAATGCCCCAAAAGTAACTTGAATTGAAATCTGCCAGACACCAGTAATTCAGAATAAACATTCTGCCTGAGGATCCTTGACCACTGTTATTTTAGTCCTGGTACCAAAAACCTAAACCATAGAAATAGTTTCAGTAAATCATTCTGCACTCGTTCATTATTCTTCCCCCACCTCTACCCTGCCTTTTTAGTAGATTAGCTTTGGAGTCACTCTTAATCAGATGCCTGAACCTTTATTTCTTTCTTTGAAAAGTGTTACATGATTTTAAAAGTTCTTCCCAGATATTTTAATCTTAATAGAAATATTACAGGGTATGAAGTGATTTGGAAACCCTGAACTTTAAATTGGTAATTTTGGCCATTGCAAGAATAGATGAAGTACGTAAGTGATACACAATTTAAGCAAATTGAATGTCATTTGTGACCCATAACCAATGGAGAGGACAAAAAAAATTCAGTTTTATCCATTGAAGTATGGACAGATTTACAGCCTCTCTTTAGCATCTTCACCTTCTCTGGTCTCAAGAGGGATGCAGAGATGCAATGGCAGCAACTTCTATGGTTCTGTGGAGAAACAATTAGCTGAGTGACCATTCCCACACTAAATATGTGTCAGATCACTTGGTTTCTCATTCTCAGAGGGTTTCAAGAATTCAGAATAGCTATACATTTAAAGAGCTTTCTTCACTGACTAACCTCAGGAAGTTGGTACTAACTCCATGAAAGTTCTATCTGATTAATCTAGGAAGCTAAGGGAGAAATCACTTCCCTTTGACCACTTTTAGCACTACAGAAATCTAATATAGGGGAGTCCTTTAAGAAATGGATAAAAGAAGCATTAGAGTTCAGGAAAGCTGAGGCACAGGAGGACAAATTTTATATTTCACAATAATGGGTGTCCTGGATTGTGTTGTTCACTGTGAATCAAGTGAAATTTGGGTTGCACTTTGCAGGTCACACTGCATTATATTACATTATACATTATATTATACTTCCTTCTTGGAAAGCATTTATCTTTTTTTTTAAATGTATTCTTTAATTGTTTTTACTTGTACATGTTTACGAAAAAGCAATGTATGTAGCATCTAGAAAATATGAACTACAAATAGATTGTTCATAATTTTCGAGTGGGAGGCTTGGGTGTGGATATCTTCATTTTCTCAGTTTTGCTCTGGCCAGGCCTTATAAATCACGCTACTGTGTTGAGGCACCAACAGAAAATAGACTTTCTTTTGATCTGATGTTGCAATTGGTCTAGCTTGGTGGTGCCCTCTCACATTGGTGCAGCCCACATTTAGCATTGCCAAAAGCCATAATACTTTGATAATTACCAGGGGAGGGTCTATCCTGGCACTGCAAAGGCTCTCTGGTATGCTCTTTTAGCAAGGACTGTTCTTCTTTACTTCTGCTAAACTGTTCTCTTTCATAATTGGGTTATTTACCAGTACAGTCCAAAAACTACTTTTCTTGGTGTTGCACACCACTGAGATCTGATTCATTAGATTCATTAGTGTTTATAAAGTTCTGAGAAAAGCTAAAATTGAAAAAAGGTTACTGAAAGAAACTGAATGTTTATTTTCAAGTCTGCTATTTTAAGTTCTATGAATCCCATCTATCAACAGACAATTGGGAAAAAACACAAAACCAATGTTTTTCAGGCAGTTGGCACACTGGCCACGAGGTCATACTTAGAATTCAGTTATAGCCTGTCTTATTTTTGCATTACCTGAAACGTCCACATCACAAGTTTGTGTTTTATTTCAATTTTTCTCTGAACGTAAGAGTTTCCTAAAAACTACACCACCTAAGAACTAAACTTTGGGATTCCCCTTTAGCTGGCAGTTGACTTCCACCCTGATATGTACCTCCCCATGACGATGGGGCATCTAGCTCCTTGGAAAACAGGCCTGAGAATATCCTCTGTTTTTAAAATCATTTTCATCATAAATAATTCTACCAACTTACCAATACCACAAGTCCAGCCACTTCAGCAAATATTTTGAGTATTTTTTGCAAGTAATACAAGTACACTAAATGTCCATCAAGTGCAATTCACTAAAGCCAAATAAAATTAAATAAAGTAAAATGAAAAGAAGAAAATCACTACTATTACATTTTTGGTAGCTATGCCATGTTTCTTTTTTAAATTATCTGGTGTTAATAGAAAGTTGCTAATTTTGGCATGCCTACAAAAACATCTTAGTAATAAGCTAGAAAGAAAATTAAATATTATTCATATATGTATGTGTGAGAGGAAAAAATCTACTGTCGCTTTAATATGCAGCTGTAAGAAGGGGAATTACCATCAGAAAATGATCATATAATCATGCATTATTTACATAGTTATAAGAGACACATTTGGTATCCTGAGGTCCACAGAATTATTGTATTATTTACCTTAAACTGCAAGTCTTCAGCTTATTAAACATAAAAGCTTGGACAGTCATTTTAAAAGAATATATATTCTTAGAATAGCTTTCAAAGTTTTAAAAACCCAGAGGGCAAATATAACTCCCTCAATGTTAATTGTTACTTTACTAAATGAACTGTTGTCATTGGTTTTGAAGCCTCCAATCAGAAATCTCATTACAATAGTACCCAGCCTCTATTTTAAAAGTGAGAAGAGGGTGCTTCTGGGAAAAAAAGGAAGAGTTGTCTATATTTTCCCATCTATTTTGGAGCTGTACTGTACTTAACTTATTAATGAAACTATGGCAGCTGAAATGTTACGTATTAGTTTAATTTCCTCTTCATTTTTACTTTGTGTTATCAAAGCGCTGCTTGTATTGGACATTATTAAATATGGGTTAAAGTTTAGATTTAGATATTTCTAATTGGACAGAATTTAAACCAGATTAGTCAAAGAGAAAAAATACCTGTATATCAATCTCTAAAGTTTTAGTTAGAAAGAAAAAAATAAAATAAGACTAAAATATGTAGAAAGTGTAAAACACATTCAGTTCATTGTTTTGTGCTTTTATGCCCTGAAAACATTTTATATCTATATACATGGCTGACCTGGAAACCTGAAACTTAATTACATCAGGCCTTCATTGGGATTTGCTCAACACGGTTTCTGACAAGTGATAATCAGTTTGAAATTGAGGTGCTAGAAGATATTTTTGCCAAATACGGGAAGAAATTAGAACTAACCCAACTGCCTGCCATTTAATTCATCCTTGTCTTTGGGTATTTTCTTAATAATATGTGTGAAATTTTTATTTAAAAGCTGATGTGGTAATGAGGGTATTTTTTTTTCCTTTTAGAGTGCAGGATAAGAGCCCTAAGAAGTCTCCATCTCAGTGCTAGAGGGGACTGAAGAGTCTGCACAGAGATGGATGAGAAGGAGATCTTCAATAACCTTTCCTTCATCACAGCCAAAGTCGCAGTAATAGAAGAAAAGAGACCTGCTGTGAAAACTTCTTTAGCTCCAAATGTGAGGTCCAGGTACCAGAAGTGGCAAAGTGTCCCCTCCATTTCCCTTTCCATCCTGGATGAGCTGCACTGCCTGTAGACAGGCTGGAAATGAGAGTCAGTCACTGTGAGATGCAAAGGCATCACCTGCCAAATAATGGGTGTGTGCTCACGTGAGATTGTTGAAGATTTTTTTCTACTTTCTATTAACAAAATGCCTTTCTGTTCATGAGTTTGTGCAAAATAAGGGGTTAGTGGATCACATTTCAGAGGTGACTACCAAAGATCACTATGGAACATTCAGTGCATGTGTGTACATCTCCTGTTTCTTGGAAATCTGCAGCACATGGTGCCTTCTGGGCTGCTGCAGGAAGAGCTGTCAGCAGGTCAGGGTAGGTGATCCTTCTCTCCTGCTCATTGTTACAGAGAAACACCTGAAGTTCTGCGTCCAGCCTGGGCTTCCCAGCACTAAACACATGGACAGACTGGAGTCAGTCCAGCAAAGGGTGGGTGGCACAAGGGCTCAGAGTACACAACATGTGAGGAGTGGCCAAGGCAGCTAGGACTGGTCAGCCTGCAAAAGAAAAGACTGGGGGGAATCTCATCCTTGTGAACAAACACTGGAGAGCAGGGAGAGCTCAGGAAGGTGGAGCAGTGGTGCCCAGTGACTGGACCAAAGGTATAGAGCACAAACAACTGAAAGTCAGAAAATTTCAATGAAGTTGTTTGTTTTGTTGTTTTCCTAATGTGGGAATGATCAGACAGTGCAACAAGTTGCCTGGAGTGGTTGCAAAGCCTCCATCTTTGGAGATATGCAAAGCCCTGAGCAACCTGATCTATCTGATCCTGGTTTGAGCAGATGGTTTCAACTGGGTGAGATCCAGAGGTCCCTTCCAAACTCAAACCTTCTGTAAATCTGTGACTTGCCAAGAATTATTACTGTGACATTACTGTGACACAATATGTTGGGTGATTTTTTTCTTTTTTTTTTTTTTTTTTAGTTTATATCTAATAATAATATAAAACGTACTTGTTTTGTCATTAAACTCAGAAGTATGCAAATCTTCATCTTGGCCCTTTTTTTGAGCAATATTCTCGCAAGACTTCATTTCTTCTACTTAATTTCAGGGGATTTTTGTTTTATTCCTGTATTTATTATAGGTGAAAGACTTGGTTCAAGCAGCTGACCTTTCTCCTTTCCAGGAGAGTGTCAGTCACAATTGAAAGCAAAATAAAGCAAACTTTTTCTTCCATTTTTTTTAATCCCTGTGTGGGTCTACCATTGTTAAGAAATAGCACGACATGGCTTTGAGGTATGAGATGCAAAGGAGAAATAGTAGACTGCCTGCACTACGTGAGCAAAATTGCCTGGCTAAGTGCAGACTAACCACAGGAGCAGGAGGTGGTACCTTGAGGAGAACAAAACTCTGCCTTGCTCCCCTCCCAGCTTGTAAACCAATGCATGGCAAAGGAACTCTGATATTCAAAGCCAATACTGATCATGATGGAATGCACCAATTTTACCTAAACCTCGTTGCATCACTCGGAGCTCAGCCTCCCTGCTCTGTGTGCTCAGTGCTAATTGCCAACATCTCCTTGTTAAAAACCAGTATCAGTGCTCAAAGACAGTTATTTCTGGAGTGCCAGTGTGTATGTACACTATGTGTATAAATTTATCAAAACTACATGTAGGGAAGTGACTCTGTTAATTAACATAATGTTTTGCTTTACTGTGTGGACCTAGATAAAGTATCTCATTAATGTTTTGGTTTTTTCCTTTGTTTTTTTCCTTTTTTTTTCCTTCAAAAATTATCACTCCCACAAATAATTAGCACCACTGAGGTGATCAGAGGGATGTGGTAGTTTACTGGCATTTCAAGCAGACTATCACTGAACTGGAACCCTGTGAAGAGCTTTTGGATGACCAGAGCAGGCAAAGGGGAAGCTCTAGGGATACCTCCAAAGCTCTCACCCTACCAATATTAGATTCTGATCTTGTGGTTTTAAAATCCTGAGGCTGATGAATAAGAAGCCTTTTTGAAGGTAGAAGGAAAAAATCAAACATTTGTTTAGCACTTTAAAAACATAAACTGTTTTTTTTCTACACTAATGATATCCCATAATAAAGCACATCAGATGGAAAAGGAGCAGAGTCATGATTTCAAGCAGAGCCATAAACACAGAAACGTTATAAATTCTTTTTTTAACTAACCATTTTTTCATTATTCTCTTTTTCAGAAGAGGTCTCCTGTTCACTTCAGGGAAAAAAGTTTACTTCAGTAATTCTCATGGCTACTGCCCAGCTCTTTGCTTTCAATTAACATTCCTGAAAATGAAACAAACAAAAAAAGTCACTTGTATAAATGTTTATGGAAAACAAATAAAACCATCTCTGAACACCATCAAAGTAGATACATTATTTTTATTCCAGCATATGTTTATGAATACTTTCTTGATGTATTCTGCCAGCTCTAACCTTGAATTTGGACTTTAAAAGGCATTTCCAACATTCCTTTCTGCTTCCCTCT
Source organism: Cossypha heuglini (assembly GCA_027576195.1). Taxonomy (NCBI): domain Eukaryota; kingdom Metazoa; phylum Chordata; class Aves; order Passeriformes; family Muscicapidae; genus Cossypha; species Cossypha heuglini. The sequence goes on from JAODKT010001744.1 coordinate 47,733,668, forward strand.
GAACCACCATGTTTATTCACTCACATTGGTTTGTGTTTTCCATATGTTATCTCTAAAAAACAGGATTCCACAAAACCATGAACGCAGTAAATCTTGAGGCAAAGAAGTATTTGACATGTTTTCCTTATTAAATTCCTGTGATATTCTTCAGATATATAAAACCTAAACCCAAAAAGCACTGACCAAAACTGTGCAATTACTGGATTGCCAGTTACATAAAACAGTCTGCCACCATTTTAATGGTTACCAAGATGCTTGCTGAGTACAGAGTCTTAATGTTAACACTAATCTGCCTGGGATTCATGCTGGCTTTGAAAGCCAGATCCTGGCTCCTGACCACATTAGTGCAGTGTGGTATCTTTTCCTTTTCACAAGAAAAACTAACTATGTACAACATTAATAATTTATACTCAGGAAGTAGCAAGGGTGATAAAGCTCTGACTGTCAGGCTTCCACAACTGCACAAGTGTCTTTGCATGTGCCTTGCTTCTGAAAGGAAACCCTTGGCAGGGACATAGAGACTGGGTGTTAGTACACAAGCACAGGCAGTGAGCCACCTATGGAGATATTTACATTACAAATCCTGCTTTACATGTGCTGGAAAGATGACTGTTTCTCCAAATTGTGTTCATATACTCATGTTTACACCATCCTATAAGGCCAGATTTGAGCATTTTTCTGAATTGTGAAGGTTCTTTTAGTTGTGCTGATACTTGGCTTGTTTGCTTCAAGAATGTAAAAAAAAGAAAAGCATTTGATTAACAGCTACATTGTTCTTATTAATCTCATATCTGCTAAACACTTTTGTTGTGTTCAAATATATGCTTAAATTACGCTGCTGTAGTTACAGCTACTGCTGTGGTTGGTAACACTACCACTCCAAGCAAAGTGGAGACCATTTTTACTATCATATGGTGTATACACCAGTGTCATTATCAGAATAAGGTTATCTGTAAAAAGGAGACACAAAGAACAAAAAAAAATTACCTTAGCCTCGTACATTACTGTATTTAGGCAGACCCACTAAGTATCTGTACAAAATTGTCATATTCTGTTTGTATTACTATAATATCTCAAAAAACACACTTCTCTATGTTTTTTTTAAGCAATACTGTAGATAACAATACAACGTTGGTGGTCTCTATTGTGTTTTGGGGGCGGGGTAGGCTATTTGCTTGAAAGCTGTTCCAAAAAAAAATAATAGGATTATTCTCATCTTTCATTTAGTTTAATAATACACTACATACATTTGTCAATCAAATTAGAATTACTGTCAGACCATAATAATGCATTTTAGTTTAGCCAATATCAGTCAGACCTGATTTATTTGCTTAATACAAATCTAATTGACTTTCAGGCTGCTCTTCTCTTTTCAGCTGTTAACCGACCAAGTACATCTTTAATTTCCAAGACCGATGGTTTGGTAGCAGTTGAGAGGAAGAATGATTTGCATAAGGCCCCAGAAGGGTGCCAAAACTCTTCACGCTTTAAACAACAGCCTTTATTATTCTGTAAGTGGATGTGTTGAATTTTCATGCTTTTGTTTCCAGTTCAGCCCTGACAGAAAGAATAAAGTAGATTTTGCCAGCACCCCTGCTGTGCCCTGAGGGAGAAATTCAATGTGCCTCATTTGTCTTAATTGGAGAACCGCCCTTAGCACCAGCTTTTTCTATGAATATATTAGCATAACAGACAGAAAAATCTAAGACCACCTTTATTTTTTTTTTGGAGGGGGGTGAGAGTATTTTTTTATTTCCATGAAAAATTAAAGCTGAAAGAAGAAAAATGTATGCATCATCTTCCAGTTCTCTTACTATTATTTTTGTTGTAAAACACACTATACAGGAAAAATGCATCCAGCCTACTTTATCTCCTTAGTGTTTTTAGGAGCTGGGTAGAGAGAAATGTGATAAATATCATCCATGAGAGAGAGCTGAAAGCTGCTCTTTATTCTTCATAATGTACTAATCCTATATATTTGTTCTTTGGCTGCTTATATTGCTGTTTTTTCTGATGGAGGAGATAGTTTTACACAGAGACAGATGGGCAGCAACTAGGAATAGATCTAAGAAAAAAACCCCACAATCTTACAAAAGTGAATTTATTAACACGGAAACAAAATGCAGTTACCTCTGTCAAAGGAAAATTTCAAGCCCCATGCCTATTCATTTGAGAAATATTAAATTCATATTCACGTTTTTCATTTCATAAAAGAACTCGAAGTCTGGACAAACAATCTGTGCAGTGTAAATCATTTTTAAATCAGGTCTCTTTCAGTGTCAGATTGAACTAATGAGATTTAAAGGGCAGATTTTAAAGAAGAGGTATTTAGTTTACATGTTTTTATGACTAATATTAATCCTTATATCTGTTAAATCAACCACCTATTGCTTGTATATGAAAAATATGAGGAAAAGGTAATTTTTGCTAAAGAGTAATATATACATTTTCTTGGAAATGTGGCTGCTTTTTAGAAACTGATGGATCCATATTTAGTCTTGATATTTTTCCCTTGAAGCTCCAGTACACTGCATTCGTCACAAAGCCACTTGAATAAAAGCTTTCCATGTGTGTTAGAATAAAGGTTTGGCTGTTTGTGGGGACCTTTTAGGCATCTCGTAGACATTATGAAAAATTAAAGCATTCTTTGGGGCAGGATTTTTTTCAGTCAATCAACCAGACAAGTTAATGGCTTAGAGGTTTGATTCCAGCAAGAGCTGGGGTGGGGTTGTTAGCACAGCCCCTGGAGAAACAGGAGACTCAATTCTGGTACTTACTCTTGCCGGTTCTACGCGGCAATTTATCAAAGCCAGCCACCACTGTAGCATTAGAAGTCCTTCACACATCTTCCTTCTCCTATTAGTCATTACTGAACCATTTTTCTCCTACATGCATACCCTCCCTAAAACATGCTCAGTGACTGTTGGCTCGAATTTTCTTATGCCTTTAAGAGTGATAATAAAAATGCTTTTTCCATGCTTGTGCAAATGGGTATGAAGAATAATGATTTAGCATGATGCATTTCTGAAAGTATGTAAGTGTCTTGTTTTGATTGGAATGAGAGTTTGTTTGGAAGAACATGGTAGTCAGACCAATGACAGTAAGCATCCCTTTCTGAGTGGTTTGTGTTAGAAAAATGGCAATGATTTATAGTAGTTCACCTGATAATTCAAACTGTTCCACTGAGCAACCAACCCAGCAAATCAGAAAGACAACCTTGTAGTCATCATGTCTCTTTGCTTGTCCCCTCTCTATCTCCAGTGTTCCTTGTTTTGGTTTCCAGCTGGAGGCTTTTCAGACCTGCCTAGGTTAGAAGGGAGAACTTTCTAGGTTATTCCTCAGAATAACTGAAAGGAGTATCCTCTTTGTCTATGCATTTCCAGGAAACTTCCTGGGGTATTTTTTTTCTAATATGGTTTGTTTCAGAGGAGAGAATTTAAAATCTCTCAATGCAACACAAACAATAATACATGTCACTTCTAAGTAATGAGATGGTAAAGGAAAAATCTCCACACTGTGATCTATATATTTCCTAGTTTAAGAAAATTGCAACAGAAAATTTGCAAGGAAAAAATTCTAATATAGGTAGAAGAACACGTTGCAGGGTTATATCATTGTTATTTGTTATGGAAGCTTCTATGAATAGCACCCTTTTGATGGATCAAAGAATCTTCTCACTTTTCACAGCACTAAACTCCCCTCCAGTGCTGAACAAACAGATGGTCACAAACCAAGGAATGTACACTTTAAATAACTCTCCACTGATTATTTGCATGTGTACCACACTGCACATTCACAACAAACCCTTGCTCTGTCATGTAAGTCTGTGATTTGAAAAGTGTATGATTTCTAGAGTTTTGTAGGGTTATGTGGTCCCCAGTGAATCAGATTTATTGTCAGGCAGGTTGTGGAGAGAGTAGTGGGTCCTTCACAACTAATTTTTTTCAAGCCCCTCAGTGACTGATTCTTAACCTAAGGACTCTGCTGTCATATTTACCCATACTGTCTCTGTAGATGGGTGCACTTTCCATCCTTCTTGAACAAAACAGTGTGGAATAGCAACTGCCTCCTCTAAGAGTCCTTGGGATGAAGTCCATACGTGACAGTATTTGAAAAGCTTTCCAGGGAAGAATAGTCACTGGGTTCCATACAAAGTGAGAGTTAACTGCTTTCCACAGATGGCAAATATATGATGAAGGACTATGTGGATTTATGTGGAAAAAGTAAGTGGTGCTTGATGGAGACAAGAAAATATCCACAGCTGGCTGATAAGAGGGAGCATATACAGAGTTAAAAAATATCTCCTCTTATGAGTAATCCTTTGCTTCGGAACCATAAGCTCAGCTCAGTATTAACGGGTAGGTTCTGCACATGTTTATTCACACAACCACCCAGGTGGGTGAACAACTGTAAAAAGGAACATGTATTCAGCTCAGATATTTCTTCTCCTAATTCAAAAGGTACCCACTTAAAAAAAATACTTCTCTGCTAAATTTTAGTGTGCACAAGCACCTAATCATCTGTTTCCAGTTATACCACTCCATTTATGGACTTTTGTGGATTCATGAGGCATGTGCAGTGGCTTTAAACATTCTCTATTCATTATGGAAATGAATAAAAGTCCCGTTTGTGATGTTCACAAGGCTGTCCCACATTGGTAGCCGTTAAATTCAATATTACCCTTGCAGAGTACTGAAGGAGGTAAGGATATATTATGTGTTCCAGTGGGTGCACAACCAAAAAGAGGCATTCACATCTTAAACACACAAACTGTAGCTATTCATATGTAACATAAATAATGTCCTTTTCCAGAAGTATGGTTTTCAAGACATACCTGACTGAGGGTAAGATGGTGTCATTTTCACTGTTTATGAATAGGGCAGTGTGTAAATCCACAAGCCACATACCTTATGTGTAACATCTGTGTCCTAAGAAAAGTTCTCTCATGTCACACAGGGTTTGCCATCATAAGTACTTATTCCTGTGCAAACTGTTGAATAAATAGGCAAATAAAATACATGCTGTGTTTTGCCATATTCTGAGCTGTTTATTCCACAGTTCTGTAGTTAATAGAACATGAGATTTTACCAAAATGTCTGAAATATTTGCAAACTCCTGTTTTAGTCCCATTTTATATCTCTTTTTTCACCAATGCATCTTGGTAGTTTTGTTGGGTTTTTTGTTTGTTTTGTGTTTGTTTTTTTCTTAAAGAAGTAAATGTTTCAACAGGACCAAACAAAGAGTTTTAATGTGTGTTCGTGCTGGGCCTGTGGCAATGAATTACGTAAATAAACTCTACATAGAGAGATAAAAGCCCTTCCTAAATATTTTTGAAAGATTAAAGACTAGAACATTTGCATTGGCACATGCATAACATAATTAACTCCTGTGAACATATTCCTAATGTTCAAAGGATGATTTAGTGGAGAAAAGGTTATGCTTTCTTTCATACTGTTTTTATTATTCAGGAGCTGAAGAGATATCAGTGCCCACCTGATGTCTGTTTCTCAATGGTACACAAATAGACCATTGAATTGAAAACTTAGTGTAAGATTAATTTTTAAACATTGACTGAATTACATGGAATAAACTATGGTGATGGCATAGTCTTCATTTATTAACAGAGTTACAGGAGTATGTGTAAATGTTGGTGCTACACAGTAGGCTGCAAAGACAGTTCTCTGCAGATGTGCCTTGTGACAAAATTACTGCTCTTGTCAAAAAGGATCTGGAACTCAGATCCCTCTGCAGTGACTCATCTTCAGCTTCCTCACAGATACTTAATCCAGCATGTTACTGGCCTGCCAGAAAGCCATCAAAAGACATTTGTCACTGGATCAAAATCAAATATGTATCCTGGCTGTTAAGAAGGGCTTTGTTGGACTAAATGACTGTACCGTTTTAGACAGTGCTGCAAGATTAATGATGACACTGGCTGTCCAATTTTCACCCTTGAGGCAGTATTACAGAGATGTGCCCTTTCTGTGCACCTGATGTTACGCATATCAAATGCATCGTTCCTTCTGCTGTGACTCTTAGGAATGGTCCATGTTTCCTGCTCCCCCTCCACAGAGGAACATTTACACAAAATGGGTGTAATTTATCTTGGGGAGGGGGTTGCTGCATAGAGAAGTGTACTTGCTGGAGGTATATTATAAGGGTTAATCACCTAATCACAGGGAACACTTAACAAGTGCATGTCCCTGACAGAATGAGGCCTCTGGCATATACTTTTGAGCCAATGCAAATGAATTGTTCCTCTCCATCATCATTCTTCAGTTGTAAAAGGTATTAGTGAGCAGTTTGTCTTAAATAAACCTTATATTCTTTGATTTAATCCAAAGCCCTTGCCTCCTGTCTTTATTTTGCTGGGCCCTAATTGTAACTGTAAGCATAATTTCACAGAAGAATTCAGAAAATAATATGCTTCATGAGGGCATTTTGCCCCATCCATACATTAGAAGATCTGTGAATAAGCAGCACAGCTGGCACCACTCAGTATCCGTGCAGTGTCTTTCTCCCAGGCTGCACGCTGAGCCACTCTCCAATGTTTCCATTTGCCCTGATAATGACTTTACATGCAACTTCCAGCTTCACGATGTTCTTTTCACACGGTACTGAGCTGCTTGTTCTCTCCTGCTGCTCGTGTCAGAGGCAGATGAACTTGGAGGTCAGCATGGAGAGAAAAGAGCAGTATAATTGCATACCACAGAGGCCAGATGTTTAGTAAAATCATGGGGAATCTTGCAGGAAGCGCCATTGAAGTTCCTGGGAGATTCACCACTTTCCCAAAGGAAACTGGAAAATAGTATTCCAAAAGACAGTAGTTTCTTAACAATAAAATGCCAAGGGAAAGAACATGTTCCTGTTTTTCCTGTCTATTCTATTACACACCTTCTCTCTCCTTTCTCCTTCTTAATTTCTTTCTATTTCTTTGTGACCCATCTAAAGTACAAATTATACCTGACAAGTCAGAAAGTACTCTTAATTGTAGAATGGCCTTGTTTCTCTTTGCTGTTATGACACATTATGAAAATATCACAAAACTCTTAGACATTTATTACACAAATGCACAGAAAGCCTCTCTTTTAGGCATGGTCCTCCAATAGTTTAACTCAACCAGTCAGAAAGTTTCTGATGTTTTCTACAATATTTTGCTGTTTTGTGCACAGTAGCTAGCAGAAGTTATGAGTTCTGAGTTTGAAAAACCTGTATTAAATATAAAACTAATATATCTAAACATCAGCTTCTTGAATATCTGGACTTAACATTCACTTTTTATCATGTCAAAATAAGCATTAATACTAAGAATGAAAATGTGTTTGAATAAATCCAAGTTAACAACAGATGAGCAATGGCCAAAATTATGACATTACAGAAAAGGATTCCTATTAAATGTAATTTGATAAAAATTGTAATTTTCAATCAGAAATACAAAAATATATGTATGGATATGCATACATATAATCCCAATACTTTGCCATCAAAGTACATATGAAAGAAGGTACTCACACTCATAATTTTACAGACTCAGATTTAAAACAGCTGCTGAAGCAGAAAGCCTGAGGTCAACACACACATTTGGTACTTCATTAGTGAACTGGCCAAGTTCAACTTGTGAGATGGGAATTACAGTCTAGTAAGCACCAGCTGTCATCTTCATTGTTACAAAGGTACAAATTAGTGCACAGGAGGAACAGATTTTTGGTGCTGACCAGCTAACTTTCTGTGATAGACACTGAGAGCACTTAAATGAAGCTAGGCTGGATGAAAGCTGGTATTTTTCCTGCCTTTCCCACCTTGGTATAATTTCTTACTTTCCTTTCCCTGCTTTCTATTAACATTATTACTATAACAGTGGTAGTCTGATGGGGAATTGACTTTTTCAAATAACTTTAGAGTCTTATTTTCTTCCATTTTTATCGTGGTGAAAACTTCCAGTGGGAGAAACTTGGAGGACAAGCTTGCATGAACACCTTCTTCTAATTCCAGCAGTGTTTAATTACTACTGGATGAAACTCACTTAAGTAGACAGATGTGATAAAACCTGTGCCTGCAAAATTCTTTTTTTTTTTTTTCACTGTAATCTACAGACCCAGACATGCTTTTAAAGGCTTCTCTTCTGAAATAATGCTAAAGCTGTTATTCTTTGGGAGTCATCAATCAGGTTTCTGCTCCTATTTTTATAAATTAATTAAAACCCATTTTTTTTTGGTCTGACCAGTCTTTAGTATAACATCTGAATAGTTCATTGTATGAAAGCAAAATAATAACACACAAAACTTGGAGTTTCTTTGTCTTGAAATAACATCAGTGGAAGTGTTGACTTTCCTAAAAATATGTGCCAGAAATTTCTTGTGTGGAATGAAAGCCATTTAGAAGAAAAAAATGCTGCAAAGTGGCATCTATGAGAACTCAGATATCTTTCTTGACACTATTGCATATGAAACTACTTTATCATCCTGACCCCAACACTCAGATCAAGTAAATTCAGCTTTGTGTTGTTGATTCCAGTATCAAATTAATCAATGGCAATCTCATCTCTATAACAGCTTATTTTGTCAAGCTCAAATTTCAGTCATTTTGCTGACAGGACAAAGTTGTTTTGCTCTCCCCTGTTTCAAGGCGAGACAGAACTGGACTGTATTATTCACCTAAGAAGCCATTCCTCAGCAAAGTCTGGATGTGTCATATATACTACCAGCACAACAGTGTCTACTGCATCTGTTTGAATAGCTCACTGCACCAAAATGCCCTTGTAATAGCCTTTGTCAGTGATGTTCAGTTACCACAAAAAGCTGCTGGCAATATTATGTTCTTCCTCAGTTGTCAGCTGCTGATAAGTTGGGCAGTTTCTGTCTTCACTGATTCTGGATATGAGAGAGTGTATCATTAGATTTTCTACATACTGTAGATATTACAAGACTTTTCAAATCATTTTAGCCTACCCATAATTTAATATAATTTAAGTCTCTCATTTCCCACCTTGTAATTAGAATATATTAAACTGTTTCAGTGATCTTGAATATGAAAATGCACAGGCACTAAAGTATTTCTCACCCTAATGTTATCAAGTCTAATATTTTAACAGGGGGAAAAAAACCCAACTAAATGTAAATTCCCATTCTCTTTGTATAACATTTATGCAGTAAAGAATGAGTTGAGTATACAATTTTTCATTTCTAGATGGCTAGGAATAATAATGCATGAGCTGCAGAAGAGAACATTAATCTCTCAAGATGCTAAGAAATGAAATGTCATATAGAGTGACTTGTTCTTCACTGGTGATTTCTCAGCATTGAGATTTTTGGGTTTTTTCCTTTATAACATTCTTCATCAAAAGAAAAAAAAAATCACACTTCTGATTATATTAGATTAGAGAAAAATCATAATGTCTCATAAATTGATTCAGATAATGCTCATGTATCATTCCTTTCTTCTCATGGGTGAGTAATTTAAATCTTTAGTTCCCAAAGGCAAGTGTTGGACAAGTGGAAGAGGAAGATCTGGCAGTTTTTTACATTTATTTTATTATGTCACAACAGCACTAAATTCTAAATAGGGCAATTTTTTTTCTATGTTTCTATGCTTCTGTTTTTAATTCAAACTAGCAGCAATAGTTATCTGATGTTTTGGTTTATATGCAGGCATGAGTACACACAGATGCATGCCCTTGTAAGTTCATTGGAGTGAGCCTGAGGATACAAATTTTTGTGAGAAAAATGTTTGGTTAGATTCCCTTCCTCACTCTCCGGGCCTAATGCTCCCAGGGGACCAAATCCTCCTCTATTTAGTGATTCTCTGCCACTTTTTTGACACTGCTTAGCACTGCTTTTGCCTTTCTCAGAGGGTCTAATTGGAACTTGAGAGATGTGAAGACCTTGAGTGAGTTTCTTGCATGGAAGGTATGAGAGAATAATTTGTATCCTTTAAAATGGGGGCTTTTTTTACCAGGAGTCGTGAATTTGATGTGGTTTTATGAGCTGCCTGCAATGACAACATCCTCAGAGATGTAATCCTGTCAAGTATTGACACAAAGCTTCAAATGAATTGTGGAATCAGTTTTGGATCGCATTATATTATTATTATATAGTAGTATTATATACTGCTCTGACACCACATATATATAATGATGATGAATTAAGAAGCCTGTCATATGGTGATGTGTCATATTTTGTCTAATGAAGCACTTTTGTTAAACTGCAGAAATTTAAGATACCACAGGTGCCATTTAAACTGAACTTCATTTATTTCTGCACATCTTCTCTACCCCTTGCATAGTTCAATTGTAAAAACTCAGGTTGGCCTCTTCTGTTTAATTTTCTGCTCTGTTACTCAGAGACAACTCCAGAAATCTCTGTGAGGTTTAGAACATTCAATAACAGTTTTGGAAATCTTGCTAGTCAGGATGTCTCAAATGTCATGGCAACGCAGAAACTGACCTGATTTTACAGAAGGAACTGTACAAGTGTTCGTGTGCACATTAACTGCTCATGTGTGGCTCAGTGATCCCCAGCAGAAAAACCAAGACCTTAGAGAAACTGGGCCTTCTATCACATAGTTCTGCCTTTAAAATAGAATTAGCTCTTGCAGAAGTTCACTATGAAAAGGCAGAATATTGACAAGTATTGCAGTACATCGTGAAAAGAGTGAAGGGCAAAATAATGTGTGTAAAGGAGAGCAATCCCTTAAAGCAAAAACGTCTGAGATTTTTTATGTGAAAAAGGAAAACCAGCAGATTTATCAAGCTGCTAAAACTTCTTCATATACACAGTGCTATTGCCTTATGCTTGCTTTTTTTGTCTCTTATTTTCTTAAGCTCCTTAAGCTTTTCTTAAGTGTTTACACTATATTACTAAGACACTGTGGGTGTCTTCTTTAACACCCACAATGGTGTCATGAGCTGTAAGATAGATGACAATTTAAGGATGTGTCAGAGAAGAGCAAGATCCTGAGCAGGATACCAGACTTCATCTTGGAAAGTCGTATCTACCACTACTAAAATAGATGGAATTTCAATTATATGCTTGTCAATGTGACTGTTATGCTTTTTTTGTAATCTATTCTACCTCTGAATTTTAAAAATTGACCATTAGAGTTAGGTGAAGAAATATTCCTCTACAATAAGTTGCTCTTGCTTGTTCCTACAGTAGTCAGCTTGATGCCACATCACCTCCCTTCATACCGATAAATGCCATATCTCAGATTTGCTTTGTTTCTTTAGCTAGTGACAAACAATGGGGAAATTTATAGTGCAGTGCTGACTTTTCAGGTGTTGCTTTAACTGTTGCTTCTTCCAACACATTGTAAAGAACTGCAAGTGATAAAGTGAATTTCAGCATTACATTATCTTTGTGGGTGATCATAGCAACATAATATCATATCTATTCATAGAATTTCACATAGCACTCATCCTGCTCTCCCTTTTGATTTGGATGAAAATATCTTAGCCACGCTACAAAACTTTCTTCAGGATGTGCTCTAAACCTCTGAAATTTAGAGTCTTTCCATTGATTGCTCTGGATTCGATGTTGTTTTCAAAGCCCAAAGAACAGAGTATTACTGAAGAAGAGAGGCAGGTGTAAATTAGCAAATTCTTTTCTAATGCCTTTCAAGAAATTTCTCCACATGTTTGTCAGTGGATGAAAACACCCATAGAGATCATTATACACCTATGAATTGCTTTATGTTTTGTAAGAAATTATCCTAGATGATCAACAAAAGGAAATTCACTTATCATCTGCATGATGCTGGAGATTTCCTGTAGAGTTAGACAATCCATTGCTTTTATGGATGCTGTTTTATGTCTTGTCATTTGTCTTTGAACAGCAACTCATTCTGTGGGAGACAAATTTGTATGTTCCTCTTTTATGTTTCTTAATGCTTTCACCTTCTGGAAAACCAGTAAGTATGTGGGGGTGGTATCACTCATCTGTTTGCATCTTCTTTCCATTACTGGTTGTTTGCTGGATGGTATAAAATGTAACACATACTTGGGAATTTCTTTATACTTTATGACTTTCATGTGACTGTATTGTCATAATGAATCAAATTAGTAGAAAGACTCATGCTTTTCTATGTGGTGTGAGTGGAGATTTTGAAGGAAATTAAATCAGTTTTATAAGAGAAAATACTTAATTCTGAAATTATTTTCACAGTATCTAAAAGCTGTTCACTACATCAGTTGACCATGACATGCTGTTTTACCCTCCCTTTCTTGTAGTACTTGTGGCTCCCACCTTGGTATTCTGGAATTACTGTTCTGTATTCTTTCCCAAACTGAATTCTGTTCACATGTTTGTCAAAAGGATAAGGATCTTGTACGCCCTTTTGTGTTACTACCAGGTGTTAAAAATACGTAAATTCCTCTAGAAGAGGGACCTCTCCTTGTCATTGCCAGCTCATTTTTCTACTCTGCTAACTTCTGTGCCAAAAATATTTACTGGCAACAGCTAGCCATGTCTATGTCCATGAGTAGTTGGAACATCAAAATTTAATTTTTTTTAAACTATTTTATTTTGTGTTCCCAGTGCATTTTTTTTTTTTTTAAGAAATTGTGAGTTAAAATTTTGCTGAGGTGCTGCAGTGTTAAGAGCACCTTGTGAAAGACAGAGGGCTGTGTCACGTGGAGAATTTCAAAGGCTGTAAAACTGTTGTACTTCTGGTTCAAAAAGGCCATCTTAACAAGGCCAAGTAGGCAAAACACAGCTTCAACAAGCTCTGGAACAGAGTACCTTGGGAGAGCAGAGGGAATTTATCTCCTCATTCATAAGCTAAAACACATGACAAAGCAAAACATTCTACGGTAGTTCCTGAGGGTATACAGGGGTTGAAGAAAGATGAAAAGGAATTAAGGGTGATTTTCAGAGAGGAAAAATGTTTATTCACACTATGCAAGGAAAATACATTGCAAACAGCTTTTGAGACAATGGAAAGTGTCATCAATTAAATGGCAATTTCACTGTGAGGTTTATGCACATGTATGAATATCCATGAATTTATACATAATATAGATGCACATAAACATACACACACACATATACACCAATGTATGTATATCATATATGCATTAAGACATATCCATAGTTTGACCATCCAGAAATCTCAAAGTATCATGCAGATGTTAACAACTATGCTCTCATAGCAATCCCATAAAATCATTTTACTAAGGAAATTAAGCTACAAAGAGTTTAACAATCTTCCCCAGGTCAATACAAATCAAGTGTGCTTATTCCCTGTTATTACTAAACATAAAAACGCTACCGTCCTCTATTGCTGGTGAAGAATTGTGCTGTAGGAATGAAAGGAAAGGGAAGCTACTTCTGGATGGGAATGCCTGCAGAACAAAAGCCTTATTCTAAAATAGTTTTAGGAATTGAAAATAAAGTGAGCAGAGATGTGTGGAGCAGAAATTACTTAGCGCCAAAAGAGAGAAAAAAATAAGAAGAGCGGAAAAAAAGGAAAATTAAAAAAACGCGGTGAAAAAAATTCTTTTCATTCAGCAGGGTCACTGCACCTGTACTTTCTTTTGACCTAGTCACAGTTTTATAGTGTCATAGTGAGCTAACTTTTTAACATATGCATCCAAAGTGATCAGGGCAAACAATATGCCAGCAAATGATGTAACTAGAATTTTCTATTCACCTGCTTTTCTGCATCAACTCTTGGTACAAAAGTGAGGCATCTGTCATGTGAAAGATGAGCTGGATCCAAGGCTGGGAATTATTTGGCCTTGAAATATTAATTGCAATCATAAGAGAACATCATAGCCTTTTATTTTCTAAAGCTGTGTTTGCATAAGGGCTCTAAACCATAATTTTCATGCACAGTGACATATATTTGTGTTTAAGGCAGATACTTCTCTGGCCTTGCTTGCACCTTTGCATGGAGGGAATACCAGGAAGTGGAATGCTGTGCAGCTCCATCACACTGCAAAGGGTTTGACCATATTATACTTTCTGCTGCTTGTGTTTAGGGTAGATAGATGAGACACGATTAGAATTAGGATGTGTACTGGACTTGCTCCCTTAAAAGGCATCTGTAGAACACATGAAGCCTGTGTCTGTATCTTTGCTAGAAGACCCAGTCAGCTCAATCCAGTCTAGATGTCAGCAGTCCCACTCCCAGGTTAACGGGCTCTCTTTTTTTGTGCTGCCATGACACAGGGATATTTATTTTGCCATTTATTTTGCCATTTATTTTTCCTGAGCTAAATGGAACTGCTCTACAATTTCCTGGTCTGTGAAAGAGTGGGAGGAACGAGGGGATCCATGTGAATCTCAGTGAAACTTGGGGGTGAGATTTTTGCAAGCATATGAGAAGAACACGGAACGGTTTGAGTTTTCTTTGCTGTGGACTTCGAGTTCTTTAGAAAATTGAATCAAAATGCAAGTTTCTCTATTAATTTAAGCTCTTTTTGAGACAGTGACTGGTTGGCATATATTCTCCAAATCTCTTGCCTATAATTTCTTCAGTTTCTTCCTAAATTGAACAATTAGACTTCTAACGGAAAACTTCAGCTTTTTAGACTATTTACCTTTGTATCTTTCTTTGGGCATAGATCCAGCCATATAAAATAAACTCTCTGCTATTTCTTTCTTTCATATGGTCTGCATTTGAAGGAGCAGAGTAGACTCCTTCTGCTTTTTTCTATGATGTGTCAAGAATTTCTCAATGATCCTTTCTGTTCTCATGCAGAAATGGGGCCAGTTTATGACATAAAATCAAGAGTTCCTTGCAATCATATTTATTACTTTCTGACTTAGCACAGGTTTTGTCTTTTCAGACTGTGTTTGTTTTGACCATAATTGAATTTCTTTGTGTTTCTAACAATAATATTTTCAATGTTACTATAGTCCTTAAATACATACTTCTGGTGATTGAGTATGTGCTCACTTACAACTTCCTCTTTTAGGATATTATGCCATGGTCTCTGAGCTTTCATGTCCTAGACTAAAATAGCCTTGTGCACTTGTTTAGGTTTAAATTATGTGAAACAATTTAGGATTATAGGATAATTGTGAGGGACCTCAGGAGGTCTCTGGTCCAGTGTGATGTTCACAGCAGGGTCAGCTCTGTGGTCAGAGCAGGATGCTCAAGGCTTCATTCAATTTGGATTGAAACCCACCAGGGATTGAGACAGCACAACTTCAAAACCTGACAGCATATAAAGCAAATCAGAAGTGTACATTTCTGCAAGACCACTGTTATAGACAGAGATGCATGGTGTTTTGGGATGCCATGTCATAAATACTACTAAACAAAATCGTACTTGGAAGTTTCGTGTTGGAAATGGTGAATTAAATGTATGAATGAGTAAAAACTAATTAAGCTTGCAGATTATCTTTAACAGAAAGGCCTTTTCTAAAAAAGCTTTTTCATAACACACACATTTAAGACATCCATTTTCTTCAATACTGCTCTCTCTCTGAGGCAGCTGAGTTGTTCTAACATCTCACTACCATTGCAGTGAGTAGGTCTCATCCTTACACTCTTCTTTCATTTCCTTTCACTTTTCTGCATCTGGCTGTGTAAACCCTCACATACCCACTCTAGGGCATTCCAACAAATTAATTTAGTTAATTTTATACTCTCCTACCCTCACTAGGTCAGTTTTCTGCAGATTTAGTCAGCTGAACTTACTCACACACATTGACAGCAAAAGGAAGAATGAGGTATAGAGAGGATGAGGCTGCTCACTTCCACAACACCATGAAGTTAGACTGCTCATCTGGTAGCAATCTGTACCTCTATTGCCCTTTATCTATATTTTTTAAAATAAGTTTTTTTAATGAAATGTTTGCATATAATTTAAAACAGTATTTAAATTAGGTTAAAATGGAATAAGGTCTACAAATATTCATTTTTAATCCAGCACCTTTGAAAGTGTGATTTCCAGTAAAACCCAGGTTTTGATTTCGCTTTGTTTTAAAAAGGTCACTGGTATGCATGTGTGCACATGTGCACACCTTTGTGTGTATCATACACACATACAGAAGCATACCTGTGTCAATAATCTGTGGAATTTTCCAAATACTTCAGCATTGTGGTTGGATGGACTGTAAAATATGGGGCGGGTGGGGAGAATTTAACATATGTTGTACACAAACTGAAGGGAAAAATGTTCAATAAGTTTGAATACTAATTCTGTAATTAAGGACTAGTATAATTTAAAATGTTCATAACACAGAGCTAAGATTGTGCATTCTGACTATTGAATACTTAACCATGGTACCATCATATTCTCCTAAGTATAGATTTTGAGTGGAACAGAAAGAAAATCCTCAATGCTGCAAAACAGTTAGCACAAATATTTATCAATTGTGAGATGCATGCTCTTAGTTAGAAATTCCATTCAGATTGTAAAGCCAAATAAGGAGAGACCTTCATGTTAGAATCAGCAACAGAACAGAAAAAAATGTCAGCTGGAAATGCTTTTTAATGTGTAAAAAGTATTTGCTTTTTTACTCTATCCATTTTCCTCACAAAATCAACCAAGTTTTTAACCTCTCTAAAAGCCTAGAGTCTCTAAAACAACTGAGGATTTAAAGGCAAGAGAGCATCTTTTAATATTGAAATAATACTTCAACTGATATGTCCAAACCAATTCCAAAACTATCAACAATGGCAGATAATTAATGAATTATGAAGCAGATCTAACTCATTTGTTGGCTCCAGATGCAGAGAGTCCATTGTGATTTTTTAAGTTCAATGAGACACTTATTTAATCATGTTTTTAACTAGATCATTAATTGCAATTTGTTTCATTGCTGTTGAAAATTGTTCTCATACAATATCATTAAGGCTTAGAGAGAAAATAAAATGTTTGATTTCCTAAATGACAGTAGGAAGGCATATTTAAAGATTCTCATTCTTTTTAGACTTTGGTCAATTTCCAATCAAAAATGGAAATATAAATAGAAATTTTTGCTTCTTTTGTCATCCAGTATACTTTCCCCATATTTAAAGGTACTAAGTGAAAGATTGATCAGACAACCAAAGATGAATATCTGATTATCTTCTTCTGTCACTGTTTCCCTGATGGAAAAAAAAAATCTCTTCATGACAGTGCATAGTTATAGCAAGAATAGAAACTGATTTCATGAAGAGTCAGCAAGCTAGTTCTGCCCATTTTGCTCTCATTAGCTTACTTCCTCGAGCCAGTGGGAAAGCAGGGATTTGTAACCAGGTGATAAAGTTGGGAAGACGGCATCAGTAGACAGCACGATCTAATCAAGACCATGAGATGCACACCTGCACTCACCGACTGCCAGCTAACCCCACACAGGCGGGCAGTCAGGACAGTCCAGGAGCTCTCTCCTTGCCCCACCCTGCCAGCCCTGCCAGGTGCTGTCCTGGCCAGCAGCACGGCCAGCTTGTGCTCGGGGGCTCTGAAGCACTCCATCCCTGCCAGCTGCAGAGCTGTGTGCATGACCCAAATAGGATACACGGGCCAAAGATGCTTTTTCTTTGCTCCAATTTGAACTAAAAAATGTCTTCACAGGTCTATTGCAGGGCAGGCAGGCACACATGAGACTTTTGCAAGGGTCCCCTGCCTTAGGTTGCAATGCAGGATATGCCCCAAAGTATGTATTCTATCAGCATCTGCTGAAACCACGTGGGGCAGTGATCCTTATCTCTGTGTGAGATATTCTCTGCTAATGGGCCATCTGTTAAAAAACAGGTCGGGCAGTCATCTTTATCTTTTCCACAACCATCCTCCCTTCAGGAAGATATCATCTGCTGCTGGGCCATTAAGTCCCACTGTATGACTGATAAAATTA
>JAODKT010001744.1:47758272-47774532 GCA_027576195.1 Cossypha heuglini
AAATTTTTTTAAAAAAAAAAAAAAAAAAAAAAAAAAGCTGAAATTTTCTGTAGTTAATTTGATAGGTTTTTTGAATAATCATTAAATGGCCTTAGTGCAACAATTAATCCATGGATATGGAATTAGACAGCATGGCTGAGTTTGAGCTTACAATTGTTTTTTATTTGGGGATTCAGGCACATAAAGAGATTTGAATGTGCAGTCTGCTTCCTCTTGGCATGCATTCTTCAGCCTGGGAGTACAACGCTTGTGTGTTTAAAGGAGCATGTCAAAACTGCTTTATAAAGAAGGGGGTAAAAAGCCCCAGTCCCAGTGACGGGCCTAAGTTTAGTGTGCTAATCATATTCGTTCTTCTTGTAACTGAAGGAATTCCACTGTAGATCTTAAATGAAATGAATGGTGTTTCAGACAGGCGGTTAGTGATTTTATATGGTCAGTGTCATTTTTCTTCTTCTGGGAATTCAATTTGTTCCTATTATGCCAAGGTCGCAGATTGGGAAATCTCAGACAACATTAGTTCTCTGCCTTTGATGCAAAGGGTCACTGGATTAGTACAAAGGAGCATTAATCCAGTGTGCTGGATCACCAAATTATATTAGAGTCATTTTTAATGAATGACTCAGAGTTCCTATTAGTTTTCTTGAGGAAAATAGAAGCAAGTCTACAAACAACTGCTTCATAAATGAATATTCAAGGAAAAGTATGACTTCAATGTCAGCTTTAATTGCTACTTTTACCTTATTAGCAGAAGCTTTCTGCAGCTGAATTTGACATACATTTGTTTGCACACTGTTACTAGTCAGGACTCAGTGAAGTCCTGTAATTAACACCTCCACATTATCTCATGCAGTGAAAGCAAAGAGTAAAACAGATGACTCACTTTGTTTCAGCTCTGCTCTTGTTTTCTGATACAGAAGTACTTAAGAAGCGTGAGCTCATCAGAATGCCATATGGAGTCAACAGAAAGCATAAAAGGGTTTTTAGGAAGGAGTTCATCAAAGCCCATTAAGAGCTGAGCAGTACGGCCTCATCAAGTCTCAAGTCTTGGTGCTGCTGCACATACTCAAAGGTATCAGCCTTGGGGTCTGGCTCTGCTGATGTCAGTCAAAAGAGTAGTTAATTCCCTACACAATGCAGGAAATGATGCATCCGTACAGTCGTTCTCTCCTGTGCATGGCAGCGCCCACATTAAGGGAACTGTACATTTTAAGCCATCGATTGCACAGCATATGCATGTTGTGAAGTCACGTTTCGAGTATCAGCATAGACTATGACACGGAAAATACCCAAGTTTTACACAAGAATTTTCCATGCTTATCATTCATGTACTATTTGGGGTTAGAACACTTCACCACTTTCAGGTGTAAGCTCCTCACCAAAATATAATACTCTTAAATGACATTTCACAAACTGCCACAGGACAAATTCACCAGGTTGCTGGAAACTTGCACTTTAAATGAAGACATGATTTTCTAGGCATCTGGTTTCAGGAAAATTATCTTTTTAGGTGACATTTGCCTCATCTAATTTGTCTGGTAAAAATTGGTGCTGTATATGAAAAGCCATTCCTTTTCCCCCTCTTTTTTGCAACATTATAATCAATGGTAGAAAACAAAAAATACAACCCTCTAAATGAGAAAAGGCCCAGATCCAAGATGGCTACAAGAATATTTTATTTCAACCTCTCAGTGCAGGCGTTCAGTTAACAAGTATTCCCGAAGCAATATGAAATCCAGTCATTAAATTATTATTGAGAGCTCGGCTGACTTAAATACTCAGATAATAACAAAGCTTGTTTACTGGGTGGAAGCTGGCCAAGAACATTTGAAGAATTAACATGCACGTGAAATTTCCCACAATTATGAAATAGCCATTAGAAAAGGAAGTGACTGAGTGCAGTTGAATGCCTCAGAGCTGCTGTCTTTGGTTGTGAGTATTTGCAGCTCTGATAATAGAGCTCCACAATTTGCTACCTCTTGCATCATTACCACCTCTATTGATTTAACCACCCCACGTGCTCATGCTTTATTATTTTGCTACTCAAGAGTAGCATCTTAAGTGATAGGGTCACAAATGTTATCGTATTACTGTGATTTGGAGAATTATTAAAGATGGGTCACTTCATTACTGAGATCCCAGAGGTGCTGTATGGAGCAGAGTTGCATTAGTTAAGTTCAGTGGAAGCTGGCAGGGCCTTCTGGATGGCTGGGGCTGTCTGTCCTTTGCCTCAAGACTAACAGTGCTGCTACTGAAGCATTTTTAGGTACATACTGCTGTGCGTGTTCAGCAAAGCTAAAATGGGTTTATAAAAAAACGTCAGTGGGCCACCACAGATTCTTCAGCTTTGTTTGTAATAGGTCATAGCAGGGTGTAGCTTGTCCTGAAATAGCATTCTGCAATGGTTTGTAACCTTCAAATAGGATTTCTAATAATAGAGTTGCTTCTCACTCTGGGCACTGTCCCAATGGCTACAGACATCCAGAATGAAGCTATAAACTAATCTAATCAGAACATTTCTAGAGGGATAGGCAGTACTCTGGGACAGTCTCATATTCCAGAAATACTCCCAAGAGAAGTGTTGCTGAACTGGTTTCAAAGTACATTCCCTTATTTGATTTTTTCCAGGACTGAAAAGAACTGAGTGCAAATTCCAGCCAAAGGAATTACTCACACAGGCATTTTGCTCTCTCTCTTACACTTGATGTACTAGTGGACTCCAGAAAATCTACAGTGAGGGGAAAAGATAAGTGCAGCTGTCTCAGCAGAAGACTAAAGGATGGACAATTTCATTTACACGTGGTGGAGATATCTTGGCTTGATTAGGAAATTGCCACCAGAGTAAACTACAATTTATTTTTATATCCTCTGTGTTCATACTGGCTGATACACCCGTTTTGTGTTATTCCCTACAGAATCAAGGATCAGCCTTGCAGGTGGAGCAAGCCTGACTTTGTATCATAGGTAAGACAGATGGAGGGCAGATGGACAGAGTTCCTCCTCTCACCACCACAAAGACATGATTTAACTGGTTGTTACAGCCACAGTGGATCTCTGACCCGTCTCCATCAGAAGGATTCTTTAT
The DNA here is from genome assembly GCA_027576195.1 of Cossypha heuglini. Lineage (NCBI taxonomy): Eukaryota > Metazoa > Chordata > Aves > Passeriformes > Muscicapidae > Cossypha > Cossypha heuglini. Next base: position 47,761,355 of record JAODKT010001744.1, read on the forward strand.
GTTTATGTGCTCCACCAGCTCTCAGTATTTCTGTGGAAGGGGCTAAGGCTGCATGGCATATGCACTAGCTGAGGGACCATGCCATTTAAAAGCCAAATTATACCTTTCTGTATCATGCTGTGTCTGGAATGGAAGCTTTTTTCCTTTCATATTTGGTGCTATTACGGCACAAGTTGTTATGCACTATATACTAAGAAGCTTGTTTGACATTTAAAACACCTGAATATTAATGTTGGTTGTTACATACAGCTTACATCCATTTGGTTGGTTAACTTGCAAAAGAAGATGAATGGTTTAAAACCCGGTAATTAATACTGTAACAAATATTTTTCAGTGAGGTTATTGCTATCATAAACTTTAATAATGGTTAGTAAGCAGCCTCTGTTTTCTGGTTTAGCCTCTGACTAATGATGAACTAACTATTCCTTAGTATTTAATAAAGACTTTTCACCAATCTGCATACAGAACATGACTTCCTCTGCTGGTAATTAACATTGTCCCGTGGGTGCTAAGTCCATATCTATACCAAAATCTTTATTGGTAGAGATGAAAAGCAATAAATTTAACACCATTTCTCTAGAAATTTATGGTTTTTTTTCTTTTAAACTGGCTACTTATAGCAACCAAAACTAAAGAATGCAAAGTCTGGCTATTTAATGGCCTATTGTTTGCTGAATTATATCAATTATACCATTGAACTTCACTCCCTTTTTTTTTTTTAAATACACTCAGATTTCAAAAGCAAGAGTCTGGAAGTAGTTAATGATCTACAAAAGTGAAAAGAGTAGGAATGAAGGTGGGATTTGTTTGATTTTTCTAAAAGCTAACTGGAGCTGGTTGGGAAAAAACACCACAGAGCACTAATAAATATATGCCTTGTAATAGTAAAAGGAAAAAGGTACACCTAACCTTTCTAAATAGCCTAAGGGCAGAGGTTTGCTTTTCAATGAAAAGGTCATCTAGAATGAATTAAAGCCATTTTCCTGCTGTGGTCCAAGCATGTGGCTTCACTTTGAAGGTTAGAATGAAGTTGTTCTTACCATGTATCTTGCAGACGTGGTTTTAAAAAGTGCATTGCAAAAAGCTGTCACAAGTTTTCAGGGAAACAAAAATCGTGATAATTAATATACTGCCTCCTAACATCAATCTTCTAATTTGCTATTAAAGATAAAATACTTTTATAAGTTAGCTATTTTGTGCTCTTTTGGGGACACTCTTTTGTCAATTAGTACTCTTTATATTTAGTATTTTTCATAATTTTTCTATGTTAAATGCTTTAGTCGATAACTCTGCCTGAATGGAATCACCCAAGAAAACATAACAGCAGGAATTTTATGCTTACCAGCATTACAAGTATAGTCAGTGGGATAGCACATATGAGAGAGAAGACTTCTATACACCAAACTAAAATGTATTCAGAAAAATTACAGAATTAACTATTTACACTGTAAGGATTTGTTTTCCAAAATATCATTTTTCAATGGTCTCACCCAAAAGACCTATCCACAAGGACATGTACTCAGGAAACTAAATCAACAAAACATAAAAGAATAGTACTTTGCCTTTCACATGGCTTAGAGACATAATTATAATTTCCCAAAGAGCTGTCAGTGTCATCCAGGATAAAGGAAAAAAAAAAAAAAGACCAGAAGAGGAATCAACTATCATCAAAATTTATCCAGAAGAGAACTTTACAAAGCATTCTAACAACCTTTATCCTTCATCCTCTATTACCTGCTGTGACATCAGCTGAAATGGCTACCAACAGTTTGTTTTGTACTGGTCAACATTTTCATAAGGAAAATTACCATTTTTTCTTTCTCGAGCAGCATTGAAGGACTGCTAGAAGCACACACCCATGGCTGAGGCAACATGAGTTCTTGAGCATTCAAGAAAATATTGCCCACGGCTCAGTTCAAGGCTTGAAGTGTAAGGATGAGAGAACAGTAATTCCCCCCTGCCCCAAAATCTCCTATGACACATACTGTCACATTCGAATCTGGATGCCTGGAGTCTCTCATGGCATGCCTTTCAGTTGTGCCAGGGAGGAATACTGATGGAGAGCTGGGAACCCACTGGCTGTCTGAGCATGGCACCTGTATCCTCTGTGATTTTGGTGGAACACATGCTGTTAAGATTTTACTGACAAAAGCAGCTTTGGGGATAGACTTCTTCATACCTGTGGAATATGGGAAGTGTGACAAGTACCTATCACAACAATAGGTGATTGTCTATTTGGGAAACTATTAACTACCTCCGTCCAAAATAATTTTTCATTCTCCCTTTAGTATTATTTCTTTTCTCCTTCTTTTTTGGAAATTCGCCCCTTCATAAAATATATGTCTGTGTGTTTTCATTCCAAAGCATTCCTCTGTTGTGGTTAGGTTCCACAGGAGGGTTCCAGCTTGTAAAGGTTAACTGTGCAGAAATCAAGGCTTTGTGCATTTTTGCAAAGGTCACACTCATCAGTAGTTCTGGGAGGACTGCTGGGAAGGGCTGTAGTAAGTACCCAGTGATTGAACCGCGGCTCCAGGTTTCATTTCCTTTAAGAACACTGTTACAATCACTGGTTGTGTCACTAAGAGATAAAGAGGCTGCTCAGTCACTTGAAATTCAATTTGTACATTACTCAAATCTGCTCCACCTCCTTCCTTCACGGTGCCTGGCAGCTGCTTGCTGGCACTCTGAATTTCAAATGCCTGAGCTGTAGGAAGCAGTTTAATAAACGGGATAGGTTTTGATTAATGTAACAAGCTGAAAATAGACAATGATGCAATGCATATCTCAGCAAGAATCACGGAGTCGGATCAAATCTTTGTGTGCTGAGGAAGGCTGCTGTGGCATAGTTCACCCAGAGATGAATATTTATGTTTCGATAACACCTTGAAGGTTCAAAACCTACCAATATATAAGATTTAGACCTGTAATCCTGTTAAGTCTCTGAGCATCTCCTACAGGTGACTGCACAGCCATGAGGTTCAAGTCTAGATTAAGTATTTGACATTGACTGAGTTCCAGCAAGGGCACTGTGCACTTCACCATAACGTTCTTGTTTTATCTGGAAGACAGAAGTGCTGTATTTCTTTCAGTAATGTGAACGTAAGCAATCATTTACTGTGCTGTGTACAAAACACTATATGACTATATATCTTGACTATATTTGTCAAGATTCATTAGCAATTCACCATCCTGTAAAAAGCTGACGTTCTTTGACATGGTTTCAGACAAGCACTCAGTACAGAGTTTACACTCATACAGTGCTGATCTGTGGCTTTAATGCTAGGAAAGCTATTCTTTCCCAGTGCCTGCTTCCCCCAGCCACTGACATTCAGAGCACTCAGAACTGACATTACGTTAAAATTCCTCTTCAAAAACTTGCAAAATCACAGTCTTACACAATAGTATTTCATTACGATAATAGGAAACGGTGCCTCACAAATGGAAGAAGATGAAGATGTCACTGAAGATTATCTCCACTGTCTTATGAAGAAAACGTATGAAGAGAATATAATTAATATATATTTACTGGAAAGGTCTAAACTATGAAGCTTTGACTCTGTTCATTTTTCCTTGAGGTCTTTCAGTGAGATACAGCAAGAGGCTGTACCTGGAGAGGCAGGATGCTTCCAAAGGTGGCAGTGGGTGGATGTCAGGTCTTTGGGTTTGAGTACCACCACCTTCGTAGTTCCCCACTTTTCCGTGAAAATATATTCTATGTTATGATTAATCATATTTATTGGATTTATTTTTGGTTTTATTTTCTTAATTTGAAAATCTAATTATGATCTTAGTTCCCTAATATAATGCTATGCAAGTTAAAATTTACATCTGTTCCATTAACATGTCCAGAGAGTAAATTTTGTGTGAATAGTTCTGTAAAATTACATGAGGTACCATTGAAAGCAGGTTCTCAATTGAAAACTATTGGAACATTTTAGAAAATTATTGAAAATTGAAAACTATTGCAAAATTTTCTGGGATAGTTCAGTTTTCGTAATTATATGGTGTGTGTTTATCTCACTGATACAAATTACTTTTTTCTAATTGCTGCTTGTGAATATTAAAGTAAACATTAGTTCTGTAATGAAAGCTCCTGATCCCCAAAGCACAGAATTTAATATTTCAGTGCATATAAGACATTATCTTGAAAATCTGTACTGGAAGTTACATCAACTGTATATTCTGGCATAAGGGGCTGTGGATTACCGATGTAGCTTTAAAAAAAAATTATTAAATTTAAAATTTCTTTCTGTGCTTATTTCCCTTCATTCTCAAAGTCAAATATACTACAATCCTATAGTCTAATTTCATACATTTAATTTTATCCTTGCTATATTTTTATCTGGATTATCTTTGCTGCTTCTCCTCCTACCCATTGAAACCACTTCCCATATACTTCTGAGTCTATTGTTGCTCGTTTAAAATTTAAAAACCCTGAGGACTGTAAATCAATGAAATGTTAACTCTCTGATAAGTCTTATGCCATGAATAACAAACGTTTTCAGTCGGCAGTTTGCAAACAAGCCATGGGCTAATATTTGTTTGTGTAAAGCATTCAGCACAGAGGCATAAAAGATATTTTGTAAAAATCAGGATTACTTTGCAAATTATTCCAATACAGGAGAGAAAGCTGAAATCATCATCTATTTCATGCACAATTAATAACTAAACCAGCTCTTGTTAGGAGGCTGAGAATATTGAGATGCCATAATTTCTGTTGTTTGGGTTTTGGGGTTTTGTTTGTTTGTTTGTTTTGGGTTTTTTTTTGTTTTGTTTTGTTTTGCTTTGGGTTTTTTTCAATAATCAAAAACAAGGAGAAAAACCTCCAGAAAATTAAGTTGTCCTGTTCAATTGTGATGTGAGTCAATGGTGTTATGGGTAAAAAACAGAAGAGAAAAGCAATTCTGATCAACAAACTTGGGCTTGAACATCAGTTTCAGAGCTGTTAAAGGTGAAATAAAAAGGTGCATTCTGGTCTTGCCAGAGCTTCTACAGAAGTTGCTTGTTGCATTGAGATAATTTTGGGGGCGTTTATTGAATGAAAATGAGAGAATGGATGTAACTGTTTTAATCTCATTTGATGTATCTTCGTTTTCAGTACGACACACATTTCTCAGAGAAGCAAACAATGTTTCCCATGTCTATGGGAGAAACATGCCTCATCTGGGACCCTATGTGGGAAAATAAATGGAAAATAAAAGCATGGCTGTGGCCTGTTTTTCAAACTTCAGGAAGTAATTCCTTTCTGTTGGTGTATAAACAAGAATAGTTGACAGAAAAGAAAAAGGATTTATGGGAAGGAAGAAAAAGGCAGTAAGAGAAACGTAAATAAAAGATAAGGTGTCCTCAAAGAAAAGTATCAAGAGCTTCAATTTGAGATTGTATTTCTGTGTGGATTTCATCCCAATAGTTGAAACATAGATCTGAAGGTTTATTTATCTATGCATTTATGTATCTACGTTTAATTTTCAGTAAAATCTAAATAATTAGAAAGCATTCACTGCAATTTTCACAGGGAAAGGTAATAGGTATTTGCATGCAAGTTTTAACTGTAGAAAAAAATAATTGGATTTTAGACATATTTGAAAGGACACCTCGCTGGTTCTGGAAATGGTATCCATGAATTTAGGGAATGAAGTGAGGAAGCACAGAAATTAAATTCACAATTTAGAAGTCCTAAAGGAAAAAAGCAGAATGAATAATTGAGTCAACAGCAGTAACATACAAGGGAGGATGAAAAGTGCTGATGTGTTTCACTTTGCCATGTGGAGGTTTGTCCCAGTTTTCAGCTTTCCTGTTCCTTGAAGTCACAGGAGGAGGTTCAGGAGTGCAAATAGTGGCATGGGCATGGATGTCACCCAGACGAAAGCAGCTGGACTGGGTTTGGCCTTGGCCTCTTTTGCACTTTTCTATTTATGAAGGTCCCATCAGTGGGCATTTTGTAAGGTCAAGTTTTCAATTACTGGATACACACAATTATATCAGTGAGCATAAAAGAAAATTTTAATTTTAATCTATTATTTAACCTATCTGGTTGTACACATTTTTAAGGTTTCCTTTTTTATTAAATTGTGTACTTTATTTCTTTCTATTGTAAGTCTTTATATTTTGTAGTATGTGCTTTGAAGGAACTGCTATATTCATGACAGGAATTATATTTGTTATACACACACCCTCCTTATTGTGATAAAGTATGTAATTATGAAATATCAAAATTTCTCAAAGTGTTCACATCTTAAAGTGAATGGATTTAATCCACTGATAGACAGATGAAAAGTTCAGCTGTTAATTGCATTCTGCTGCTTGATTGGTATTGAATGTTTCACCACCAATTGAGTTCTATATGATTCTTTTGGAGATTTATTGCATTTGCTTCAGATAAAAAGCAGCTCTTTGCTCAAACATAGAAGTCTTTGCTGTCCTGTGAACTTCAACAGCCCTTGGTGTAACACTGAGTAGACAGAGGAAATGTTGCATTCAAAACACTCCTATTTTGTTTACTTTTCACTGTAATTATGACATAGGTCCCCTTAACAATAAATAAAGACTAAACAAAGTGCAATATGCATTAGTCTCTTACATAACACTTGTTTACAGTGCATCCATTTAATCTGCTGTATTTCCTATATTATTTCAATTAATATTTCATCTTTCCAAATATCGAATACTGAAACAATAATACCAGAGCATTTTGGGGCTTTTCCCTTTTCTAATACCAGAACTGCTGTCTGATCTTTTTATTTTTAAAAGCAGGATTCATTATCTTAATCTTGTTAGTGCTCTGAGGAACTTCTTTATATAGCTCCAGTTTAATGTTGATCTGCAAGCGTTATGTCTTTATACAAATGCCATTTGGTTCAGCTACATATATTTGTATAATGGCAACACCATGGAAAATCCTAATTCAGAGTAAATGCATTAAATACGATCAGATTATCATCATGCTTTTCCAGTCATTATGTATGAGAATGTACTTCAGCAGGTCAGGGTCCTGCCTCTTGTCAAGCACAGCCAGTGTTTACCACAGAAGGTATCACTTCTCTTGAGTTTTTCTGCAGAAATTTATCTAACTGAGTATTATTCCAGAGGAAATAATATAAATTTTCATTAAAGAAAACACTATATTATGACAGAGCAAAATGAATCATTTTCAATCACTTTTAAAATAGTTGATTTATTGTCTGCAGTTGGAAGGGTGTAAGTCAGGAAAATATTTTTGCTGTCAAGAATGAAATATAGTTCATATATAAATAAAAAAACAAGTCCATGTCTCTATCTAGGGAGAGTTTGTATGTGTGAATGCATGCATTTGTCATACCTGTAAATATGTAGATAACCTATGTGCAAGAGCACATGCATGTTTTGGCCACCTCAAGAAAGACTCAATAAATATTGTTTCTTTAAAGTAAAAGGAAAACAAATTGACTAACCAGCATACGCTAAAATAAAACCCGTCATAACCAAAAAGAATATTTTTTTGGAATGTTTCTTATTCACACATCCTTCAGTGAGACTTTCATACATTTGGTGACATTGTGAAATGCCATTGAAGAAAAGGCATTTCAGTTTAGCCTTGAGCAAACACACACGTACTAGAAGAACTGTGCATATATAAAGGCTTTTTCTTCTTCCAAAAGGGACCTGGTTTTGCTATATTCATAACTGGAGCTAAGCTTAGGCTAGTGAGGGGCTGCATGATAAGAGCTTGGTTAGCAAACACATGGAGCGGTCGAATGACTTGAATAACAAAATCCCCAGCAGTGTGTTTCAGTGCAAACTGCATTTGTACTCTGCAAGGAGATCAATGCTTCACCCTCATTGATTTTCAGCAGTGGCAGAACCAGGATCATGCATGATGTGAAACTGTATCCCCAGACATATTCAATCTGATTTCCCAGCCACTGCTAAAAAGGCTGTCCTGAAAACATAAGGTTAGAGAAGTGTAGCATATCAGATTTGTACTTCTGGCAAGTTGCATGTTAAATAGATTTATCATCATATATCCTGGGTGTCACCCAATCCCTTCTATAAAAATATTGGCTTGGTGCTAGAGAGTACATGCATATATACAAAACATTGTGCAGAGATGCCAAAGAGAGAATTTGAAATGCATTTCATACACATCACTTTAAAATGTAGTATAGTTTCTCTCTGGTAGACTCCAGCTGTATTGTAAACATAAAAAGAAGTAATTTCTTCAAAAACTTCATAGCAGGAATGTAGTACATCTTCAGAACTTAAATAACCTTGTAATTTACAATGTATGCCAGTTTTCAAAAAGTAATAATTACAGTAAAATATATCAGTGGGAAATGACAGCTGACAGGAGCTTTGTTCTGATCTGCAATTTCCCCCTGTTTGTAGCTTCTCGGAGAAGCCATGGGAACACTATCAAATGCTGCTCGGCTTCACTTCAATTTGAACACAGGGATGAATTGAATTAGCTCAGCTCAGACTTCTCCGAAGCTATTTGTTGGCATACATAGGCAAAAAAAAAAAAAAAAAAAAAAAGGGGAATTAGAGGGGCAAGGAATAGCAGCAACGGCATGAATAAGAAAATTTTCTGTCCTTCAGTCTTTGGAGAAGCAAATACCACTTCCAGAAACTGTAAGCTGCTTATGGAAAAGGGTCAAAATAATGCATGTCCTAGAGAGGCATGTGGGTACTTCACAGATACTTACCTGGAAAATGAGCACTGCCTACATCTTACAATTTAAGATCACAGTAATTTCTTTCTGCCTTTGTTTATCCAATGCTACCACTCAGCTAGGCACATATGCACACCTACGTCAGGTCTCACATCATGAAAATTTAGTAAATGGCTACTAGGAAACTTGAAATTACTGCAAAATAAAAATTTGGGCTGATGAATCCGTAAGGTTAATAATTCTTTTTTGAGCAAGTAGATAGGGTTTTTAAACTTATTTAGATATGTGAGTGGATAAATGGAACAACTCTTGAAGGCAATACAGAAAAATTCCTGAATTCCTTAAGCTGGTGAAGGAAGTTGTATGTTACTTGTGAGCTAAAGAGTAGCAAGCAGTACACTGGAATATTTCTACCAAGTGCTGAAGATCTGAATAAATGTGATGAGAGTAAACAGTATCTTGGAAGCAAAGTGATCTCTTATACATGGGAAAGTATTCTTTTGTTGTAATGAAGCATAGTCAAAGCCTAGACATAGACTTCCTTGTTTGTTGGTTTTTTAGTCCTGGATATTTTAGTTGATATTGAATATTTGATCAGGAAAGCACTTTTTAGTCTACTTGGCCTCTAAACATGAAACAAAATCCACTGGCCTATGGTCTTAAATGCTTTTGTTATAACGAGGCAGATATATGTACACATTTAAGTACTTTTGAAAAACAAGGCCTTAGTTTTCATACAAAACTCATTGGAACAATTGAAAAACTTTCTGCTATTCCCCATTCATCAAGGTTGGTACCTCATTCTTGAAAAACCACTTTTAAAACCTGTTTCTAAGGTGACTGTAGTTCCATGCTGAAAGTAGACACTTGATCAGTTCACTGAAAATTATCTTGTTACTGGGGAAATTGCATTTTTAAGACCTGGTACACTTGAACTAGATGATATCAGTCTAAACAAACAATGTAAAGTAATTTGATAATGAATAAGTAGGAGGATGCACAGAGAAAACTAACACCATTGTTTAACCTCAAAACTATGCTAATAAGTAGAATAATGGAGCTGTTATTCTAGCCCACCAGGCTGTCTCAGGGGACTCTTAAGTGGATTTGCTATGCCATGACTAAATGTAGCTCCAGTCCAGTATTTTGCATAGCCTAAAGTATCTTGTTGCAGTATATTCTGACTTTTATCTAACTAGACCTTTTTTAGAAGAAAATATATTCTTCCAGTTAGAAAGGAGGCATATGTGCAAGTTATGACATACTATTTATTTGCTTGCGTGTAAAATGGAAGACTCTTCCAGAAATAGCCTCTTTGTGAAAAAGTCTGCCAGTACAAGAATATGAGTGTGTCTGTTAAAAGTGAAAAGGATCCTTTTGAAAAAAAAAAGACGAAAAGAAAAATATCATGAAATGATGAACGTATGCATATGTACATGTGTCTGTCTGAACCAAAGCTGATGGTAATGCAGAGCATACTCCAAGAATTATCTGAACCCAGTTTAGGTTGGATTCATCTACAGTTACTTGGCATTGACTGGTTACTGCATTTAATTTATTTTTACAACAGCCACACTCTGCCAATAAAAGATCAAACAATTTTGGTTGCTGGGTTGAAGTTTTTAAAAGTACTTGATGTTACTCTTGAATCTGCTCTCAGTTACAGCTCACTAAAGGGTCTGGCCCAGTGGTGGATCTATAAATACAAACATAAGCTGAAAAAGCTGCTTCTAAAAGAGAATGCACAAATATGAAGTTAAGTGATTTTCGCTCCACTCTATCTTGTTTATGCAGTTTTCAGTTCTGAAAGTGGGTGGTTACGCAGAACGACAAAAAATTAAAAATCCTGTTTGTGTACTGTGTCCAATTTTCTGTTGGCCTTTTACAGCAGAGGAACATACAATTACATCGCACTTAAAAAGCACTTATATGAACTCATTCCAGTTTCCCATATGTACAAAGTAGTGCATTTTCAGATAAACTACATTAAAATGAAGACAGACAAGCAGGAGATTGTGTGTTGTGATTTTATTTTGATTTCTGCAAGATAACTTTTTATACTTTTTTACTTCTCCCTAAAAGTATTTAAATGCAGAGGACAAAAAGAGCTAAACAAACCATACACCTTCTTTGGAGAAAAAAAGAAAAAAGCTCTGGGCTTTTCTCATCTTCTCATATCTATTATTGCAGTATCATTTTTGTTGGATAGAAACCTGATCTCCCAGTAATTCACAATCATTAAAATCCCTTTGTTTGTTCTAAGAACGTGGGGTTCCATGGTCAGTGCCTGGCATAATTCCAAGCTAAGCACAGTGAAAACCCTTGTAACAACCATAAGCCAGCCTAGTCCTAGCTCAGCTGCTGTAGCAGGTGTCTGCACTGTGAAAGTTTCACTGTCCTTTTTTTTTTATTTCAAACACACCACCACCACCATTTAACTCACAGGCTGTATATGGAAGCCTTTATATTCTGACAGCTACACAAGAGTGTGGTCCCATGCAGTGGTATGGGGAAGAGCACTATTCTACTTCTGTCCCGTATCTTGGAGGAAAATTTCTACCTCTTTTTTTATTCTGTGACTGGCTTTTTTTACCCTCTCAATTTACTATCATGCTTCTCTGTATTAATTCTTTCAAAGCCTCTTGCTCAGCCACATGGTCTCTGACTCTCTATATTTCCGTCATCCCTTTATTCTTAACATATCCTGACCATCTTCATGGTAGTACCACTGCTTCTTCTTCTGCATGGCCTTGCATCCTTACTGCCCTCAGCTTTCAGTCATGCTCTCCTTGTTCCTTCTGCACATTCTGCAGCTCCTCCTCTTCATATTTATTTCATGTTCAGGTTCACTTCCATGCCGTTTTGACACCAGAGGCATGAATGCACACCTGGCTTTGCATGCCCTTCTCACCAGGTTCTCTTCAGACTCCCCTGGAGGGACTACTTGCCTCATGGTGTATTGGATAGCCACCTCTCCAAAAAGCAGTCCCAGTGCGGTGACAGAAGGCAGCACACAAAATTCACTCGGGTTGTGGCTCACAGAGGGCCCCAGGGATGGGTTGGAGGGCAGTTACATTTGCTCTGACTGCATTTACCCCGCTGTTTCTTCAAACACAACGTTTTTCATTTTACTGTGCTGAAACTGACATTGCAGACAGAGAGCATTCATTAATGTTCCAAACATTAGCTAAAAATGGCTACATCTGGTTTTGCCACAGTTTCACCTTTTATCTGATCAAAGAAGATGATGGAAGGAGCAGTCTGCACAGACCGCAGGTGGTTCAGAGATTCAAAGACACAAAGACAAAGTCTGTAGGAAAATGTGAGCACAATTGCTCAACTGGTTATTTTATTCATATATACAACCACCTCAATTGCACCTGCACAGCAGGTGCAATTCACACGTGCAGGATAAGAAAATATGACTCTAACAACCAAAAGACCACCAGCTACCTGGTGTGTCCTGATCATTATGTACTGCATTAATGAAGAGAAGCTTCCCTTCACACAAATTGCCTTTGGTTGAAGCAACTTTCTCCATTCTACCTTCGTTCTATCTACTTAACTTCTTCTGCTTTATAACGTTGCAAGAAAACCCTATCAAATTTTGCAGAGAAAGAATTTCTGAATTACAGCTCAATTAGCAGCCTATATTTCCAACCAGTAATGTACAGGTGTTCTAGTGGTTGGCTTTGGTGATTTACAGTCATAGGAATTATACAAGAAAAGTCTTAAGCATATGGTAACAGTAAGGATCTCTGGCTGAAGTGCATTTAAATCAAACAATATCCCTATTAGCATCCAGAAAACGGAGCAGTCCTTTAATGTTCAACAATACACCACATAGTGAATGGAAAGTTATTATGTCCCAGATGCAAATAATTTCTTTCACTCATTTTTTTATGTAGTTAAGCATACCAGGGAAAAAGAGAGAAAAATCGAAAATGCACGTAAATAATATGTCAAATGACACCAAGATTCTCAAGCTCTTTAATTCCATAGTGCTCAGTAGCATTAACTATTCCCTAAATCTGTGTCGAAGTATCTAAATCCCAGTTCTAATGTATTTAGCCTTATATTTCTGTAATTCCAGAATGCATTATAAAGTCATTACCAGCCCAATATAAATAAAGAAATTCTGGGCATGGAAGTGGTGACGCTGGAGACATAAGTTGAGATGGATTAGTTAATTGTTTTCCTTGTTTGTTTTTCTCTTCTTCATTAAAGCAATATCTATTCTAGGTGGCAAGAAGAATTTGTACAGTATTTGGGTCAACACAATGAATTTAACTCATAGGAATTTGACTGCATTTCTTAGGCCTTCAGTGATATCTCCTTACAATATCAGTGGCCACAGAGCAAAAACTGGAACAGAACACGAAAACACTGCAGAGCCCATAATTCACATTTCTGTAAGTGGAGGACTTTCCAATAAAATTCAGACACTTGAGAGGTATGGAAACTGCTGTGGCTCAATAAAGTTGATTGAGTGCCCTCACCCCCTTCATACAGTACTGGTTGAGGGTGGGG